>CM056395.1:27950682-27960682 GCA_029718625.1 Synaphobranchus kaupii | reverse complement strand
CACAAAGCAGGATTATTGAGTTAGCTGGATAACTGCACTGAGTATGAGAAGCAGGATTACTGAGTTAGCTGGATAACTGCACTGAGTAAGAGAAGCAGGATTATTGAGTTAGCTGGATAACTGCACTGAGTAAGAGAAGCAGGATTACTGAGTTAGCTGGATAACTGCACTGAGTAAGAGAAGCAGGATTATTGAGTTAGCTGGATAACTGCACTGAGTATGAGAAGCAGGATTATTGAGTTAGCTGAATAACTGCACTGAGTAAGAGAAGCAGGATTATTGAGTTAGCTGGATAACTGCACTGAGTATGAGAAGCAGGATTATTGAGTTAGCTGGATAACTGGAGGACCGGGTTCTAAAGGGCGCAGGTATCCAGTCGCTGTTTCAGGCTCGCGTGATGAATAGATCAGAGTGCAACTTTATTCAAGCAAAAGTTAGTCGTGTTTATTAATTTTTAATTTTATTTTTTTCAGTTTTATTGGACAGCACGGTGTAGAGAGCCAGGAGCGCAAGAGTGGGAGAGACATGCCACAAAGGTCACGCAGGTCAGATTCTAACCGCCGACATCATCTCTCGCAACGATAGTGCTCTTACAGGCTACGTCACCGAGACCCTAATCATGTTTATTAAGGCTATTAAAGCTACGTTGCTGTTTCTCACAGTGACTGGTTCTCTACCAGGAAGCAGCGATGGACTGACTGACTGCGCAGTTCTTATGCAAACAATCTGCGTGTTTTCTTGTCTGCCTGGTAGATCCAGTTTATTTTCAACATAAATAATTGGCATCATGCAACCGTGAGCCATACAAATGAGAAGCATTAACTCCACCGTGTGAGGATGAAAGAATGCGGAGAGAAAGAGACTAAGCTTCCTTTAAGTGGGGAAGGAAGAGGCCTTTTTTGTTTTCGCAAAAATACCACAAACCAACCGACTCTTCCGTCACAAAAAACACCACGGATTCTCTGCTCCGGGTGATATGCAAATCCTGCCTTTCCCATAAAGCATTGCAAACGTCTCATCCATAGGTATGCTCTAGACTAAGGAAGGGGTGTAGGATGCCTGGAGCCTAATTTTTCTAAAACGCTCTGAACCCACGACCTGCCTGATGAGGGAATGCATTTTCTCTGACCTTATTTTAAGTGTAGACTGACATAAGGAAAAAAAAATTTAACAATACAATAAAGATGTAATATTTATTTTGGTAAAACAATTGCATTTTCACTGTAACTAGTGGAGCACACATGCAGTTGTTTATACTTCCGTATGGGTTCTATATATCTGCTATAGAGTTACGAAATTGTGCAAGTGTTGCAAACCAAAGTAGTGATTAAGAGCAGCACCCTGAGTAATTAGAAAACAGAAACCTACAGGTACTGTAATTATGACTAATTGACAATATACCTGGAATGAAAATCGAAAAACATTTTAGCTACAGAACATGCTATAATTTTATATAGTAATTTTAGTACAAACTAACTGTATCAAAGTGGAAACATTAAATGAAATCCTGGTTTATTTGGTGTGAACAATCATACATCAGTACTTGTTAATTTACACGAACACGCACATGTGCATGCACACACGCACGCACACACACACACACACACACACACACACACACACACACACACACACACACACACACACGCAGGCACCCCACCCTTTCATGGACCATGGCGTACTGCCCCTCAGTCGCTAAGGCAGTAGATTTTCAGGTGTAATAGTGAGAGATCTCACAACATGGTGCAACTTAGCACTTTTATTAATAATGCACCCTTAAAGAGAAGATGTACTTCCCCTATGCCTGAGGTCTCAAACTCCAGTCCGGGAGGTAGTCCTGGCAGTATCTCCAGGTTTTTGTGTTTTCCTTGCAGTCAGCAGGCATTTTTATACCTTGGGAAAAAAAGTGTCTGGACTCTTTAGCCAATCAGAGACTTAAATGAAATGCAGGAACGCACGAAAAGTCACACTGCAGCTCTCCAGGGTTTGAGTTTGAGATCCTTGCCCTATATAGACGCTCTGCTCTGGATGCACAGATACACACACTATAGGATTAAAGGGGGAGGGGGCTCAGTGTTTGGGGGGGGGGGGGGTCTCCTCTAATGCACAACGGCTCCAGAGCAGCCGCGGTTGCCAGGGTGAGTCACGGCCGAGGAAGCCGTTTAAACACAGGTGAAGTTTAAACTGTCAGCAGCCAGGGGAAGCTGTCAATCACTCTCTCACACACTCATTCAGTCATATATACACACTCACACTCACACACACACACACACACACACACACACACACACGCACACACACTCATACACACACTCACACTCACGCACTCACACACACACTCACTCACTCGCTCACTCATACACACACACTCACACTCACACGCACAAACACACACACACACTCACACACACACACAAACACCAGAATAAATTGTATTGTGACCAAACAGCCCTATATTGCGGAGATGTGGCTATTATCTCTGTTATGTAGGGTCCCCAGTGAGAGGCCCAAACACAGCGAGCTGCAGCATTAGCGCTTTAGGGCCCAAACACAGCGAGCTGCAGCGTTAGCGCTTTAGGGGCCAAACACAGCGAGCTGCAGCATTAGCGCTTTAGGGGCCAAACACAGCGAGCTGCAGCGTTAGCGCTTTAGGGGCCAAACACAGCGAGCTGCAGCGTTAGCGCTTTAGGGGCCAAACACAGCGAGCTGCAGCATTAGCGCTTTAGGGGCCAAACACAGCGAGCTGCAGCATTAGCGCTTTAGGGGCCAAACACAGCGAGCTGCAGCATTAGCGCTTTAGGGGCCAAACACAGCGAGCTGCAGCGTTAGCGCTTTAGGGGCCAAACACAGCGAGCTGCAGCCTTAGCGCTTTAGGGGCCAAACACAGCGAGCTGCAGCATTAGCGCTTTAGGGGCCAAACACAGCGAGCTGCAGCATTAGCGCTTTAGGGGCCAAACACAGCGAGCTGCAGCGTTAGCGCTTTAGGGGCCAAACACAGCGAGCTGCAGCATTAGCGCTTTAGGGGCCAAACACAGCGAGCTGCAGCATTAGCGCTTTAGGGGCCAAACACAGCGAGCTGGAGCGTTAGCACTTTAGGGGCCAAACACAGCGAGCTGCAGCATTAGCGCTTTAGGGGCCAAACACAGCGAGCTGCAGCATTAGCGCTTTAGGGGCCAAACACAGCGAGCTGCAGCATTAGCGCTTTAGGGGCCAAACACAGCGAGCTGCAGCATTAGCGCTTTAGGGGCCAAACACAGCGAGCTGCAGCGTTAGCACTTTAGGGGCCAGTGCTACATCTTCAGAGGCACAACAGCAAAGGAGCTCTTTGTTGTCATTAAGCCCATTAAGCCCCGCCCCCCTCCACATGCGGTGATTGACGCGAGCACTCCGGAGGCTCCGCCCCCCAGTCACTTCCACACCCGAGTGGAGTGTCTGTCATCAGAGCTTTGACAGGGCTGTCTCCGTCCTCTTCCTCTCCCTTTGAAGGGGCTCCATGTTGTTTTTGAAGCGTTGCGTTTAGACATTGCATCACTTCCAGCGCCTGGACAGACTGACACAGAGAGAGAGAGAGGGAGAGAGAGGGAGAGGGAGGCATCACACAAGTTTGGGAACGTTTGGATCGCTGTTTGGATAATTTTTGGAGGGGGGAACAGGGAGTGCGCCGGGTTTGAAGGACACATTGTTGTCATCGCCGCCCGCACACGGCAAAATGTATTTATGGTTGATTTTTATTTTCACTTAACAAATTACTGCATTATGGCCCAGTAATAATAGACCTAGGTGTGTGTGCATGTGATCAAATATGTATGTGGCTTTTGGGCTTACTAGAGATAAACTCTTGCATTTGGTCTGCCATAGCATAAGCTTGCTGACGCCTGCATTGGTGCTTGGAGTTGTTTATCATCATCGTTGTATCTTAGGGTGGCCAAGAAGGATGAACAATTGAAGGTGCTGTTATGATCTAGTTGACCTGTAGACAATATAGATGGAGAACATCAGCTCAAGATGTGCAAGTCATTCACTGACCAAAACCACAATAAAGTGTCAGCTGTATTTGAGACCAAAGAGCAGTGTGCTATTCATAATGCAGACCAAGGCAAGTGCACACACTCAATAGCACTCAAAGAAGAGTACGACAGAAAAAAGGCGTAAAAAAGAATCATGGCTTGACAGCGTTTTGGCAGGACGTTGTGCGAAGGTATTTGAGACGCCGTTCATTTTGTTTTTGTTATTGCAATTGCAAACCATTAATAAAAGGATCCATTGTCAAATGTGTCTGAATACAGTTTGACTCATCAAGGAGGTTATCATCCAAGAAAGAAGGGAGGTCAAAGTTCACTGTATTCTCTTTTCATTCTGATCACACGTCTATTGATCACACGTCAATTGACCACACTTCTATTGATCATACTTCTATTGATCGCTCTTCTATTTTGTTGTAACATTGTTTGGTATTGTTATTAAGTTATTAACAGGTTTGCAGTCAATTCTAGGTTTTCACATTTGACTATTTACCTCCCACCTCTAGGGTTGCTGTTGCTCTTAAACCCCAATTTATGCAGTTTGTCTTCTCGTTGTCATCGCTCTGGATAAGAGCGTCTGCCAAATGTCAGTAATGTAATGTAATGATTAACATAAATCTTTTATAAATATAAACTGTAAACATTGGGAAAGGGGTTGGTATCTTTCAGCAGAGTATAGCCATAGAGCTCCGTAGTCCCGCCCCATCCTATCCCTGGCTGGTCCCGGAAGACTGCCGGAACCCATTACCTGCCCCACTTTGAGATTTTTCAGTTACCCTTATGATGATATTATGGCATTGTATGGACCAAACTTTGACATATATGTGATACAAAGTCCATTATATACTCACCACCGTGTTTAAATCAAATTTGAATAAGTATATTTATAATAAAGAAGTATAATTAATGGAGTTTGAGAAACTACACTACCCAGAATCCCCGGTCATACATAGCAGATTCCCGCTTTTGCTAGCTAACAAAGTAGCTACCGGCCACTCTACTAGCGAAAATGGCTATCACTCGGTCTGCTCTTGTAACTTATTATGGAAGTAGCTACTGGCCAAAGAAGGCCACTCTGCTAGTGAAAATGGCTATCACTTTGTCATATTATGGGAAGTTAAACTAAGATTATCACCAAGGGCGGGAATCACTATCAGTCTGGCCATGTCGAAAGTGTCAGCTTTATGGCTTTCACTCCAGCAGTGGTGGTGAGTGAGTAGCCCGGATGTGGTTTAGTTGTTTTTTTGAAAATATGTTTGTTGTTTATTTGTTGGACATAATTTGAAATTACCAATTTTATGAATTATTTTAAAATGTGAACATTGGGTGTTTTGAACGTATGGCTGCCTGAATATAGAAAAAAGATATTTTCAGTCCATTGAGTCCATTGACTTATTTTTTCCGAAAAGGGGCACCAGACATTTGTCACCAAATTGGGCAGGACTACTGAGCTCTAATGGACCCTTAACCTTGGCCTGAGGGCCAAACCTGGGCTGTTTTCAGACTAACCCATTAGAAAAATTAACTGAAAAATGACACACCCCTTTTAGGATTTGCAAAATTAAGATATGGTGTTATAACTACTAAAGAAAACCCTTTACTGATTTCACACACATAAGTCATACTTCCTTATTTGGTGCTGTCATTTATTTATTTATTTTTTTAAAAGAGTTTGACTCCATCGACTAAACCATGAAAGTTTAAAATTCCCAGCAGCCTAACCCATTTAGAGGTAATCTGGCCAAAGCTGTAATTTCAGTTGAAGTTAAGGTTGTATGCCATCTTCTGTTTCAGGTACTTACAATTCAACATTAAGAGGTGGTTTCTTTGCACAGAAAGGACCAGAAAGAACCTCTCCCAAAATTTCTCCTGCTAATAATAATGTCCCATGACTGAATTGTTGCTTTTAGAGTCAATTTTCGTCTACAGGAAGACGATGATTCACCTCACAGGGCGACCGTGTTATTTTCTCTGCAAGGTGCCAGATATCATTTTAACGCAAAACACCGTTCTAGATGTTCTTCTCATGATGAGCGTACATGAGCTGCTTATCCACAGGCCAGGATTCATCCTTCAAAGAGAGTTTAACCCTTGGAAGAGCAGCTTCTTTTGAATGTTTTTTAGAACTCCATTGCTTTCGATTGAAGACCCTGGTGCTAAATGTACTGAAGTCACAAAATGTCTATTTTGAGAAAATCAAATCCGAATACTTCTTGTGTACCAGAATACGATAACCTGTTGTTTCCATAGTGGAAAAAAGAGACTTGGGCACCTTTTCTGTGAACAATATGTATAGGGTGGACTTACAACATGTTTCTATGCTCAACTTGAATTGTCTAAAAATGTGACTTCAGTACTTTTAGCACCCAGCTCTTCAATTATCAGTAGTGATTAGAATGTGATGACAAGCAGCATTAGATTGTTCAGTTAACAACATCCTAGTCACATCATTCTGATCTTAAACCTTAAGGGTTAATGATGAAAAGTATTTCCCGCCCTTTTACCTCCATAAGCATAGGGTATGATGGGCAGGTGTTAAATTCATGACCGATTAAAAACCAACATTATCTGCTAGACATGCATGTGAGATTCCATTCTGGGGCTTGTTGCTGTTTAATTAGTCATGTGACTGTTACCATTAGATGGTAGGTAGTGCATTGTAGCTGTTACCATTAGATGGTAGGTAGTGCATTGTAGCTGTTACCATTAGATGGTAGGTAGTGCATTGTAGCTGTTACCATTAGATGGTAGGTAGTGCATTCTAGCCGGTTTTTTATAAGGTGGGTTACCTCACACCATGTGAGGCTGGGGGGGTGAACGGGGTTGGGGTTTGGGGGGGGGTTTAATCTGAATTGACCTGCTGGTGACATGCAGAGTAAAAACAGTCCCCCCCCCCCGGCCGTTAGGGTTCAACACGTGGCCTTCGGCGAAGAAGACGTCTGCAGACTTGCGCCGCACGCGCTCAGACGCTCACCCTCTCCTGGCGGGACGATCGCTGCGCCAGGTCTGCCAGGCCCAAACTTTTAATCTTCAGAGAGGAGCTGGAGAGGTGCCACCTGGCACCGGGACGGGACGGGACGGGACACGGGGGGGCGCAGTGTTGGGAGCGTCCCGTCTGGGCGGTGTTGTGAAACCCAAGCTGTGGTTTGTGGAGTTTCGGGCGAACTGTCAGGCTGGGTTTATGACACGCTGGGGGGGGGGGGGGGGGGGGGTCGGGCGGGGCAGGGAGGGGGGGAGGGGGGGCAGGTAATTAACTCACTCACTTTGTTAAGGTGACAGGTTCACCATTTATAATTGTGCAATAAAGAAGGAAAACATTCTCACATCTGAGGCGGGGAGAAATTAGGCCTGCTAGCTCACATCTGAGGCGGGAAAAAGGCGGCCTGCTAGCTCACATCTGAGGCGGGAAAAAGGTTGGCCTGCTAGCTCACATCTGAGGCAGGGAAAAAGGCGGCCTGCTAGCTCACATCTGAGGCAGGAAAAAGGCGGCCTGCTAGCTCACATCTGAGGCAGGGAAAAAGGTGGCCTGCTAGCTCACATCTTTTTATTTTATTTTTATTTCGTTTATTTGACAGGGACAATGCTCAACAAATATATTGTGCCAGATATAGCTCAGAGCTAATTTTCATCTGTAGGCGGGAAAAAGGGTGGCCTGCTAGCTCACATCTGAGGCGGGGAAAAAGGTTGGCCTGCTAGCTCACATCTGAGGCAGGGAAAAAGGCGGCCTGCTAGCTCACATCTGAGGCAGGGAAAAAGGCGGCCTGCTAGCTCACATCTGAGGCGGGAAAAAGGCGGCCTGCTAGCTCACATCTGAGGCAGGGAAAAAGGTGGCCTGCTAGCTCACATCTTTTTTTAAATTTTTATTTCGTTTATTTGACAGGGACAATGCTCAACAAATATATTGTGCCAGATATAGCTCAGAGCTAATTTTCATCTGTAGGCGGGAAAAAGGTGGCCTGCTAGCTCACATCTGAGGCGGGAAAAATTAGGCCTGCTAGCTCACATCTGAGGCGGGAAAAAGGCGGGCCTGCTAGCTCACATCTGAGGCAGGGAAAAAGGCGGCCTGCTAGCTCACATCTGAGGCAGGGAAAAAGGCGGCCTGCTAGCTCACATCTGAGGCAGGGAAAAAGGTGGCCTGCTAGCTCACATCTGAGGCAGGGAAAAAGGCGGCCTGCTAGCTCACATCTGAGGCGGGGAAAAAGGTGGCCTGCTAGCTCACATCTGAGGCGGGAAAAATTAGGCCTGCTAGCTCACATCTGAGGCGGGAAAAAGGCGGCCTGCTAGCTCACATCTGAGGTGGGAAAAAGGCGGCCTGCTAGCTCACGTCTGAGGCAGGGAAAAAGGCGGCCTGCTAGCTCACATCTGAGGCAGGGGAAAAAGGTGGCCTGCTAGCTCACATCTAAGGTGGGAAAAAGGCGGCCTGCTAGCTCACATCTGAGGTGGGAAAAAGGTGGCCTGCTAGCTCACATCTGAGGTGGGGAAAAAGGCGGCCTGCTAGCTCACATCTGAGGTGGGAGGAAAAAGGTGGCCTGCTAGCTCACATCTGAGGTGGGAAAAATGTGGCCTGCTAGCTCACATCTGAGGTGGGAAAAAGGCGGCCTGCTAGCTCACATCTAAGGTGGGAAAAAGGAAGCTTGATCTCGAGGCCTTGGTGACCCTTTGGGTTGGCGATAGTGATGCCATGCCTGAGCGGCGAGAGAATTGCCTAATAGATGAGTCTAACCGTGAAACCGTGGCCTTAAGCATGAACAAAAGGCCAAGTGACTGAGCAATAAATGAAGACCTTCCTCGGAGACAAACTATTTCACTTGTGTTCACATTGTTAGTTTTCTTCTTAGGTAGTAGCATGAGCATAGACTTCTAAGGGGGTTTAAAGGCTATGAGCCCACACACATGGACATTTTTACACACACACACACACACACACACACACACACACACACACTCACTCTCTCTCTGTTGGAGAGCCAGCAGGCACTGAATAGGACAGTCTGCACTATATATATAATACCCGTGTGTGTGTGTGTGTGTGTGTGTGTGTGTGTGTGTGTGTGTGTGTGTGTGTGTGTGTGTGTGTGTGTGTGTGTGTGTGTGTGTGTGTGTGTGTGTGTGTGTGTGTGTGTGTGTGTGTGTGTGTGTGGTGGGGAGGTCTTGGCCCCTCCCTCTGGATAATGTACAGCTGCATTTGGGGGTTTTGTACTCCTGCTGTTGCCCAATCATATTGTCAACATGGAACTGTAAAAAACCCCTCTTCCTCTACCTCTTCTTTTTTTTTCACTCTGTCACTCTATTCCTCTCTTCCTTTGCTCTTTTCTTTATTCTCTCTAATTCCAGGGCTGGCTCGGGTCTTGCCTGGATTTGGAGAGGACTTGGTTTCAAAGGGTAATTGACACCTTACCTGTAATTTCATGGTTTTGCTCCATCTGCCTTTGATGTCTGAGCGCTGGGGTTTGGATGCGATAGCAAGGGGCTGTGTGTGTGTGTGTGTGTGTGTGTGTGTGTGTGTGTGTGTGTGTGTGTGTGTGTGTGTGTGTGAGTGTGCGCGTTTGTTTATGGGTGTGTGTTTGGGGGGGGGGTTGAACAGGGGATTTGGATTTCTTATAAACATTTCTTTTGTGTTATCATTCAACAGTATAATTCTGTTGTTGTTGTTTTGTTTTTTTTACACCCTCAATGAAAGCGACGTTAAACTAATTGAGCAAAGTGGCTAATTTGGCTTTTCCACAACCAAATATATTTTCGGGGGGGGAACATTTGGCACGAGTGTGTGGGGTACGCTGTGAAGGCCGGGCCCTGTGATATGAGATTATAGTCGCTGCTGTTAATCTGCGTTTCTCTTACATTTTTCAGTTACAGTTTTCCCAGTGAACGTATTGTCTGCTGGCCTTTTTGTGCCATAGGTGTGAGTGTGTCGAAGCACAAGCTTGTTCTTGCTTGCGCCTTCCTGTCTACAGATAATCTTCATAGCGCTCTAGTGG
>CM056395.1:27863180-27950182 GCA_029718625.1 Synaphobranchus kaupii | reverse complement strand
GCGGCTCGGCCAAATCGGCACGAACATGCAGCCAAAACACATTGTGCTCCCGCAAACAAATTCTCACAAAATGAATATTTCATATTTCACCGATAGCTGAAGTAAATGTTGACCGACAACGGACAGAAGAGAAAATAGGAAAATACACACAGCTATGGTTCCAGCTGGTTCCTGTGTTCCATTCAAACACAGGAACCAGCATGAAATGTAAGGATTTTGTCTCTTTCAAAGGATAAAATGCACAGAAGGGAACTGGGTCACGACAGTGGGAAACGGGGTCATTTTAAAGCAGTGATGTGGAGAGGGAGGGGGGGCGTTAACGGAAACAATCTGTGTAGGAGCCGACTGAAGATCATTTTGGGGTGACCGGGAGATTGGTTGTGATGGTTATCAGAAGCCCCTGGCAACACTTGGGTTCATCCTCAAATGATTAACAAAATGAAGTCAGCACAGATATCCAGCGGAACGTGAACCTGCCTTTAATTTGTGTACTACTGTTGGTGAGACAATTCGAGGCTCATTAAGCAAGGGTATTTACAGCAGGCTTGGGGTGAATACGAAATCACCTGTTGGGCTACTGAACTAAACACGACTGCGGGGGGAAAAAGGGTCGTTTATCTGCCCGATCACGCTTGAAGTTAACTCGCCGCGGGCACGAGAGAGAGCCGGCTTCTCTCTCACGGGAGGAGAAGCGAAACGAAGCCCGTATGCCCCGCACGGAAACGCTTTGACGGGCAACGGAGGCGGGAGACGTTACACGTTTAACGGACGTGCTCGCGCATATCCCGCCGGTCACGGCTGAGAATAGCTTGCATTTTAATGAAGATGAATGTATAACTTTACAAAAAAAATAAATAAATAAACTTATCTGGGAGAGAAAGCCAAAACCCCTTGGGCATGTGCATTAAAAATCACCTCTCGCCCCCGCCAGCCGCGCGCTAATAAGCATGCGAGAGGTAAGGTGACTGCGCGTGTCCCTCACAGGGGATACGGACTTCAACACTTCAATCCAAAATCTTTCCGCAGGAAAATTGATTCGGGGGGGGGAGTTGGACAATGGCAGCTTTGAAGAACCGGAGCCTGTGGCGGCTATAAAACACCATGACTGCGTTTAGCCGCATTTATTATTGGGCTTAATAAGTGACGCATTGTGCTTGAGAGAGAGCCACACTTGTTCACTCCCCTTCGAAAATATCACAATATCCTGTACTGTGACAAAAGCACTGTACTGAACTACCGGATCGTCTTTGCAGTCTTTGACTTTGTGGTTAAACTAATGAGTACACATTATGAGCACTAATACAACCACTACTCCTACTACTGTTATTATTAGCATACATATACATATAATATTACAGATGATAGTAACCTTTCCAAAAGAAGCAAATTTATAATTAAAATGAGTATTTCTCCACATATATTTATAAAGTTTTGACAATAGAAGATGCTGGACTTGTAGTTAGAGACTGGAGACCAAATTGTAGCCTGAGCTATAGAGGGTAGTGCAGTAGATTAGCTCTATTGCTATAGAGGATAGTGCAGTAGATTAGCTCTAGAGCTATAGAGGGTAGTGCAGTAGATTAGCTCTAGAGCTATAGTGGGTAGTGCAGTAGATTAGCTCTAGAGATTTAGAGGATAGTGGAGTAGATTAGCTCTAGAGCTATAGAGGGTAGTGCAGTAGATTAGCTCTAGAGCTATAGAGGGTAGTGCAGTAGATTAGCTCTAGAGCTATAGTGGGTAGTGCAGTAGATTAGCTCTAGAGATATAGAGGATAGTGGAGTAGATTAGCTCTAGAGCTATAGAGGGTAGTGCAGTAGATTAGCTCTATAGCTATAGAGGATAGTGCAGTAGATTAGCTCTAGAGGTATAGAGGGTAGTGCAGTAGATTAGCTCTAGAGCTATAGTGGGTAGTGCAGTAGATTAGCTCTAGAGATATAGAGGATAGTGGAGTAGATTAGCTCTAGAGCTATAGAGGGTAGTGCAGTAGATTAGCTCTATAGCTATAGAGGATAGTGCAGTAGATTAGCTCTAGAGCTATAGAGGGTAGTGCAGTAGATTAGCTCTAGAGCTATAGAGGATAGTGGAGTAGATTAGCTCTAGAGCTATAGAGGGTAGTTGAGTAGATTAGCTCCAGAGCTATAGAGGGTAGTGGAGTAGATTAGCTCTAGAGCTATAGAGGGTAGTGGAGTAGATTAGCTCTAGAACTATAGAGGGCAGTGGAGGAGATTAGCTCCAGAGCTATAGAGTATAGTGGAGTAGATTAGCTCTAGAGCTATAGAGGGTAGTGGAGTAGATTAGCTCCAGAGCTATAGAGGGTAGTGCAGTAGATTAGCTCTAGAGCTATAGAGGGTAGTGGAGTAGATTAGCTCCAGAGCTATAGAGGGTAGTGCAGTAGATTAGCTCTAGAGCTATAGAGGGTAGTGGAGTAGATTAGCTCCAGAGCTATAGAGGGTAGTGCAGTAGATTAGCTCTAGAGCTATAGAGGGTAGTGCAGTAGATTAGCTCCAGAGCTATAGAGGGTAGTGCAGTAGATTAGCTCCAGAGCTATAGAGGGTAGTGCAGTAGATTAGCTCTAGAGCTATAGAGGGTAGTGCAGTAGATTAGCTCCAGAGCTATAGAGGGTAGTGCAGTAGATTAGCTCTAGCGCTATAGAGGGTAGTGCAGTAGATTAGCTCTAGAGCTATAGAGGGTAGTGGAGGAGATTAGCTCTAGAGCTATAGAGGGGGGAACTGGTCAGTGCAGCAGGTTCGGTGGTGCCCACCTTGCCAGCCTGGATGGCACAGGCAGCCCTTGGTGCCGTCGGGCCTGCAGACGCCCCGCTCAGGGAACCCACAGTCCCACAGGCAGTAGGGGATGTCACACGCCTCCCCTTTCCACTGGTCCTCACAATCACAGTACACCGTCTCGGTGGTGTTGCCCACCCGGCATTCCCCCCGTCCGGAACAGTTATTGGGGCACGAGTTTATCCTGCAAGACAGAGAGGAGGGAAGAAAAAAAATTAAATAATTTTTTTTTTTTTTTTAAAAACAACAACCACAAACGTGACCATCTGGCGTTCATTTTCCAAGGAGGAGAGCTTAACACTGCCGTATCAATCCGTATCAATCATTTCCAACCGGCTTTTACAATCCTGCGGTCGCACCATGCTTTACAGTGGACATTTCCCAGCAAGAAACACCTATGCCAAGCTATCTCTGTTCTACACCAGGACAAAACAGGAGAAATACATTTGTGGAAACATGGGGGGGGCTCGAAAATTCCATGCCTCCTCCAATGAGCGATGAAACAGGACTCTTCATATAGCAGGAGGCAAAGGTTCATTTCACTGATGAATGATGCTAATCAAAAATATTAATGCAACACTTGCACTTGAGTAAATAAGGATACAGGCACGGGGACATGCTAATCAAGGTGAAATGAGGGGCCTCGTGCTGGGAGACCATCCTCTCTGTGATTGGCTGAGACACTTAGGCGGGGAAATGACAGTGCTGATGTGATTGGCTGAGGCGATTGTGGGAGGGGGGGGGGGGGGGGGGATCAGAGCACTGATGCCGTTTATCATAAAACTAAAAGGGGATCTGTCAGATTACACACTGATTAAGCGATGAAGAGACTCCGTTATCAAATGGATCACTGGCCATGAAGTCAATGAGTAAATAAAGGTGGAAGTGGAATGTGTGTGTGTGTGTGTGTGTGTGTGTGTGTGTGTGTGTGTGTGTGTGTGTGTGTGTGTGTGTGTGAGACCCTGTGGGTGTAGGAGGTGTGTGTGTGTGTGTGTGTGTGTGTGTGTGTGAGACCCTGTGGATGTAGGAGGTGTGTGTGTGTACTCATTCTTTGAGAACAAACAGTCTCTGAACAGAGACAATATGGAGGTGAGAAGTAAGGATTTGAGTCCCGCTGGTGTGACCGTGACAGAGAAGACCAGTGAGGTTAATTACATATAAAACACTGCAAGCTTCAGGAGGCTTAAAGGTATATACAGGGGGGACCAGGGGAGCTGCTGTCTCCAATATGAGGTCTAGCAAATACTGCAATCTGGCCACAGGCTTCATCAACCGAGCCAGCAGTCCCATTTCACACTCATTACTCTTAAAAATGAGCGAAAAGGCTCCTTTACAACCTGCAGAACTGCACACTCCAGAGCCCTTCTCACATCTGTCCTCACAACAGCACTTATACCTGCTCACAATCTATACACCGATAACACAATGCACCCTTCAGTCCTCACAACAGCACTTATACCTGCTCACAATCTATACACCGATAACACAATGCACCCTTCAGTCCTCACAACAGCACTTATACCTGCTCACAATCTATACACTGATAACACAATGCACCCTTCAGTCCTCACAACAGCACTTATACCTGCTCACAATCTATACACCGATAACACAATGCACCCATCTGTCCTCACAACAGCACTTATACCTGCTCACAATCTATACACCGATAACACAATGCACCCTTCAGTCCTCACAACAGCACTTATACCTGCTCACAATCTATACACCGATAACACAACGCACCCTTCAGTCCTCACAACAGCACTTATACCTGCTCACAATATATACACCGATAACACAACGCACCCTTCAGTCCTCACAACAGCACTTATACCTGCTCACAATCTATACACCGATAACACAACGCACCCTTCAGTCCTCACAACAGCACTTATACCTGCTCACAATCTATACACCGATAACACAACGCACCCTTCAGTCCTCACAACAGCACTTATACCTGCTCACAATCTATACACCGATAACACAACGCACCCTTCAGTCCTCACAACAGCACTTAAACTTGCCCACAAACTACACACTTATGCACCAAATGCACCCTTCAGTTCACACCAATACTCAGACTTACCCAACAACTAGACAGTAGACAGCTATACTCTCAGAAGAAAGGGTTCCAAAAAGGCTCCTCTGTGTCTTCACAGAGGAACCCTATCTAATTCAAGGGTTCTTCATCAGGCAAAATGGTTCAACACTTTTCACACCTACCGTAGAGTTCCATAAAGGACTAAAAAGGGTTCCCCTATGAAGACTAGCCCAAGAACCCTCTTCTGAGACTGTATACTCACATTTAGCCAACAACTACACAACTATACTCCAGTTTACCCAACAATGACACAACTGTACTATACTTTCCGTAGACAGATATTTTACCAAACACCCACAAGTCTTCTTTCGTTGACTGATATTTCGCCAACACTTGTAAGTCTTGCTTTCGCAGACAGATATCTGCCCTTTTCCTTCACAGTGGCAGAATCAGGCAAACATTTCTACAAATTTCTGCCAAAAACCATTACATTACTTTCCTTAGCAACACTACCACCAGTACAACCACACCCTCAACCTTCTTACATCAGTTCCAACTTTGGGCAGTAGCTGCTGTCGCACTGATGTCAGAACATGCGATTCTGTTCCTCTACGGATGATGACGTCTGTATAGTAGAGACACAGGGTTCCACAAGGGTTCCACACAGTACCACAGGGTTCCACTATATTAACTGTATTCGACTTGGATTCATTGTAACCTGTTGCAATTGTAACAAATATTCTAAGCAATGCTCATTTTCCCCATTGCAGAAATGGCACATAATTTGTTTTTGGAAGTTTTTATTTATTTCTGTTAATTTCTGCACAGCTGTTGGTAAGCAACAGTAAGCAGCTTTTAATGTATTTTTAATGTAAAGTGCTGACACTGAAGGATGTGAAATGGCATACTGAAACAGAACAACAAAATATAAAATTGTTTATTTCTCCCTTTCATGCAGATATATTAGTTTGCATTCATATCTAGATATCCATGTTTTAAAAAGACAATACAACACGCACAGTAAACGCATAATAAAATGCATATATGCAGTAACACAAAACCGCGCAGCCTTTAAAACACAGACCTACATTTAGTTCATAGTTTCAACTGACACAACTGCATCAACATCCTGCAGTTACTGCGGAGTTTCCCGAAACAAAGGACCTTTCCCTTAGAGCAAATTCATTAATAAATCAGTGCAGTGAAGCGGAATAGCTCTCTGAGTTATCCATTCATTTAGCACCTGATGCAGTGACATTGGGATTTGAACAAGCTGAATGACGGTTGTACTTTTTTTTTTGTTGCCTCTGTCTATTGCTATTGGCAAACAACACAACAGTAAACACTCCAGGGCACACTAAATATGTTTTTACAAGCCAAACAGGGTGTGGAACAACAGACATTTTGGGATTCCATTTAAGGCAATGACCTTTCCTCACTGGGAGCCGTAAAGCCACCTGTAATCCACAGGTGTTTTAAATGACCTGAGCAAGGCAGTTTACTCCAGAAAAGTTAAACTCTTCTGCGGGCGGCCTCTGGTCAAGCCTCTGGCTGTAATTTCTGTGCAACTTACACTTTGTTGAAGGAGCACGTTCTTAAATGCGGGCGCTCAACTGGTCTGAACGCGGAGGGTGGCACATTAATGGGCCTTTTTTTTTTTTTTTTTCCTTCATGTTCTTCTCCGAACGGGTGTGTGATGCGACAGAACGGAACAAACTTCTCTGGGTACATTTTCTTCTCACATCAGCAACTCTGCGCCGTGACTAAGCATAACAATAACCCCCTCCCCCCTCCCCCAACCCCCAACCCCCAACCCCCAACCCCCAACCCCCCCCCACCCGTTCCCATCTTTCAGAGATGTGCTTGAGCATAATAATAATCCCCACCGCCTTTACGTTACACCAACATTAACCAGCGCAGATATCACTGCTAATTCTCCTGCTACACGAGCCCATAGCCGCATGAACACAAAGACTGATTTTTTACTACAGATTCACTTACCACGTAGTTACAGAACTATAGTAACTATAGCAACTCTGTAACTATAGTAACCCAGCAGAGTACTGCACAGCTGACAGGCAGGTTCCCAGTTGGCCAAAGGGGGCACAATTGGCGGGGCAAAAATATGGCTAATTATCTGCTGCCCCTGTGGAACCCCCCCAGCCTCATACAGCACTGCTGGGGTAAAGATTCTGTGGGGAGCCATCCCTGCACTTGCATGCCCCTGAAGAGCTCAGCAACCTTATCTGTAAGGCTAGTTAAGAAGTAAAGGCATAGACGGACTCTAATCTTCTTTTCCACATGAATATAAATACTCCACATTAATGTGTAAATAAATGTGTAAATAAAATAAATAAATAAAATAAATAAAACATACTGTTGGCTTTAAGGACAAAGTGTTTCACGTGTGTGGAAAAAACATTTAACAGCCTCAAGACACAGCCGTAACCCCACATGAATTACTTCCCCCATATCTACGGCTTCAGCTTAAACTTAAGATCCTCACATTTAATGCGAGACACTGCGTCTGCATCCCTCTGCGTGACTAAAGTAAATGTGTAAGGAGGACAGCCTGTCTGATATCCTTTTGAAAAAAATTATACCTTGTTTGTTTGTATTTTTCCATTTTTAAATGAGCTAAATTCAAGAAACTAGACATTCCAAGTTTTGTTTTTTTTTTGCCAATGTAACTATAAACATATCTTTCAAGCGCAGAATAAACTATATGAAATACAGCAAAGTAATTTCTATGTTCCAATTGGTGTTACACAAGCTACATAATTGCCTAGACAATCCACACAGGTAGACGTTCTGTAAGAGATACCTGTAGTACCTGTAAGAGATGTTGAATCCGGTGAGGTTGTAAGCAGCGTCGCTGAAGAAGTGTAGCAAGGTGTAGCCAGATTTGGAGACCACCTCAGGGACTGTCTCGTTTGTGTACCGCTCTGGGACGATAAGACCACTGCAAAACACAAACACACACAATCTTTAACAATGCACACACTGAACACAGACACACACAAATACACACACACACACAAACACACAATCTTTAACAATGCACACACTGAACATAGACACAGACACACACACACAATCTTTAACAATGTACACACTGAACACAGACACACACACAAACACAAACACAAACACACACAATCTTTAACAATGTTGAACACACATACATATGCACATACACAAATCTGCAACCTTTCTTCAATTATCTTTTTCTTCCTCTCACACTCTCCTGCACGCACGCGCACACACACGCACGCACACACGCACGCACGCACGCACGCACAAAAGGCAGATACTGAGAATCGACAAAGCGAGCGAGAAGCAAAATAAATAAATAATCACAGAATAAAGCACACATCAAAAAGAAAGGCAGCAGTGTACTCAGAGCCACTGAGCAGAGTGTTTCCTCAGGCTGGGGCAACACAGGACAGACATCACTCCCCTCACTACAGAGATGGGCTCCATTTTGGCTCCAGACTGCTGATGCAAGCTGCATATGGACTGGGGGGGGGGGGGTTCCTGACTACCCACACTTCATCTTCAGAGAGAGAGAGGGGGGACAGCCACACCCAGGGGACCCACTCTCAGCACCAGTACGGTGTCAGATCTAGGCTGCCGCACACCATACTTTATATACTGAGGCGGGGAAACAGTCTAGTCCTGCACTGAGCTTCAATTAAGGCCCTGTGAGTCTGAGACAGCCAGTCGCCTTCAGGAAGCTGGTTCAGCTCTGCGGATTTAGGGGGTTCGGGCCAAGGCAGGGGGGCCCCCCAACCCTGTAGAGGCAGGGCATATACTGCTTTTAACTTCCATCGTAAAACAGCAACCCGCTGATACCCAAGAAACCATGTAAGGTGAATTACCTGGTAAAAAGTGTCAGTTTATTACACTGTTATAAGCGCTGAGTAACAAAGAAAAACTGCCAGTGGTGTGGACCTCACAGGTAAGGTTTAGGGTACCAGATAGGGATTAGGGTTTGGGGTAGCAGATAGGGATTAGGGTAAAGGGTTAGCATTAGGGATTAGGGTTTGGGTTAGCAGATAAGGATTAGGGTTTGGGTTAGCAGATAAGGATTAGGGTTTGGGTTAGCAGATAGGGATTAGGGTAAAGGGTTAGCAGATAGGGATTAGGGTAAAAGTTAGCAGATAGGGATTAGGGTGAGGGTTAGCAGATAGGGATTAGGATTTGGGTTAGCAGATAGGGATTAGGGTTTGGGTTAGCAGATAGGAATTAGGGTAAAGGTTAGCAGATAGGGATTAGGGTTTGGGTTAGCAGATAGGGATTAGGATTTGGGTTAGCAGACAGGGATTAGGGTAAAGGGTTAGCAGATAGGGATTAGGGTAAAAGTTATCAGATAGGGATTAGGGTTTGACTGTTCTCAAAGTAGCACACAACATCTCGCACCGCCTGACCAGAATTTGGCCCAAAACGCGGCTTCCTGTTTTGCACTTATGAGCAACAGCCAAATTGAGACACAGAAAATCAATAGGGCACGACACGGCGTTGTGCCAAAACCGCTCGCACCGCCAGTGGCTGGTTTTGACGGATGAATCATGATGGTGGCATTCAACGGGCAAAAATCAATTCAAGCGAAAGGACACCGACCCATGGCGAACGCTCGGTTTTAAAATTTTACCTCAAAATGAAAAACAAAACAAAAAAAGCTTTAACATTATCAGTATCCATGTAAAAAAAGTTATTTCTGTGCAACCAAATTAGAATCGTTCCACAAGCTACATGCGTCGCCACTTACATTATCAGTATCCATGTAAAAATCAATATTTCCGTTGAACAAGAAAAATCTCCCGGCCGGACTACGGTCTAGTGTAAGGGAGGGAGCTCTCCCCCCCCAAGCTAACAGGAAATGTACTCAAAGTACACACACAAGTACACACACAAGGCTCCTGTAAGCCAATGGACAACCTTCCCAGAATGCATCTGTGAACTCCAAACAAGTCGAGTTTTGTGGAGGTCCTAGAAAACTGGGCCGGTTGGTATGTGCCCATGAAATTGGGCATGGCACGCTGTCCCAAGAACCGTACACCCTGCCAACATTTAACTGTTCCTGTCCCCTGGCATTGTAATCTGACCACTACTTTAGGACGTGGAGTCCGCAGTGGACACACGCATTGTAATCTGACCACTACTTTAGGACGTGGAGTCCGCAGTGGACACACGCATTGTAATCTGACCACTACTTTAGGACGTGGACTCCCCCCCAACAGTTAATCATTTTCACTTTAATCCCATTGATGGCAAAAATATTGCAACTCCACCACAATCTCGCAGATCAGGGGTTTTCAACCTTTTATGATCCAAGGACCCCCACTCACACTCAAAGCCATCCAGCGGACACCCTTCCAGGGGACCCCCAACAGAAGTTAAAAAGGGTTATCAAATTATTTAAGGTTTAATATTTTAAAATATTTTCCCAAATCTATATATAGTCATTGCATGCCAAGTCTGTCCAGGGACCCCCGACAGTACCTTCAAGGCCCCCCTGTTGAAAACCCAGGTCGTAGATTGATTAATTTTTAAAATAGGATACGTTCTATCTACTTATGACGTACCACAGTGGAAAAGGAATATATTTAATAAGAGATAAAGTAGACATAAATGACAGTATATGGGTTTCCAATCATTTCTGTGCATCCAGATCAGAATCGTTCCACGAACTGCAGAAAATGAGGAGCCCATTTTCACAAACTCTAATTTACCTGTGCGAGACAGCACATAATGAAGGAGATTATGAAGAGCTGTCATCGTCGAGGAAACGAAGCGTGTATCAAGTGACCGGTGACAGAAAACAAATCGAGACGCTCTAAACCGGCCGCGTACTGTCATTAACGGGGATCACTGGAGGACACGTTTCGATTAAGCAACCTCAATCCTACAGTAATTGCTCCTGTGATTTAAGACAGACAAATCCAGCTCTTCTAGCCGACAGCAATATAACGCAGAGAGGCGTCATTCGGTGTGAAACTTTAAGCTATTTTTCCCCACTCTCTCAATTTGCTTCGTTACAGGAGTTTGTGAACAGAATGCATGATGGGAAATGTACCCAGACACTTCTTACTAGCCTTTAAGACGCAGGTGGAAGGTGAGCTGTATACAGGGATACCACGTAAAAATGTCATTTACATAAGTAGCTCTGGATACCAGCGTCTGCCAAATTCCTAAAATGTAAAATGATCCAAGGAGACGCCAGGTTCAGGATTACTCCGATACAGAAAAGGCCCAGGTCTCGAGAGGGCTAGACCTATTCGGCTGGGACAGGGAACAGTATTTGGGCTGAGGGCTTATGTAGTTATCTCAGTTATTCTCAAATGTGAAAGGCTAGGAAAAAAATTTTTTTCTTCTCTTTAAAAATAGAGAAAAGTTTACAGACACGACTGCACGACTCCTGTGGAAATGAGCTGTCATAAGGTGCGGTGCAGTCATTTGGGATATGCAGATTTCAGTTAAAGGTTTCGGTCCAGGTATTTGTAGTCCTGTTTTAACTTTGTTTATGTAAACACTTTGTAGAATAGAAAAGTGCAGCTATTGTTATGCAAATCTTTAAAAAATCTATTAATTTCTAACAAAATGTCCCCACCACAAGCATGTGACCCACAACTACAGAGAATCCCATGGAGAGATAAAGCCCGTTCAGTCACAGATTTCACACATGAACTCTACATGAAAACATTTCCAAATGTTGTGAAAATAATAACCCACCATGTAGTATCGACCAGATTATTTAATTAAAGGTTTTTTTTTTTCTCACAATAGATGTCTTCCATCAGAAGCATTATTTGGAACATTGTCCCTTAACCACAAGGGAAGAACATTGAGCAAGGTGCGTTCACGACTGTTGCTCCTTCGCGAATCTCCTCTGCAGAAAAACGGTTCTGCATGACGAATTCCGTTTTCGCTGAGACTTCCGGTTCTGATGCCTATTTAACCTGGGAAAAACCTTTTTAAACTTCGCTCCTACTCCAGCTCACGCTCGATAATATACTCCCCAACGAACGTTCAGGGAGACAGGGCTGTTGAAATTCCCGGAGGAAGTGCAGCGCTCAAACAACCGATTGTCATCAGTAGCCAAGGGAAATCCCCTCCTAATACAAACACAATCCAAGCTAACATGTTCTGTGGCTGTCTGCACAGAGCACAGCTACATACGGCCCTATACTCAAATCATGGTCCTCGTGGGCCGAGAACTGCTGGCTTTCCACCCTCCCTTTACCTGGGAGTCGGGTGTGAAGACAGTCACTAATTGTTCAGTTAATTACCTGGGAAAAAGAAAACCAGGGACGGATTTGGAGGTCAGATTTGATTATTCGTGCCCTACGGTTGAGATAGTTATCCAGCTAACTCTGTAATCCTGCTTCATAGTATACCCTCCCCTCCCCCCCCCCCCCCCCCAGAGATCAGAACTCCTGCTCTGAGATGCTTTATAAATCAAGGCCCAGATCTCAGAGCCATGAGTCATAGCATGGTCTGGATGTATAATGGAATCTGATTGGTCAATGATTCTAGCTGACAGAACTCCTGGACACAAAAGAACAGAAGACTGAAGCTAGCCAGCTTGCTATACGAACAAACAGTAAGGATTCTTCTTAGCTACTTAGATAGCCAAGAAGTTTTTGTAATTTGTGCAATTTGTGCATCTAGCTTAGCTCAGTAGGCTTTATCTAGCTAGCAAAAACATTAGCAAGCTGCATTAGCCCAGCAGAGGAGTTAGCCCAGAACAGTGCAACTCTAAACCATAAACTACTGCCCATATTTTCTCACTGTTCTTCAGTCTCTAAACCAGGGGTGTCAAGATCCGGTCCTGGAGGGCCGCAGTGTCTGCTGGTTTTTGGTGCGTTTAAGCACAAGTGATTAATTTAAGTCACTAATTGGCTAAGAAGTCCACACACCTTGTTCTCAATGCTTTAACTGGGTGCTGATTGAAAGGAAACCACAAATACCTGTAGACCTGCGGCCCTCCAGGACTGGAGTTTGACACCCCTGCTCTAAACCATAAACTACTGCCCATATTTTCTCACTGTTCTTCAGTCTCTAAACCATAAACTACTGCCCATATTTTCTCACTGTTCTTCAGTCTCTAAACCATAAACTACTGCCCATATTTTCTCACTGTTCTTCAGTCTCTAAACCATAAACTACTGCCCATATTTTCTCACTGTTCCTCAGTCTCTAAACCATAAACTACTGCCCATATTTTCTCACTGTTCTTCAGTCTCTAAACCATAAACTACTGCCCATATTCTCACTGTTCTTCAGTCTCTAAACCATAAACTACTGCCCATATTTTCTCACTGTTCTTCAGTCTCTAAACCATAAACTACTCCCCATATTTTCTCACTGTTCTTCAGTCTCTAAACCATAAACTACTCCCCATATTTTCTCACTGTTCTTCAAAGTTGTGGGATTTTATTGTGTTCTAGGGATTACACAGAGACCTAGATATAATTCTGAACTTTTCAGTTTTATTACCCAAAAGCAGAAACTGCAATGTAACTATAAACTCAACTGACAATGTCATCATCGTCCATAATCATGTCTGCCTTGAATAATTGCCTTGCAAATCCAATACAACAGACTGGAGAAGCACCTTTTCCGTGACTGGAAATAGTACGATCGCTTGGCAACACGCGGTCCACACAATCGCCGTCCGCTCCAGCGACGGACGCATTTTCAATCAGCAGCGACACAGCCAGAAAACCGCGCTCACGAGGGAAACAGCCAATTGCTCCTCTGAGCACCAGCTTGCAGAGTGTACCAAAATCATTTCTGAGCAGCAAAAACCCCAGAAGCACAAAACAAAAGCAATAAACTCCAGGTATTGCAAAATAAAGTATTTTTTATACCCCAGTATGTGGTATATATATCTGGTGGATATTGGCTCAAACCTACTGTGGAGAGCATATCAGCACAGCTAGCATTCAAACAAGTTCATGAATTCAACATTTTAAATCAGAAGGACTTTCTAGAGGGTTCCATGATGCTGCTTATTCTTTCTTCCCAGCTTCCTCCTACAAGTCCAGACACTCGACAACAAAATTACTTTTTTCCCCCCTGAGTACATGTAGACTCGGGACATGCAACCTAACTGCAAGCTGATACTTATTTATGAGTAGGAAAGTATAGCCACATGAGAAACCGATTATACACAACATATCGATTAAGACCGACAGCCCTTCATAACTCTGGAGAGAATAATTAGAGCGACTGAGTTTTTTAAAGTCAATTCTCAATAAGCGATACGCTGAGGTTTACTCAAACTGTAAACAGCCAACGGCAATAAATTACAAGCTGCACAGCTTGGTGTTGATTTATATTTCATATATATTATATATTATTATATTATACCTTTTGAGCCGTTCGTTTGTGGTTGTGTGACTGTAGCGCACTGCAAAAAGTGTTTTTTTTTGTATAAATGTCGACTCATTTACTGGTCGAGTCTTGGAGGGAGGTTGTCAGAGGAACTGAAATCTAAATTAAGGGAGTCATTTGAGGTTAACGAAGAGAGTCGATAATGTTAATTAAGGCCCTCTCGCTCAGCGGGGTGATTGACAGCCCCAACGGCACACCCCCCCCTGCAGTGAACCGAAGCTCCGCCCACCCCTCCACTTGTGAGTCACATTCCACACATCTTCCAAATCAAACAGGCGGGCAGATCACCAAACACTACTAATTAAAACTGGCCAAGCTGGTAATCATCCCCCAATAAAATTACCTGGCTGACCACCCAGCTAAATTGCCACAAGCTGATAATCACTCAAGGAATCACCAGGTTTGCCCATCCAATCAGTTCCCCAGCAACCTGATAATTGGCCAATCAAATCACCAAGCCGTTCATCCAAGGCTGATCACCCCCCAGTCAAATCTGGTAATGGCTCAATCAAATTGGCCCAATGTGGTAGTCAAACGCGCTGGCCTACTAAATATCTATTGTACATCCTGGAAGGATAGGCTCACTAAAGGAAGATTAATAATTTAGGACTGCCTGATTCTTAGAGGAAAATGTTTAGAGTATCAGACTCAAAGCCCAGCTGAACTAATGCTGATGTAACCTTCACGTAAGACTTACCGGGATTTTTTTCATGAAAATAATATGATCACTCGCTCGCACGCACGCACGCACGCACGCACGCACGCACGCACGCACGAACAGTCTCTCTATGTACAGAACCAAAATAAAAATTCTAAAAGAATAAATACAGTCCACATGCCACACTTGCAACTTAATTTGGATTAAAGGGTAAGTTCGCTATTTTGGACCTTAGACCCTATTTGCGGCCCGTCTTCCATGAACCTGACCCATGAAGTCCATTTTTTCGCTGATCGGTCCAGTATTGAGTTTGGTACAGATTTCCTGTAGGCTCTCACTGGGCTACAATGGAAGTGAACGGGGCAATCAGAAATGTTATGGAAAAACAACGATAAATGTGCTTTTATAGCTCAGTGTGTATTCTTACGGTCTCAGTATGCTCTCCTGTGAAATGTAGGCTATCGCAAACGCAAACCGAACGTTGAAACAACAGTTCCATTTGAAACAGAACTATTTCTCCGACCGCACTACCTCGCACTGTAAACTTCTGCAGTCTAGCTACGTTGTAGAGAGGGGGGGGGGGGGCGCTTGAAAAGCAGTTGATCACAAATCCTGACCTCCCGTTGGAGTTTACTAGCTAGTAGCCTACAGCAGAAATATTTGTAACGCAGTTTTTGTAATCATCATTTGTAATAGCTAATTCATCACAGCAATGGTGCGCGAATGTGCAGTCCCCGGTTGTGGGAATAAAATGTCTGGACGCTCAAATACCAGTTTTCACAGGCTCCCGTTCTCTGACCCAGAAAGATTGAGACTTTGGCTGGTTGTCTTACGGATCGACATAAACACTCCAGTCAATCAACTCCGTTTGGCAGACTCGCGAGTTTGTGGAGCGCATTTCGACGCTACTGATTTCTGTAACCGCAAATCAGAAGCAAAACACTGGTTTCTAAAGAACACAGCTGTTCCTCGTGTCGGACCTGCAGCACTATCAAGCACCGGAGCGGAGGTAAGTTATATTTAGCTATAACGTTACTAACATTTTTATTTTTTTTGAGCGCGTCCTCTGACCCAGCACTCAATACCAACTAACAAAATCCGAGCTTGACATAAGTTGTTTTCTTGTAACAAAACTGTCGGAAACGTTCATCAACTATAACTTTTTACAATTCTATAATGTTTTATTTACAAATGCTTGACGCATGGTGTCCTGTCCAAAGTTCTCATCTATCACATATCTGTTGGCAGTCATAGTGTAATGGTAATCAATGGAGATGATCCAGTGTCATCCACGGATACATCCAGGTTTTCAATGGCATTCGGTAGCAACAGATCCCACTCCCTACAACACAAACTTTCCTCCTCTCTGGGCATCTGCTTGCACCTCTTGCAAGAACACCAAAAGTCCCCCGAAATTCTTGGTCTAGCCTCGGCAGCGACTTCGGATAACATTACCTGCGCAACTTCAGCCTCTCTCTCTTCTCTTGCTCTCTTATCATCCATCTCTTGTAGTTCCGTGTCCGTGTATTCTGGCTCAAATCTGTAGCCAGTAACGTCAAAGTCAAAATCGAATTCTTCGTCTTCGTAATCATTATAGTAATCCATCATCCAAGTTTTTTTGTGGAAATTGTAGCCTACGTTGCTGCAGGTAAACAAACGCAGACTGCTCAGCTAGATAGTTTCGTAAACGGCCGGCACACCTTCCCGCTCCCCTACCCCCGACACATAGGCTAGTACTCCGCGAGTGCAGCACAAACAAGCAACAGAGAAATGCTTACTTCCAAGCCATGCCAAGCACGTAAAAATGTTCGGATTGAGATACATTTCACAGGAGAGCATACTGAGACCGGTAACAATACACCCTGAGCTTCCCGTCTCATTTATTGTACATGAAAGCACATTTATCGAACATTTCTGATTGCCCCGTTCACTTCCATTGTAGCCCAGTGAGAGCCTACAGGAAATCTGTACCGAACTCAATACTGGACCGATCAGCGAAAAAATGGACTTCATGGGTCAGGTTTATGGAAGACGGACCGCAAATAGGGTCCAAGGTCCAAAATAGCGAACTTACCCTTTAACACAGACCCTGAAAAAGACATTATGCGAGCATGTTGCACAAAAGCAATAAAAATTGAGGCTGCAATTATGGAAGGGGGGGGGGGGGGGGGCACTATGTGGACTTTTGTTCATCCTGAAATTAATCCAGCAACACATCTGGGCACCATTTTTAAAAAAACATTGTGATGGCAGTGCGAGATACGTACAGGAAATCACTGTGGCGGCTAATTGATCACAGCTTCATTATGCCAGCCTCATTTCCTCCATATCATCAATCATCAGCAGGTCCCCTGGCTAGTTGGGCGACTACCATGTGCAATTTACCTGTGCCAACTGCGCAGGTGTGGACTGCAGAGGCAATGGAGGAGGCAGCCGGCTGAAGAGGTGACAGACTGGCCTCTCCTGAACTAATGCAGGGGGCGGAACAGAAATACAGCCAAAAAAACTAAAGAGATAAGATGCTCAAAAAAAGCATGGCAATGGACACTACAACTGTTCATCAGAATTTAGAATTGATTTTTAAAAATCTTTTACTTGTTTTTAAAGCTCTGACTGGTTTAGCACCACTTTACATATCTGACCTGCTGAATAGATATCAGCCCAAATGTGCCCTCAGATCTTCTGGTTCCAAAAGTAAATTATAATAGAAGTGGAGAAGCTTCTTTTTATTTCTATGCCCCCATACTGTGGAATAGCTCGCCCAGACAGATCAGAGAGGCGCCAAATGTAGCACTTTTTAAAAGCCTTCTGAAAACGTACTTCTTTAGGATGGCTTTTACTTGATTGTATCCTATTTTAGTTTTACTTGTCTTTTGCTTTTACTTGTTTTATAAATATCTATCTATATTGTGTTTTATTTCATTATGTTTTATTGCATTTTGTTTTATGCAATTCTATTATTATTTTTGTGTTTTTATTAATTTTATATTGGTTTTTTTCCCCAAAAAGATTTTTTTTCTGATTTGTTTTATTCCCTGTTATATTGTCTATTATTTCATTGTGTTTTATTGTATTTTTTTCCCTATTTTATTATTTAATTCTATCCTAGTTTATTAGTTTTTACTGTGTTTATTTAATGTTATATTGTTTTATCCAATATTTTCCTGTTTTAACCGTTTATTATTATTATTTCCCTAGTGTGAAGCACTTTGGGCTGCTACTTGTTGTATGAAAGGTGCTATATAAATAAAGTTTATTATTATTATTATTATATTATCAACTTTGTCAATAGAGACAAGGTTTCACTGTGATTATTGGTAAAGATTATTAGGGCTACGTGTTATGTCACTGTGGCATTAACAATAATTAACAATGCTTCTGTTGGGGTGTCTCGGTGGGGTAGACTCCAGAGCACCGTCCACATGCTCATTGCGAGCCGCGACGTCGGCGGTTCTTCCCCATTCTTCCCGTCTCGCTACACTGCGCCGTCTAATAAAAACTGAAAAAACCCTAAAAGTAACGATACTTCTGTTGAGTAACATAAGGGTAAAAGATTTCCATCAGGCCTTATGTGCTCCTTGACATTACCGGCTATTCAATACAGACAGAAGCATTTGGGTTAAAAGCAGAAAAAGGAGAGAACACCTTCAGCTGTTTAAATGGAGTGCTTAAACCCCAAACCTTCCAAGATAGCAGCTTCTATCTGCACAATGCGGGCAGGAAAATAAGCGATTTCAGAGAGAGGATCATGAACTCGGTCATGAAGGCAAAATACAAAAACAGTCCAGGGAAGTTTTTTAAAAAGCCAGAGCGTCTTCAAAAACTTGGCCGGTCTTATCGTAGCCTTGTTCCACGGCGGAAGCGATCCTGGGTCCTTATCTGAAGCTGCAGAGCCCGCCGGAGATTTGGGTGGGCAGCGTTGGCAGCGGGTTTGGGCTGCGGAGCGAGGCCATTTGGCTGTCAGCGACGGAGGAGGCCAATCAATCACACAGCCCACAGTGTTTAAACAGGGAAGCAATCGGAGCAACCCAGCAGACCCCAACTTGCTTCCCTTAGCCTGTCCTCCCACCAGACCTCGGCCTGTTCCCCTTAGCCTGTGCTCCCTCTCCCACCAGACCTGTGCCTGTTTCCCTTAGCCTGTGCTCCCTCTCCCACCAGACCTCGGCCTGTTCCCCTTAGCCTGTGCTCCCTCTCCCACCAGACCTCAGCCTGTTCCCCTTAGCCTGTGCTCCCTCTCCCACCAGACCTCAGCCTGTTCCCCTTAGCCTGTGCTCCCTCTCCCACCAGACCCCTGCCTGTTTCCCATAGCCTGTGCTCCCTCTCCCACCAGACCTCGGCCTGTTCCCCTTAGCCTGTGCTCCCTCTCCCACCAGACCCCTGCCTGCTTCCCTTAGCCTGTGCTCCCTCTCCCACCAGATCTCTGCCTGTTCCCCTTAGCCTGTGCTCCCTCTCCCACCAGATCTCTGCCTGTTCCCCTTAGCCTGTGCTCCCTCTCCCACCAGATCTCGGCCTGTTCCCCTTAGCCTGTGCTCCCTCTCCCACCAGATCTCTGCCTGTTCCCCTTAGCCTGTGCTCCCTCTCCCACCAGACCTCTGCCTGTTCCCCTTAGCCTGTGCTCCCTCTCCCACCAGATCTCTGCCTGTTCCCCTTAGCCTGTGCTCCCACCAGACCTCTGCCTGTTCCCCTTAGCCTGTGCTCCCTCTCCCACCAGATCTCGGCCTGTTCCCCTTAGCCTGTGCTCCCTCTCCCACCAGATCTCTGCCTGTTCCCCTTAGCCTGTGCTCCCTCTCCCACCAGACCTCTGCCTGTTCCCCTTAGCCTGTGCTCCCTCTCCCACCAGATCTCTGCCTGTTCCCCTTAGCCTGTGCTCCCTCTCCCACCAGACCTCTGCCTGTTTCCCTTAGCCTGTGCTCCCTCTCCCACCAGATCTCTGCCTGTTCCCCTTAGCCTGTGCTCCCACCAGACCTCAGCCTGTTTCCCTTAGCCTGTGCTCCCTCTCCCACCAGATCTCTGCCTGTTCCCCTTAGCCTGTGCTCCCACCAGACCTCGGCCTGTTTCCCTTAGCCTGTGCTCCCTCTCCCACCAAACCTCTGCCTGTTTCTCTTAGCCTGTACTCCCACCAGACCTCGGCCTGTTTCCCTTAGCCTGTGCTCCCTCTCCCACCAGACCCCTGCCTGTTTCCCTTAGCCTGTGCTCCCACCAGACCTCGGCCTGTTTCCCTTAGCCTGTGCTCCCTCTCCCACCAAACCTCTGCCTGTTCCCCTTAGCCTGTGCTCCCACCAGACCCCTGCCTGTTTCCCTTAGCCTGTGCTCCCTCTCCCACCAAACCTCTGCCTGTTCCCCTTAGCCTGTCCTCCCTCTCCCACCAAACCTCTGCCTGTTCCCCTTAGCCTGTGCTCCCTCTCCCACCAAACCTCTGCCTGTTCCCCTTAGCCTGTGCTCCCTCTCCCACCAGACACACCAGATACGCGGCTCTCTAGTGTTAACACTGACCACTCAGTCTCCCTCCCACTGCAACCGACACATTCAACTCCCAGATACGCCTCCTGAATATTAACAAAGGTGCGAGATTAAAAAGGACGTTGCGGCTGTGAATGTTCTGTCTTTGACTGCACCTTTTTAATGCATATTCATACACTGATACAGCAGCAGAACGTCCCGTTTGCCGAACTGAAAGCTCCTGTTGTTAGGAAGTAGAGACGAGAGAATAGACGCCAGAGCTGGTCGCGGGTTCGTCTCTATGGGAGCCGTGACTGCAGCCGCCAGGGAAAGCGGCTGGAAGGACAGACAGACAGACAGACACGGACAATGGTGCTGCGGACCACCAACAGGACCACAGCATCGCTGTTACATCCTCACTTGTGCCCTTGTGGAATGTGTTCTGTGTGTTGTTCTTGCTTTCGTGTTTTGCTTTTGGTTTTTCATTGACTGTAGGATTGGCGGCACCTAGGGGGGGGGGGGGAGGGCTCTATAAGGAGGCCTGTGATGTCAGTAGGGTGCTCAATCTTCGGCAACTATCATTTTAAAGAAGGTATTGGTTCAGGCACCGTTAAAGCACCAATACCCCTTTTACAAGTATCGTTTTAGCACCGGTATCTGTAAAAATCTGAACGATACCCATCTAGTGCCGCAGTACTCAGGTGTGCTTGCCTGAGCCAGACATAAAAGCTGCTCCTGTGTGCGCAAGAACCAGCCTATTCCAGCCACTCAATAAACCAGGGATGGGCAACTCCAGGCCTCGCGGGCCGGTGTATATGCAGGTTTTTGCTGCCACCAATTATTTAATTAGCCCAAAAATCAATCATTTACATGATCTGATATTTTATCTACATTGCGTGATTTACAGCAGCTGGTGAAAAACCTGCATACACACCGGCCCGCGAGGCCCGGAGCTGCCCATCCCTGCTATAAGATATATATATATATATATGAATGACTGTATAATCAAAAGAGGAAGGTTATAATTCCTTATAATGCTGGCAAAAACTGAAGCTGTGGAACACTGATATTGATTTAAAATAACAAACTGTAATTCCATTCCTATTTCATTTCATACTGTTCCCTCCAGATTTATTTTCCATTTTCCTTTGCTCTTTTTTCCCCTTTACGAATTGAAAATATAAGAGTTAAGTAATTTTTTAATTAATTAATAAATCAGAACTTTTTGTACTGCCCGGCAGAGCTTTTGCTCTACGTTCATATATTAGCACGTGACTGGCTGATTGATTGATTTGCTTGTCTGATTGATTGATTGATCGGTTCACTGAAGATGAACAACACCCAGGTTGTTAGTCAGCTGAAGTGTTCACGAAATTGTCTGTGCCAATAAGCCAATTGGAAACCTTTTTTTAATCTGTACTTGTGTGTGTGTGTCTGCGTGTCTGTATGCGTGTGTGTGTATGTGTATGTGTACGCGTGCGTGCGTGCGTGCGTGCGTGCGTGCGTGCGTGCGTGCGTGTATATATGTATGTGTATGCGCGTATGTCTGTGTGTGTGTGTGTGCGTGTGCGTGTGTGTGTGTGTGTCTGCGTGTGTGCGTGTATGTCTGTGTGTGTGTGTGCGTGTGCGTGTTTGTGTGTCTGCGTGTGTGTATATATGTATGTGTATGCGCGTATGTCTGTGTGTGTGTGCGTGTGTGTGTCTGTGTGTGTGTGTGTGTGTCTGCGTGTGTGCGTGTATGTCTGTGTGTGTGTGTCTGTGTCTGTGTGCTAAGCTGTACTATATGAGCATGCAGATGGATGTTTATTCTAGCTTCATGGTTCACCGACTCCCTGAGGGAGATAAGCTGAAAGTTTAACACTTTCCTCCCACACCAGTGTAAACAGGCTCTACAGGCCTAATGATGCGCACAGCTCCCACCAGGCAGGGGCCACACGGGGCCACAAACCTCGGCCCCCAGGGGCCCAAACACTGCCCAACCTGTTCATCACTGGACAAAAAACCTGGGCTGACCTTAGAGTGTGTGTGTGTGTGTGTGTGTGTGTGTGTGTGAGAGAGAGAGAGTGAGAGTATGTGTGCGTGTGTGGGAGTGTGTTTGCACGTGTGTGAGAGTGCGCGCATGTGTGTGTCCTTTCTCTTCTCAGCAGTTATAGCAGGGATGATCTGAGGATTAGCAGGTAATTACTGCTGACTCCCACTTATCTGCGTGACACCACTATTCTCCTTATTCAACTGCCTACAATTCCCAGCATGCTGTTCCTGGTTCCTGTTCCTCCAGTACCACCTGAAAAATCTTCCCCTGGGATCAACTATTTTGATAACAAAGATTAATGCATTAAATGGTTGTGGGAGCCCATGAATGGTGATCAGGCACTTTTTAGGTCACTAAGGGGTTGCGGTGTTGAATCCCAGGCTGGGAGGTATCGGAGCGCTGATGTGTGAAACGTTTGTGACGCATGTGAAACTCAGACCTCCTGGGGTGCAGGTGTCTGTGGCTGAACATAACAGAGCTCAGAGTGACAGAGGAGAAAAACAGATCTAATCTCATCTCTCTCTCTCCCTCTCTATCTCTCTGCAGGGAGGACAGGCAATGCCGGAGTGCAATAGCTTCAGTGTCTCTAAAATGTTAGCTAAATGTCTAAAATGTTAATGTACCTTCTCTATAGAGAATATAACGATCAATTTACACCACTTAGATGTTCACTGAAGTAATTCAGGTTAAGTACATTACTCGGGTACAACGGCAGAACTCGAACCTGCAACCTCCAAGACTTGCATGCCCAGATCCCTGAGCGTTATGCCTCAGTCCCGCCCTGCAAATCCATGGGAGCCAAATGTGAGTGCTGCTCATTGATCTTAGCCAGGACATAAGCCCTATTTATAATTATATTTTTAATTATATTTTTAATATGTCATTATGTCAGCAAAGGGTCCCTGAACTATGGAAACAATCCGCAATAGTTCCCATGGAAACAATCCGCAATAGTTCCCATTGCAAAAAAATTGCCATCCTAAGACTCTGAATGACTACAGGCCTGTAGCCTGGACCTCATTAGTTGTGACAACTAATTAATTAATTAGATTAAGGAGGAACTTCTGGACAGGACGGAGCATCATCTTGACCCGCTACAGTTTGCATATCGAACCAACAGGGGGGGTTCAGGATGCAACTATAACTCTGTTTAGCTTCATTTACAAGCACTTTGAGTGTAGTAAGAGCCATGCCAGACTGTTGTTCGTGGACTTCTCATTGGCTTTTAACCCCATACAGCCTCACCTGCTGGTGCAGAAGCTCGTTGAGCGTTCTGGGTTGGACACCAACATTGTCGGCTGGATCTTGGACTTCCTCACCAACAGATCTCAGAGAGTGAGAGTGAATGGACATTTCTCTGGACTAACTTCAACTTCAACCGGCTCTCCCCGGGGCTGTGTCCTCTCTCCTCTCCTATACATCCCGTATACTAACGACTGCCGCAGTGAGATTGAAAAGCATCATATTGTGAAGTTTGCAGATGATTTGGTTATAGTGAGCTTGCTGAACGAGGATGAAATGTCCCATGGTCCTGTCATAGATTATTTTTCCAAATGGTGTCAAGAAGCCTTTTCGGAATTCAATGTGACAAAGACCAAGGATATGTGTATTGATTTTAGACACTCCAATCCTGTCAACACTAAAATGAATAGTCAGGATGTAGAACTCGTTGAGTCATACAAGTACTTGGGCACTATAATTGATCATAAGCTGAGCTTTGACCAATATGCTGTGTAAAAAAAAGCCAGCAGCGCCTTTTTTTGTCTGAGGAAGCTGGCGAAGTTCGGTGTCGACAGGTCTCCGATGACTTTGTTTTATAGATCTTTTATCGAGTCGATTTTTCTTTTTTCTTTTATCTGTTGGAATGCTTCTCTCAAGGTACTCAACAGAAAAGTCTGTCTGAATTATATAATAAAGAGTCGTTAAAGAAAGCAGAATCCATCCTGTCTGACAGCATCCAACCCCCTGCACCTACAGTTCAGACATTGCCTTTGGGTTCCCGCTTCAAATACCCACTAGCCAAAACCAACAGATACAATAATTATAATAATAAATACTCCTTCAACCCCTCAGCCATTTCACTGCTAAATTCCAATAGTAAAAGGTAACATCAGCTCGACCACCCAACCACGTTTCTGTAAATTATTGTTTTTAATTCAGTTTTACTTCTCTTTTTGATACTGTGTGTCTATTGTGATATTGTGTGTTATTACTGTTTCTACTGCTGTACAGCCAATTGCCACTCAAATAATTCTAATAAAGTTCTACTTGACCTGACAATATACCGGATGCATCCCACCTGCCTTGAGCCGAGTGATCTCGCGCAGCACCTACACAGCACAGCACCTACACAGCACAGCACCTACACAGCGCAGCACCTACACAGCGCAGCACCTACACAGCGCAGCACCTACACAGCGCAGTACCTACACAGCGCAGCACCTACACAGCGCAGCACCTACACAGCGCAGCACCTACACAGCGCAGCACCTACACAGCGCAGCACCTACACAGCGCAGCACCTACACAGCGCAGCACCTACACAGCACAGCACCTACACAGCGCAGCACCTACACAGCGCAGCACCTACACAGCGCAGTACCTACACAGCACAGCACCTACACAGCGCAGCACCTACACAGCGCAGCACCTACACAGCGCAGTACCTACACAGCACAGCACCTACACAGCACAGCACCTACACAGCGCAGCACCTACACAGCGCAGCACCTACACAGCGCAGCACCTACACAGCACAGCACCTACACAGCACAGTACCTACACAGCGCAGCACCTACACAGCGCAGCACCTACACAGCACAGCACCTACACAGCGCAGCACCTACACAGCGCAGCACCTACACAGCGCAGTACCTACACAGCGCAGCACCTACACAGCGCAGCACCTACACAGCGCAGCACCTACACAGCGCAGCACCTACACAGCGCAGCACCTACACAGCGCAGCACCTACACAGCGCAGCACCTACACAGCACAGTACATACAGAGAACTGAGCTCCAATCAGGGGCCAGAGAAACCGCCGGATAGGGGCCGTCTCCTCCCAACTCCCAACTTCTGACACAACCAGCCGTGGTGCAAACACCAGGGAGCCAATCAAAGCCGCCGTGAATTGTACGGGCAGGCGGGCAGTCTCCATGGCTACGGTGCTGCAGAGAGAGTGGATAAAGTAGCGGGGGGGCTGACAGAACAACTCAACACGGTGTTTGGGCCTATCACAGCGCAGAACCACAGCGTTAGTGTAGTCAGTAAATCTCTCACTGTTGATACAGTGTTTGGGCCTATCACAGCGCAGAACCACAGCGTTAGTGTAGTCAGTAAATCTCTCACTGTTGATAGTGTTTGGGCCTATCACAGCGCAGAACCACAGCGCAGAACCACAGCATTAGTGTAGTCAGTAAATCTCTCACTGTTGATACAGTGTTTGGGCCTATCACAGCGCAGAACCACAGCGTTAGTGTAGTCAGTAAATCTCTCACTGTTGATACAGTGTTTGGGCCTATCACAGCGCAGAACCACAGCGTTAGTGTAGTCAGTAAATCTCGCACTGTTGATAGAGTGTTTGGGCCTATCACAGCTCTGAACCATGGTGTTAGTGTAGTCAGTAGCGCATCATTCTGTCTCAGGGAAATGGGTGTTCGGGTGGTGGAGGCTACAGAAAGATATTTCACCATCACGCGCAAAACACACATCACGTGAAAACACACATCACGCACAAAAAAACACGCAAAAAACACATCACATACAAAGCACACAACACGTAATGTCTGTCGCTTTAGATAACAGTAAGTGTCTGCCAAATTAATGTAATGTAATGTAATTTAACAACAGTTGTGCAACACAGATTGACAATCACTGCACATTAGAGGCCTTAACCTTGGATATATTACAAGCAGCTGTAAAATTATATACTGGTTTGCACCAGTAAAAATAAATAAATATCTCAGAGTTTACTGTATTGTCCCATTTTCTAAAATATACCTTAACTAAGAAATTACTGTCCAGCTGTGTGAACACTCGTTATAAATTACTGTATCTTACCACAGGGTAACAGAATTACACTTAAAAAATAATTTCATTTCAGCTATAGGAATGAAAACCTTTCTGCTTTATGTGGCAAATGAATGGCTGGCTAGCCAGCTAGCTGGCAACATAACCTAAAATAAAAGAAAACTAAAACCAGCAAGGTCACTATAACAGAAGATGTCGAGCTTAGCTCATCTCACACTTTTGGACTCGACCGCTGAATTTAGATCCCACGTTCAATGCCGCCGTGTACCTCTTTATACCTACAGTGCATCCGCAAAGTATTCACTTTTTCCACATTTTGTTCTGTTACAGCCTTATTCCAAAATTGATTAAATTCATTTTTTCCCTCAAAATTCTACACACAACACCCCATAATGACAATGTGAAAAAAATTTTTTTGAGATTTTTGCAAATTTATTAAAAATACAAAACTAAAATTTCTCATTTACATAAGTATTCATACCCTTTGCTTTAACGTATTTTTAAAGTATCATATTTCATATTTGGTTGCATATCCTTTACATGCTGTTACTTCCTGAAGTCTGTGACCATCAACATCAAAAAACTGTCGATATCTTATTTTCAGGTACTGTTACAAGCGATACTATAACCTCTCTGCATTTGAATCCATAGAGATCCATTCAAATGCAGAGAGGTTATAGTATCGCTTGTAACAGTACCTGAAAATAAGATATCGACAGTTTTTTGATGTTGATGGTCACAGACTTCAGGAAGTAACAGCATGTAAAGGATATGCGACCAAATATGAAATATGATACTTTAAAAATACGTTACAAAGCAAAGGGTATGAATACTTATGTAAATGAGAAATTTTAGTTTTTTATTTTTAATAAATTTGCAAAAATCTCAAAAAAACTTTTTTCACATTGTCATTATGGGGTGTTGTGTGTAGAATTTTGAGGGAAAAAATGAATCTAATCAATTTTGGAATAAGGCTGTAACAGAACAAAATGTGGAAAAAGTGAAGCGCTATGAATACTTTCCGGATGCACTGTATTTAAATAAATAAGGAGTAAGTCCTCTTTTCGGTGCTTAAATACACTCAAGCTCACAGCACAACACTAGTACTGGAATGGTTGTCACGACAACCTTATGAGTTCAAATGTAACTGCCGCTTTTGTAAACTGTGGCAATGCCGAGTAAAGAGAAAAGAACCCTAGTCCACATCCAACCCACTAATTTCCCACCACAAATATATTCTTGGTAATCACTGTAATTCAAATCTCAACAGTACTTAATCCGAAACAACCGTTTAAGTGAGAGATACTGGTGGGCGAAAGACAAAGACAGGAAGTTCACACAAGCACACTTACCATTATCTTGACCTCAGCCCTCACAAGTACAAACACACAATTATTCGATACCCTCACTGCCGAATTACACAGGTACATAATTTATACCTGAACTAAAGGCAGTAGCCAATGAATGTCAATAAGATGATCTGACAACTGTACACCTGTAACCTAAAAGAACTTCCGAGTATAGGAGTGAAAGACTATGTCCCACATGACCGTATGGAGGTAGGGTGGACCTCGCTGACCTGTAGGCTGGTACCAAGGTGTTTACCTTGATGTGAGCTGGAACTAGTAGCCAATGATGCGCGAGATCAGGAGCACGCTTGGGGAGGTTCTCCATTCAGAAAGCAGTTATGCGGAAGGAATGTGTGGGGAGGCGTGTCCCTCATGTAGCCACGCCTTATTTATTTCTTTTAAAATTGGGTGTCATCGGGTGCCTCGGTGGCATAGCCTTTAAAGCACTGTCTACATGCTCATTGCAACCCACAACTCCCCAGGCTTCCTGTCTCTCTACACAGTGATGTAAAGCAGAACATTTTATTTTATTTTTTTAAATTACAAACATGTCTCCCCCCGCCCTCCACTGTGCGGACCACAGAAACAGTACATTACCCATAATGCACTTACTGCAGAATCAATTTGACCTCCAGGGCCCTGTTCCTTGTAGCTGGCTAACTGTGCTGTGTGGATTAAGCACGTTGCCCCTCCAGGGACACACACAGGCCCTGGATCCAGGTGGTCGGACGTCCGATGACAGGGGTGACCATTAGAGTAGAGGACAAGGGACACAAGGGACTCGTTTCTTATGCCAAGGCACGTCGTAAGCCGCCAGCTTTTATCTGAACGGAACGGACAGGCTAATTCGATCAGCGTGCCCCCCTTCATTGTACCGTTCCGCCTCGCCCATATTGGGCGATGGACTCTAAACGACTGTGATATCCTGAGCCGTTTGAAGCTGAAAAAAGCAGGGCAAAAAAATATAATCTCGTGCCCCAGAGCAAAAAAAACTGTCAAGGAGCACACAAAATAATTTTGTTGCTGTTCTCGAGGGTACAGCCGCATCAGACGACCTCAGGCTGGCTGGCATCAAACTGGACTGACAGCATCACACCTGCCACTAAAACACGGGGACACAATCCTCCTCAGAGGCCAAAAAGAAGGGCACTTTTAACACTGTGAGATTTGGGCTGCTGGGTGGCTTATCTGGTTAAGGCGCTGTTCTAGAAGTACGGTTGGGTCCCACTCTGGTCTGGTACCCAACCATATCATCGCCGACTGTGGCCGAATGACGCGTAATTGATGGTAGCATCACCCAGGATTAGGAAGGTTTCGGTCAGCCATGGATCTGCGTCCCATCCAAGGGGCCAGCTTTCGGCTCTCAACCTCAGCACCGGATATAATGTCGCCCTCAGCTGATATCTATGATTTGCGCTCAAAAAGGCAGTTTTTTTTTCCCGTTGGGCTCCATTCACTTTTGACAGCAAATTAAAAATATTTCCATTAATATAACGATGTTAACTCTGTGCATTATATTTCTTTAAAAAAATCACGTATCATTTTTACGAAGTAATTTTTTTTGGTTCTTACCACACGGACAAAGATATGATTTTTTTTTGTATTATTTATTTTGGCCTATCTGCGCCTTCCTCGTTGTACATGTGACTTGACCGGACACAACCGTGCATGTGAGATGAGCGCAAAATTAAAACTTCCTGTACCCCGCTTTAAACAGTCAACACAAACCCGTACAGCCTTAACGGTCAGTATTACAGCATTACAGCATTAACGGTCAGTATTACAGCATTACCCGTCAGTATTACAGCATTACAGCATTAACGGTCAGTATTACAGCATTACCCGTCAGTATTACAGCATTATAGCATTAACGGTCAGTATTACAGCATTACAGCATTAACGGTCAGTGTTACAGCATTAGCTTCGGCGTTTTCATGTTCCCTAGGCAACTGTGTCCGAGTTTCAACCTGTTCTTTCAGAAACGGAACTCAACAGGGGTCCAGTGGGGGGGGGGGGTCAAACGGTGGGCTTCTCTGCACAACAAGAGACGCGATCGGTGCTGCAGCGGGTGTCCACCCGCTAAGTCGCGTGTCCGAACTCGGCTACAGGTGCATGCCTTACCTGAAGGCAGCCAGCAAGGGGGAGTAGATGGAGTCCCCGTCGTACACATACAGGTGGTCCCAGCTGCACTCCGTAGCAAAGTGGTTAAACCTGAGCCGGAGGATGGTGTTGGGCCTGCGGGGGAGAGGGGGAGAGCAAGAGATGTCCGTATAAATATTCATAATGTGCCAGCCAATCATAACATGTTGAGCTTCAGGAATGACACAGGCAGGATATTCAATACTGAGAACACAGGGATGATGATTCCGGTTAGTACAGGCCAGGAATACTCAAATCTGGCCCTAATGCTGGTTCTCTTCTACTCCATAGTTAGCTGATTGATTAATGCCACTTATCGGCCAGAGATTTAAGCGACTTTGCGTCTCAGGTTTAAATGAGTCCTGATTAGAGGGGAAGAATGAAAAACAGACAGTACTCTTGGCCTGGAGGGACATAATTGAGTATCCCTGGTACAGGCAACCCGTGGCTGTACTTACTCTCCTTCAATAAGCCAGGTGCATTTGGTCTTGTATTTGTAGTTACCAGGACCATCGGTCAGAAACCCAGAGGAGCCAGTCATTCTGAGAGAAGGAGAAAGCAGAGAAAAACTGTTCAGCTTCTATAACAGTCAAGCACACTTCCTGTTTATATAACAGAGATTAATCACCTTCTGTAATAGTCAAGCACACTTCCTGTTTATATAACAGACATTAATCACCTTCTGTAATAGTCAAGCACACTTCCTGTTTATATAACCGACATTAATCACCTTCTGCAATAGTCAAGCACACTTCCTGTTTATATAACAGAGACATTAATCACCTTCTGTAATAGAGTCAAGCACACTTCCTGTTTATACACTGCCCGGCCAAAATAAAAGTCGCACACTCTAATATTTTGTTGGACCGCCTTTAGCTCTGATTACGGCGCGCATTTGTTGTGGCATTGTTTCGACAACCTTATGCAATGTCACAACATTTATTTCCATCCAGAGTTGCATGAATTTTTGGCTGAGATCTTGTATTGACGACGGGAGAGTCGAACCACTCCGTAAAGTGTTCTCCAGCACATCCCAAAGACTTTCAATGGGGTTAAGGTCAGGACTCTGGTGGCCAATTCATGTGTGAAAATGATTCCTCATGCTCCCTGAACCACTCTTTCACAATTTGAGCCCGATGAATCTTGGCATTGTCGTCCTGGAAAATGCCCATTGATGGGATAACCTGGTCATTCAGTACATTCAGGTACTTAGCTGACTTCATTTTATTGCTGCATAATGTTGCTGAGCCTAGACCTGACCAACTGAAGCAACCCCAGATCATAACACTGCCTCCAGAGGCTTGTACAGTGGGCACTATGCATGACGGGTGCAATGGCGACTTTTTTTTTGGCCGGGCAGTGTATAACAGACATTAATCCCCTTCTGTAATAGAGTCAAGCACACTTCCTGTTTACAGGAGACATCATTCACCTTCTGTAACAAACTTCCTGTGTACTGTGTCAGGATCGCTAGAGAGAGACGGAAACCCAAACAAATAGTTTGGACGACTATTACTTAGGACTATATGCTTTGTTAAAGTCAAAAAACGTTTTGTTTTTTTAATGATAATTAAAAAATTTAAAACATGAAAAAGGCTTCGCAACGCCATACATGTAAAAAGTTTTTACAAGACATCATTAGACTGCAGACACCAGAGGCACAGAGGAACAGTGGCTGAAAAACGGGTGCATCTGCCAAATAAACATAATATAATGTGTGCATTCCACAGTACACACACAGGTTTTCGCAGTGGAGAAAATAAGGGGGAAGGGAGACTTCACAGCGAGACGTTCCATACAAAAAGGTCAGCCAATTACACAGCGTCGTAAAATTCCCAGCGGCCAGTAAAACAAGACAATGGTTCCCCGTGCCCTAGGTGCTGAGAGGCTGTGAACGAGAAGAGTTCAGCGCCTTTGTAACCGTTGCAGTCAAAAAAAATACTTAACCTGCTGCACCACAAATTGATTTATTTCAGTGGTTTAAGAGTTCAAGGTCAGCTCGTTACCATGGGGATGCCTGTATTCCTGAAAAAGCAATCACCTACCAGGAACCAACCCGATCACAGTGAAAACACACAAACAATCACTGTCAACAAAAGGTTAAAGTTTGTTAAAGGACAAGTTTGTATTTAATCAAGTTTTATTTGTACCAGAGAGAATTTTTAGTCAACTAGTTAAACAGAAAATCATGTCTTGTTTGGGCAAAAGTCTTCTGGAACATTCAGAAGCTGAATTGCTGCATTTTCCCGTGGTAACCTAAACCGGTTACAGCACAGATGATTTCTCAGCCAAGCAGTATCTGAGTGTCCAAGGGTCCTCTACAAGTCAGTGTCCTTGTCCAAGTGAACAGCCGGCGCTGTTACATAATAACGTACGGCATGTTTATTCCCTCACGCCACAAATCACAAGATGCTTTTTTTATGTAATAAACTCATGCAGAGACACCATCTGGAAAAGCACTTTTGGGGTGAATATGTCCACCAAGGCACAGGATATTGGAGATAAGGAAGATGGAATGCATGTGGAGATGAGTCACAGCTTGGCAGATACAAACTACATTTCCCAGCAGCACCCACTCCCAAGCTATGCCCACCGATCCCAACAAGCACTGCCCACTCTTCTGCCAAGCCCCTCCCACCCCAACGCACCCCTCCCCTCTCTGGCCAAGCCCCACCCACTTCTCCCACCTGTCTCTGCCACACTCCAGTCACAGACAGGTGGTCCTAATCACTCCGCCTCAGCTCGACTTCAACGTTTTGCGGGTAACTAGGAGCAGCTCTTCTCTAAAACCTCCAGCACCTGGCGGCGGTCCAACAGGCTCTTCCACAATCGCCCATCTGGCCCTCTGAAGACTTCAGACAGTTTGCAAACTGCACCCCCACAGCTCCCGTGTGAAGGGGGCTGTTTTGGAACACAGTGACGGAGCGCGGCGGTTGTTATAGCAGGTGACAGAATGGCTTCTTATCAACAGCTGACAGCAAGTGCTCATTTAGAAAAGGCGCCCCTTCTGTTCCGCCAGTAACCCGGAGAGCGGAGAAATGGCGGCCGGTAGCCACAAACGCTCTCCGCTGCACAGTGTGTCCCTTCAGCAGTACGCCGTGCACTTATTCCTTTTGTTTCTTAATCATTTATTAATTGATAGAGGCAACATGGATGTTCCAGCACAGCATGCCACGGCTAGCTCAGGCTCATTAGTATTCAAGAGGCAGTGACAAACCGCGCTCGAAACATGAGATAAAACACGCCAGAAAAGACCAGCAGTGTGCGTATTTAAGCCCAAAGCAGTGTGCGTATTTAAGCCCAAAGCAGTGTGCGTATTTAAGCCCAAAGCAGTGTGCGTATTTAAGCCAGAAAAGACCAGCCAGCCCAAAGCAGTGTGCGTATTTAAGCCAGAAAAGACCAGCCAGCCCAAAGCAGTGTGCGTATTTAAGCCAGAAAAGACCAGCCAGCCCAAAGCAGTGTGCGTATTTAAGCCAGAAAAGACCAGCCAGCCCAAAGCAGTGTGCGTATTTAAGCCAGAAAAGACCAGCCAGCCCAAAGCAGTGTGCGTATTTAAGCCATTTGATACGTTATTTAAATATTTAACAGTTCAGTTACAAAATTAAAACGTACATTGTACCATTTCTTTTTAATGGTTTTGTGGCGATCCAGAAATACTGCAGTACAGGGCTCCAGGTACATGGAACACACCTTTATATTCCGGCAGCCTGCCTGAGAACAAGCTCGCTGAGCTCCGCGTTAGTGAACGGGTTAATACCGTAATTACCAGAGCATAACACTGTATCTAAGTCACAGGGCAATGACCGGGCCTGGTGGAAACTTCTCGTTTCTCACTCCGCAGGCCCATAAAACCTTCACAATGCAGCACCTGACTCGTACCAAGCGTTTAGCTATTTTTATTGGTTCCAAACTGCAATACGCCAAGTTCGGCAAGTAATCAAATCACATGGCGTGTTAAAATTTATGACAGAAAAAATGCAAGACAACCCACACAATAGCCATTCACACCCGATATACAAAACCATGAACACAACTTCACACACTAATAATTTGTTTTTTATTATGCATACGACACAAGAACAGGATATAGAATTGGCTGAACGAAAGAAACGTAAACCTGTGTTTGCACTATTACTTGAGTGTCTATAAGTAAAGACGCAGTTTCTTTTCCACTATGAAATATGACATTTAACATGGTATAGAATAGAATAACCTTTATAGAATAGACTAAATTTCCTGCTAGGGAACTTCAGTTGTAGCCCCAGTAACAACAAAAAAGACATAGACAGTGGGGCAGACCCACAGCACACAAACATATCAAACAAAGACATTCAATATAATCATTGAATTAAACTAAGTGAATTAAAGTGGAATACAGCCATGATTAAAAATATAAACAAAATAAAACACACACACTCACCTACAACCAACTTCCACACTCAGTGCACAACCGCCTTCAGACATAGGCTACTAATGAACATGTACACACCAAATCAGCAAAAAGCATCGAGCATACATGTGGTTTGAGACCATACACACACACATACACACCACAAATCATTATTAGGCCAGAGGTCTACAGAATAAGTGTGTACTATATAAAACAATTCCTGTTTCCACAAATTTCACCATTGCTGCCTTCTCCAACATCAATGAGTTGCAACAAATGGCAAAGCCTTCAATGAAAGCCAAGCAGGGATAAGACGTGCCTCTCTACGTTCTGTGATATTCAGTCCTTACGGAAAATCTGATAACACATTCAGAGAATTTCAATGAACACTCACTTTCATGTGCTACATTTTTTCAGCAATATTGGGCTTGTCATTCTAGCTTCTTGTCGATTTTTTTATTTATCATTTATTATTTTATTTCTTTGATTAACTTGTTTTATTTTATTTTTATTACATTTTTTTTGTTGTTGTTATACCCTTTCCTCTCAGAGGCTTTAGCACAACATTTATATGAAATATAATTGCAAATAAAAATAAAGCTGACCTCCCAAGAGGGGGGTGGTGGCGGGAATTTAAAAAAAATAAATTAAAAAAAATTTAACAAAGAAAAGGAAGAAAAAGGCAGACCTGCAATCCACCGTTCGTGGCTCTACAACAGGAAAAAAATAAGGCAAGCGATTCTGCATTTAAGAGGAAGGAAAAGAAAAAAGAAAAAAGAAAGAAAAAAAAACTGCGTAGAAGCCTAGCTTTGCAGCCAAGGATGAGTTCTTGGTTTACTACTTTACACAGAAGCCTAGCTTTGGAGCCGAGGACTAGCTCTGGGTGAGTGACATCCTCGCCCAGACACCCAGACAGAGCTCTTGGTGCGCGGACATTAGCGTAGCCTAGAGACCCAGAAGGAGCACTCAGAGTGCGACAGCCCTGCCTTGAAACCCAGATGGAGAATTGGCATAAACAAGATGTGCTCTAGAATCCAGATGGCGCTCTCCAGGGAGCCACCCGGTGGACAAATAAACACAGCGGCAATGGCGTCTCTTTCACCATCCACGCCGATGGGTAAAGCAGTCCATTTATTACACGCAGCCGTACTGAAAAGTAATCAAGTTATGGGAATTACAGCTGGGCTCACGGAGGGTAGTCGGCTGGGTCCCACGGGAGAGCGTGCAACGCATGACCGCGCGAGTCCCGTCTCATTACTTTACATCGCCTTCTCCGGAGGGAACACAAGGCGCGCAGCTAGCTCGTCTCTCACGTGAAGAAAGTGCTCCTTAAGCAAAATCGCTTTCACACGACTCCTAGCATAGCATTTCTGTTTTGATCAGCTGTGCCCGCAGCAAGCTAGACATTCTGAATCAAATTGAATATCTAAGAAGATATAAGCCCCTGCTACTTCAAACAAGTCACAATAAACCATCAGTATTCCCAAAGGTCTAATGCCAAACAAATTCACCATTAATGCTAACACTAACAACAACACGCCATGTGACCTGTCTTTGAGCCACGGTGCCATTTTGTTCAAAGCCTCACCACAAAATAGCACTTTGAATGCCAATGGGCTGTCTCCACGATTCCTGGCATCAAAAAAGTTATGTTATGTTCTGTTATGTCATGCACTTAATCCCTCAAAGTTGAATAATGTGTTTATTTTCGTTGGACATCTCCATAACAGACGCACCTCTCAAGACGCTCTCAATATCGTACTGAGATACTACTACTGTCAGATAGTTCAGCTGCAATGATAAACGATATAAAATGTTGTGCCTTCACAGAATCATAACATCTTCATACATTTTTTGATTCAAAAATGGCTCATGTATAACATAAAAAAGATTTTTGGATTATCTTTTGGCTGAGACCTGAAATGAGGTCCAGAATCATTGCCAAGATTATTAAAGACCCAACTGCCAGTTTTTAAAAGAGCGGGAACATTAACCCCCTGTTGCCAGGTCAAATCCCATCAAACTTGGCTGTGGGCAAGTCATCACTTTATCATACCACAAATCTGATTGGCTGGACATTTTCTTGAATTCCCTCCCATTTTTATTCCCGAATGAGTTCTCAGTTGCTCTACCTGGTTCAATAAATGTAAAATAACATAAATAATATGTAATAAAAAATTACATATTGGTGTTAGAGTGAGAAGATCATATTGTTCAGCTGTTTTTCAACCCTGCCCTGTCTTCCTGGATTAATGTGAACCAAACAGCCTGAGCAATGATGAACTGGGGTCAGAGGTCAAAGGTCAAGGGTGTGGTGCTAACTGTAGCTCTAAATCGCCTGTTGTCATCTGCAGATCAGACGAGCACACAGACCCCTGTTGGTATGAGGCTTCAGTCACAACAGAGATGAGCAGGGCTATGTATTCCACACAAACGCACGCACGCACGCAGAGAGACACACACACACGCGCACACACACACACAGAAACACACTGAGGCAACCACAGCAGTAGGAACACATCTCAATTCATGCCTGATGCAACATGCCTGCTCGCACTAAAAAAGATTAAATAAAGCCTGTTAATCTAAAAACAGCCCTTTGAGAGACTATTAGGAACACTGCGCTACCTGCTAACGGCGGACGTGGTGACCGGCGTCTGCCTCTATCTACACCGTCCCCCAACACTGCGCTACCTGCTAACGGCGCGTCCCCCAACACTGCGCTACCTGCTAACGGCGCGTCCCCCAACACTGCGCTACCTGCTAACGGCGGACGATGTGACAGGCGTCTGCCTCTATCTACACCGTCCCCCAACACTGCGCTACCTGCTAACGGCGCGTCCCCCAACACTGCGCTACCTGCTAACGGCGTGTCCCCCAACACTGCGCTACCTGCTAACGGCGTGTCCCCCAACACTGCGCTACCTGCTAACGGCGCGTCCCCCAACACTGCGCTACCTGCTAACGGCGCGTCCCCCAACACTGCGCTACCTGCTAACGGCGCGTCCCCCAACACTGCGCTACCTGCTAACAGCGCGTCCCCCAACACTGCGCTACCTGCTAACGGCGCGTCCCCCAACACTGCGCTACCTGCTAACGGCGCGTCCCCCAACACTGCGCTACCTGCTAACGGCGCGTCCCCCAACACTGCGCTACCTGCTAACGGCGCGTCCCCCAACACTGCGCTACCTGCTAACGGCGCGTCCCCCAACACTGCGCTACCTGCTAACGGCGCGTCCCCCAACACTGCGCTACCTGCTAACGGCGCGTCCCCCAACACTGCGCGACCTGCTAACGGCGGGCGATGTGACAGGCGGGCGATGTGACGGCGGGCGATGTGGCGGCGGGCGATGTGACAGGCGGGCCCAAGCCTCAGCAGGTCTGGCGTAAATCCAACGGGATCCCTATTGTGGTGTAAATCAGGGCCCTGGAAATAAACCAACAGCAATTTAGCAAAGCTGATTCAGCGCAAACGCACAGCTGCAGTGTGGAGTCACTCCTGCCAGATTTGGAGGTAAACAGCTCGCTCAACGCACCCTTACAGAGCACAAAGGCGCAGTCAATGCGCAGACAAAACAAAACGGCTAAGACGCCCCATACAAAGGTGTTTACAGCCAACGGATTAGACACTAATCTACAGGCTGTAAACACCGCTATGTCATGTACTCATGCTTCTAATATTTATAGACCAACATGTACATATAATCTCGTAGGTTCATTTATAGATTACTGCAATGAGAATTGCATTCATAGGTTATTGAAGATAAAGATGTATTCACAGATACCATTTTAGCCTAGAATATAGCCTACTTATATATTTCTGCATTTGTAGATGTATTCATCGTATTCACAGATGCACTTATTGATTATCAGTGAATTTATAAACATATTACTGTATTACCATCTCCAGTAGAGAGTGAGAATGTTACCATCTCCAGTGCAGAGTGAGAATGTCACCGTCTCCAGTAGAGAGTGAGAATGTTACCATCTCCAGTGCAGAGTGAGAATGTTACCGTCTCCAGTGCAGTGAGAATGTTACCATCTCCAGTGCAGAGTGAGAATGTCACCGTCTCCAGTAGAGAGTGAGAATGTCACCGTCTCCAGTAGAGAGTGAGAATGTTACCGTCTCCAGTAGAGAGTGAGAATGTTACCGTCTCCAGTAGAGAGTGAGAATGTTACCGTCTCCAGTGTACAGTGAGAATGTTACCGTCTCCAGTGCAGAGTGAGAATGTTACCATCTCCAGTGCAGAGTGAGAATGTCACCGTCTCCAGTGCAGAGTGAGAATGTTACCATCTCCAGTGCAGAGTGAGAATGTTACCATCTCCAGTAGAGAGTGAGAATGTTACCATCTCCAGTAGAGAGTGAGAATGTTACCATCTCCAGTGCAGAGTGAGAATGTCACCGTCTCCAGTGCAGAGTGAGAATGTTACCATCTCCAGTGCAGAGTGAGAATGTTACCATCTCCAGTAGAGAGTGAGAATGTTACCATCTCCAGTAGAGAGTGAGAATGTTACCATCTCCAGTGCAGAGTGAGAATGTCACCGTCTCCAGTGCAGAGTGAGAATGTTACCGTCTCCAGTGCAGAGTGAGAATGTTACCGTCTCCAGTGTACAGTGAGAATGTTACCATCTCCAGTAGAGAGTGAGAATGTTACCGTCTCCAGTGTACAGTGAGAATGTTACCATCTCCAGTAGAGAGTGAGAATGTCACCGTCTCCAGTGCAGAGTGAGAATGTTACCATCTCCAGTAGAGAGTGAGAATGTTACCGTCTCCAGTGTACAGTGAGAATGTTACCGTCTCCAGTGCAGAGTGAGAATGTTACCATCTCCAGTGCAGAGTGAGAATGTCACCGTCTCCAGTAGAGAGTGAGAATGTCACCGTCTCCAGTAGAGAGTGAGAATGTTACCATCTCCAGTGCAGAGTGAGAATGTTACCGTCTCCAGTAGAGAGTGAGAATGTCACCGTCTCCAGTAGAGAGTGAGAATGTTACCGTCTCCAGTGCAGAGTGAGAATGTCACCGTCTCCAGTGCAGTGAGAATGTTACCGTCTCCAGTGCAGAGTGAGAATGTTACCGTCTCCAGTGTACAGTGAGAATGTTACAGTCTCCATTGTACAGTGGAAATCTGAATAGAGGGGCCTCCTATATTGCCTTGGTTTTGAGCTGGGCGCCCACGACACCTCACGGCAATTCTTACCCTCCGGATTTTTTTGCTGTTGACTCTGTGGGGTGTTTTTGTTGTCAGGCGGAAAACGAGAGATTTCCAGTCATCGAGCAGGGAAGGAAACAGCCGGGGGGGGGAGGGGGGGGAACGACAGGAGCTTTGAGCTCGGAAAGCTGCCTGCTGTCTCAATACCAAATAATGCCCGGAATCCTGACAGTCTAATAAAGCGTTCTGTCAGCTCCTCTGTGGAGCTCCCAACTCTGGGCCCCCAGTGCGCTAGCGCTTTACAAAGCAGGAACACCTTACAGTGGGATGAGGCAGAGGCGACTGTGAACTGGGGTTACACACCGACAACAGCCTCCACACCCCAACTCTAACACACAGCCTCCACACCCAAACTCTAACACACAGCCTCCACACCCAAACTCTAACACACAGCCTCCACACCCCAAACTCTAACACACAGCCTCCACACCCCAAACTCTAACACACAGCCTCCACACCCAAACTCTAACACACAGACTCCACACCCAAACTCTAACACACAGCCTCCACACCCCAACTCTAACACACAGCCTCCACACCCCAACTCTAACACACAGCCTCCACACCCCAAACTCTAACACACAGCCTCCACACCCCAAACTCTAACACACAGCCTCCACACCCCAACTCTAACACACAGCCTCCACACCCCAAACTCTAACACACAGCCTCCACACCCCAAACTCTAACACACAGCCTCCACACCCCAACTCTAACACACAGCCTCCACACCCAAACTCTAACACACAGACTCCACACCCAAACTCTAACACACAGCCTCCACACCCCAACTCTAACACACAGCCTCCACACCCAAACTCTAACACACAGCCTCCACACCCAAACTCTAACACACAGACTCCACACCCAAACTCTAACACACAGCCTCCACACCCAAACTCTAACACACAGCCTCCACACCCCAAACTCTAACACACAGACTCCACACCCAAACTCTAACACACAGACTCCACACCCCAACTCTAACACACAGCCTCCACACCCCAACTCTAACACACAGCCTCCACACGCCCAACCCCCTATTAAGTGCTGAATAAAAACACAAACGAGCAGACTAAGGAACAGGTTTGGGGATGTCACGACAGGAATACAGGGTTATTAGAGATGAGATGTTGATCAACGCCAGGTTATGATTATGGATAACATCAAGGCAGCGTTTCCAAATCTCCAAATAATCAACTCTAATGAGAAACGCAGAGTGTGGATCTTTTAATACTGAAGAGGAAGAGGAAGCTCAGTTTCTTTTCAGTTTCTGTTGAGCAGAAATCCCCGCACCACCGCACCACCCCCGAAAAGGAAAACCATATGGAATGGATCTCGATCCATATTTTGCCCTTTAATACACCAGCGGACCACATGCTCTCGAACAAAGAGCTCACACAGTCACACGTAACCAAATACGGACACAAACGCACGTACGCACGACATTAAGAGTGTGACAAGTGTTTGACTCTAGGGAAGTACACAAAAAAACATAATCAGCTCATCTGAATATTCTGCCCTTTGACCCCACTCCCAGATGGTGCACACAGCCTGCCGTGTCATTCTGAACTCAAGACTCCCCGTCCTTGCCCTGGCCCACTAAACTTATGCCGCCAATTACAGAACTTTTCCAGCCCTTTCAAGAACAAAATTCCAAAGATTCTCATACCAATTAAACCAGTTTTTGTAAAAAAAAAAAAACTTGCTCAATGAATAATGGTAATGAATGCTGCTCTCTGAAAACCCCCTCAACCATATCATATTATTTTCACAATGTTTATTCCGATAGAAAGAATCCTGACTAAGGAATCATTTCTAATTGCGTAATTTATACGAAGCTTTTCAGCTGACCAAGATCTCGAAACAAGTCGGCCTAAATTACAACACTTACAAGAGCATGTCTCTGAAAAATGTTTAAAGGTATACCGTGCAGGATTTCTTCCATGAGTAGAAATCCTGAATATTTCTACCAGTTATAAAATGACCAAGCTCAGTCATATCTATGACACACTGGCAACCTCTGTCTTTGTGCACATTCACAGAATGCGTTCTCCTCTGCCTGTATTTGTCCTTCTACGATGTGCTTGGGACGTTTCTGGGCGTGACGTTTTCAGTGTGGGGGAAGGGTGAGTGCAGCTACAGAGTGTGTGGGGAAGGATCAGGTTTCAGCAGAGCGTTTTTAGCCATCTAGCTACTGCAATGGCAGCGGTGAAAAAGTACAAGTACAGCGAAGCGAAACGACAAGACAGGGCGCGTTCAAAAACAATAATAAATTATTACAATTAATAATAATTATTTAGCGCCTTTCTCGATACTCAAAGCGCTTACAGTGACGAGGGGGAAACTTGCCTCGACCACCGCCAATGTGTAGCACCCACCTGGGTGATGCAGCGGCAGCCATTTTGCACCACCACACATCAGCTGAGGTGGAGAGGGAGAGAATGATTATTAGCCAATTAAACTGGGGGATGATTAGGTGGCAGATTGAATGAGCCTGGGTTGGGAATTTAGCCAGGACACCGGGGAAACCCCTACTCTTTACGATAAGTGTCATGGGATGTTTAATGACCACGGTGAGTCAGGACCTCTGAAAGATGGCATCTCCTACAGCACAGTGTCCCCATCACTGCACTGGGGCATTGGGATTTATTTGACCAGAGGGAAGATTGCCCCCTACTGGTCCACCAACACCAGTTCCAGCAGCAACTTAGTATTCCCAGGAGGTCTCCCATCCAAGTACTAACCAAGCCCACACCAGCTTAGCTTCAGTAATTCAGCAGGAGCAGATTGCATGATGGTATGGCTGCTGGCAAGAGTCCTTGATAGCCACAGCTGATGAAAAGGCCACAGGGGATGAAAAGCTGGTGTGTTTTCTGTTGGATTTGTAAGTAAAGTTACCTATAGCTATCCACCGAGCTCCATTAGGTAGCTGGACGGCTGAAGTCAGGTACCTTTTGAATTAAATTCTGAACGGGGTTGAGGAGGGAAGGAGGAGACTTCTTTGATTGTAAACACAGGATACAACTTATTGTCTTTCTTTTAGAGTCCAAGCTTTGAGCGATCAACACAAATCTGTGTCTCTCTTTTAGGGTAGAGGCTTTGAGTAACCAACACTACACAGTGTCTCTCTTTTAGGGTACATATTTTGAGATATCAACACAAATTAGTGTCTTTCTTTTAGGGTACAGAGATGCATCCACAGCTTCACCTTTTGGGTGCAATCATGGACCGTCCTGACACCCACAAACTAAGGCTGATTTTAGAGCTTATGACGCCAGGGCTTGGAGACGCATGTCCATCCATCTGCACACTGAATTAAAATAACAAGCAGGAACAAAGCGAGCATTCATTTTCTTTACAGACCCACATTTGATACAACGTAGCTGAAAAAATTTAATTAAAATTTTAATACATACTCACTGCAGGAAATTAGTTTTGACCCCTTTTAACCTCAGTATTTCACTGAAACGTTGAATGAAGCCAATAATAATTGTGATGCGCTTTCCTTTTTTCGGTCATGTGCAGTTCCGTGCTGTCTTTTGTAATCGGAAAGAAACTAGCACCAAAAACGCAGCCCTTTGATATAGAGTTTAATCACCCCTCTATACAAAGTGGTTTATTAAATGTGTGATTTTTTCATAAATGCAGTCAACATTTTCCTTTATCAAAACACAAATAACCATGCTGCAGACGAGCAGAACTGTCTAAATTCGGGAGAAACTGAGGACCGAAACGCATCCAAATGAAGCGCGTTATCTTACATAACACATTGGCAGACTATTAACGCAGCACACACGTAGCAGACCAGATCGATTTATGTCGCCGTCTTAATGAAATTAGCAAGCTGTCAGGCGGTGCTGCGGGTAGACTTCTGCTTTAACGTTTCCAAGTAAGTTCCTCGTTGATCGAATTTTATTAGCGAGGAGCCGTTTGCCTGCAAGCTCGCTGGCCGAATGCGGCACATTCTCTCGTCTCGTCTAACGTCTGTCCTTAGCTTGAACTTACATTTTCTTTTTAGCAATCCAAAGAATTGTATGAATTCTGAGAATTTGTAAAGGACAAATGTGGATGAAATCCAGGCAAAGATTTTTTTAAAATAAACTGAATATAGAACGTGCACTCTGCAAGACTGCTTTTATAATTGTTTTTGTGTATGATATTAGTGAATCTATGCACCAATCACACCTGCTTTCCCGACCAATAAAAAGCCAGAGTCAATCAATCCACCCCTGATTGATAACCACATGCACTACCAAGGCAGGTATTCAACATTATCAGAATTAATATCATACGAAAGCGGACCAGCCTATATATTTTTTTATCGTGCGGATATTGGATTTATCTGATAATCCGTACATATTAGAGGATGACAATGCTCATGTAGTTCCTGCATAATGCCGCTCTGTCACAAACAGGGAGCGGCGGAGAGACCAGCGTGCATTTCACGGACAGACCAGCGTAGCGTCGCTCTGTTTAAACTCAGGAGAGAGACTGATTGTGCTGTCAACACTCTCACAGCTGCACAGGTTTAGATTTGTCACTAGATGACATCATTCGCTAATTTGCATAAACATTTGCATATAATTTGCTCATTATATTGCCGCTGATGAGATTGGGAGCCTGATTGATACTATTTACAGGCGAATGCAAACAATATGGAAGGCACTGATAAATGGGAGGAGGAGCCAGAGAAACTATCAGCGGCAGCAGCTAAAGCTAGGCAGCATACACTGGGGCAGGCTCTACTGTCTACCCTCACCTTTCCACACTGTCACTCTACCTCACTCTACCTCACTCTACCTCACTCTACCTCACTCTACCTCACTCTACCTCACTCTACCTCACTCTACCTCACTCTACCTCACTCTACCTCACTCTACCTCACTCTACCTCACTCTACCTCACTCTCTACAAAAATCACTAAACACAATTAAATCACAAAAGCTACAATGTCTCTGACAGTCTCTAGGTTTGAGGAAAAAAATCACTGGTAGCACAGCCTGTGCTACACACAACTCTAACCACCATTCTACACTACTGCCTGTGCTACACACAACACTAACCACCATACTACACTACTGCCTGTGCTACACACAACTCTAACCATCATACTACACTACTGCCTGTTCTAAACACAACACTAACCACCATACTACACTATTGCCTGTGCTACACACAACTCTAACCATCATACTACACTACTGCCTGTGCTACACACAACTCTAACCATCATACTACACTACTGCCTGTGCTACACACAACTCTAACCATCATACTACACTACTGCCTGTGCTACACACAACACTAACCACCATACTACACTATTGCCTGTGCTACACACAACACTAACCATCATACTACACTACTGCCTGTGCTACACACAACTCTAATCATCATACTACACTACTGCCTGTGCTACACACAACTCTAATCATCATACTACACTACTGCCTGTGCTACACACAACTCTAACCATCATACTACACTACTGCCTGTGCTACACACAACTCTGACCATCATACTACACTACTGCCTGTGCTACACACAACACTAACCATCATACTACACTACTGCCTGTGCTACACACAACTCTAACCATCATACTACACTATTGCCTGTGCTACACACAACTCTAACCATCATACTACACTACTGCCTGTGCTACACACAACACTAACCACCATACTACACTACTGCCTGTGCTACACACAACACTAACCACCATACTACACTACTGCCTGTGCTACACACAACTCTAATCATCATACTACACTACTGCCTGTGCTACACACAACTCTAATCATCATACTACACTACTGCCTGTGCTACACACAACTCTAACCATCATACTACACTATTGCCTGTGCTACACACAACTCTAACCATCATACTACACTACTGCCTGTGCTACACACAACTCTAACCATCATACTACACTACTGCCTGTGCTACACACAACTCTAACCATCATACTACACTACTGCCTGTGCTACACACAACTCTAATCATCATACTACACTACTGCCTGTGCTACACACAACTCTAACCATCATACTACACTACTGCCTGTGCTACACACAACTCTAACCATCATACTACACTACTGCCTGTGCTACACACAACTCTAACCATCATACTACACTACTGCCTGTGCTACACACAACTCTAACCATCATACTACACTACTGCCTGTGCTACACACAACTCTAACCATCATACTACACTACTGCCTGTGCTACACACAACACTAACCATCATACTACACTACTGCCTGTGCTACACACAACTCTAACCATCATACTACACTACTGCCTGTGCTACACACAACTCTAACCATCATACTACACTACTGCCTGTGCTACACACAACACTAACCATCATACTACACTACTGCCTGTGCTACACACAACTCTAACCATCATACTACACTACTGCCTGTGCTACACACAACTCTAACCATCATACTACACTACTGCCTGTGCTACACACAACTCTAACCATCATACTACACTACTGCCTGTGCTACACACAACTCTAACCATCATACTACACTACTGCCTGTGCTACACACAACTCTAACCATCATACTACACTACTGCCTGTGCTACACACAACTCTAATCATCATACTACACTACTGCCTGTGCTACACACAACTCTAACCATCATACTACACTACTGCCTGTGCTACACACAACTCTAATCATCATACTACACTACTGCCTGTGCTACACACAACTCTAACCATCATACTACACTACTGCCTGTGCTACACACAACTCTAATCATCATACTACACTACTGCCTGTGCTACACACAACTCTAACCATCATACTACACTACTGCCTGTGCTACACACAACTCTAACCATCATACTACACTACTGCCTGTGCTACACACAACTCTAACCATCATACTACACTACTGCCTGTGCTTAAGGATTAAAAGGCAGAAAACCTCCATGAATCACGACGCTTGCCAACCCGGGCGGGTTCAGCCCACAGAAGTGTGTTATTCTTTACTGGTAGAAACTGCAGCTAATCATTAACTTCCTGAAAACCCACAGGTTCTCTCTCCACAACCATATCAGCTAGTTTTGTATCTCCGCTGTCTAAACTAACCGTGGGGCCCCATTCTCGCCTTGGTCATAGATAAAGACAAACCCCCAAACCCATTTCCACCCCGTGTGCGAAGGAACATTGTGCCGAACGACGGTGTGAGAGGAAGCCAGATTTTTATAGTTCAGGAGAGGGAGTCGGGCCAAAGAACGTTATCTCTCCAGGTTTAAGGGTTCAGGGCAAATGTGGAAATCTAAAGTCGTTCTTGCTGCTCACCTTTAGAATGTACAAAGCCATAACACAGCCTTTATAAGCTAAGCAAGCTTCCCCAGTTCAGCCAAAGGGAAGAGAACACGTTCCTTCTAAAGTTAGCCGCGGAGGCAGACTTCCTGTTTAAATAAGGAACGGGGCAGACAACAGGACCTTGGCAAGCAATGGCTAGCAACCAACCCCCCCCACTCCCACTCCCCCAGTGTTCTGCCCACATTTTACACCAATCACCAGCGATCCGAGAGAGATCTCACCTTGATGACACCAAAGATTAAGTTTTACCCTCCACCACCAGGGGGAGCTGTGGGGGAAAGGATGGATAACCAGTCATCAGGATGACTGTCAGGTGGGCCAGCTAGGCACCGCTAATTATGATCGGTCACTCAGCTGACACCAACAAAACTAAAAAAGAACTTTTTAAATCTGCATTACGACAGAGCAGGGTAAAAAAAATTCTCTTAACAGTCAATAACTTTACAGTTACTATAGTCATCTAACCTGACAAGCCTATGTAACTTTAGAGAAATATACTGTATATTTATATAAAACTATTATATTTATACAAACACTTCATTTACTAAAAATATCTGGTGTCTCATACGTTGAAAATTGATCTCTGTGTCTCACAGGATGTGGGTGGGGTTATTTTGGGTTCTTTTTTCCCTTTCAGTAATTTATTCTGGGTTATTTTTTTGTCTTTTTGGTAATTAATGAATTACAAGGTCTTCGCACCCAAGGGCCATTTCTTCTGTGTCAAAAAAATAATGAAATGGCATTCTGTTCAGACCGACAGTGCATGATGTCAGGGCAGTAATGCGATTACACAGCGGGGGATTTCTGTCGCTAGGCGGCATGCCGTCCTCTGGTCTGAGGTCAGCGGTGGCTTCAGAAACACGCTGTAAATGAGCTACATACTGCGGTAGACACTGATCTGAGATCAGCCACATGGGAAGAGTGAGAGAAAGAGAGTTTTGCTGTTAGAGAACGATCCTTGTGGCAACCAGCCACCCCAGGGCGAGCCTTAGATTAAACAACACGCATTCAGCCACCACAATCCATCCCCAAACGCCCAAATAACAGTGCACTATGCGCAAGGCCATCACACAGCTTTATATCTGACAGGACCAGTCGTTAATCTAATCTCACTGCTGTTCACAATGTCGCTCTGGAGAAGTGAACGGACTTTAATATATGGCCTCGTATGCCTGTTCACACGTATACCACTTCCCTCTGTACACGGGAACCGGCGGTTTGACTCAAAATAAGTACGCCAGAAATGAATGCGGTTAATTTCCCCAAGTACACATTACTACTGGAAAAGCATTATTTATTATTTATATTTCCAGATGGTAGCACTCGTATACTATTAAATCCACTGCAGGCCGTTCTCATTGGCCAGACAGGCTGCGGGGGCCGTTGGGCCAAATACGATCTCATTAAACATTTTATGGGACTGACAGCTGAGTCACAGTTGCTCATCCACTGGTATTCTTCTGAACTCCACTTCTTCATTTTGCTGTACGACCCCAAATGTGCACTGCAATGCCTCGGCATACAAAGCGTGGATATATTTAAATCTAGCTGTGCGTAATGCAGCAAGATATCTGCATATGTGCCGCTACCTTAATTAGCTGTGATGGATGGAACCTGCTGTGTTACGGGGACGGGGGACGGGGGACGGGGGGTCACACAATGCTCGGTTTCAAAGGACCTCCCCCCTCACAATGCATGATGAATTTACACCGAGGACACAGATCATCTCCAAATACTTTGACACATTGAGAAGGAGATGAGGATGAGGATGAGGAGGAGGAGGGGAAGAAGAAAAAGGAGAAAAGCCACATCACAAACCACAAATACACTGTTGCAGAAATGTTCAAGTGCTTTCAAACAACCATTACACCTCTGTACAGGGTACGGGTTTGTGTTGACTGTTTAAAGCGGGGTACAGGTTTGTGTTGTGTTGACTGGTTAAAGCGGGGTACGGGTTTGTGTTGACTGTTTAAAGCGGGGTACGGGTTTGTGGTGACTGGTTAAAGCGGGGTACGGGTTTGTGTTGACTGTTTAAAGCGGGGTACGGGTTTGTGTTGACTGTTTAAAGCGGGGTACGGGTTTGTGGTGACTGGTTAAAGCGGGGTACGCGTTTGTGTTGACTGGTTAAAGCGGGGTACAGGTTTGTGTTGACTGGTTAAAGCGGGGTACGGGTTTGTGTTGACTGGTTAAAGCGGGGTACAGGTTTGTGTTGACTGGTTAAAGCGGGGTACGGGTTTGTGTTGACTGGTTAAAGCGGGGTACGGGTTTGTGTTGACTGTTTAAAGCGGGGTACGGGTTTGTGGTGACCTAGCGAGTGTGATCCATCACCTGTAATCTGAAGGACTGGTTAAAGCGGGGTACACAGCATATCTGTGCACTCAGTGAATCGGTAGCTTTAAGGAGCTATAAGGCCGACCGCTGATCTTACAGCGCGTATCACTCCTGCCCATCACAGGCCCGATACGGAGCCTAAAAACTGTCTTATCGCCGCTGGTTTACATGTTGCTCGATGACGTGGTCTCAAAGCGCTGGGGTGGGGCCACCGTCAGTGCGCTGTATCCACGGTGACGACTGCATTGTAGACCTTTGGGTTGGTCCCTCGCACGCTGCAGTATTCCCGCCTGAATTACGGAGGGGAATTACCCGGGAATGGGTCACGTACCATCATACGAGAACATTCAAATATCCAATGAAGGGAGTAGGCCATTCAGCACATCTAAGCCAGTCATTCTGCCGACTGTCTGTCAATGGAAGTGAATTGGCGACAATGCACCGATATCTCCACAATGCACACATCTCCAAACCTGTACGGCACACACCTTACCAGAGGTACGAGTTCCACACTTAAGGCCAGATTCAACACGACCACATTTCACCACACAAATGGAGCCAACTCTTTTCCCTCTCCAACACGAACACAACACTGATTGCATTCAAATTGCACTGTGAAACAACGGGGAAGTTTGTCCTCCAGAGATAAGAGGCTTTATGGTTGGACAACATTAAGACACAGCGAGTCTGTGACCACGCCAAGTCGGCCCTGTTCATGGTAATGCAGAATAATATGGACAGCTGCAAGCTTTTAATGGGCACGACATTTTGAGAATCTCTTGGATATTTCTTTGGAATATCTATTCCAAAGAAATATCCAAGAGATTCTCAAAATGTCGTGCCCATTAAAAGCTTGCAGCTGTCCATATTATTCTGCATTACCATGAACAGGGCCGACTCCTGAGAGCAAGTCATGAAAACGCCAGTTTCTCCATCAGCAAACCAGATTTTATCATGGAACCGATCAGGAACCATCTCCTTGTGGGCAATTTGTGACCGGGATGAGGTTTGGCGGCACATCCTTCCATCCATTAATTTATTTAATTATTTATCTACTTATTTTTAAGACTGAAACTTCAAAGACTTTCGTGGCTGCGAAAGTATTGCGGTTCGCTGCCCATCCCCATGCGAAGCACGGCTGTTTCACTGGTTGCTGTGGAAACAGCAATCCGACTCATCTTGACGGGGAAAAATGGGGCGAGACCGTTTTAAAAAGGCTCATTTAAACCTGTAAAAGAAACTGCAATTCACACGTCCGCGGTTCAGTAACTCTGGCAAATTAAACATTCCCGCGACAACGGCTAGTTTCTCCAACAAACTACACTGACACAGAGCCAAGTTTTCACAATGACCGTTTGTAAAGCGCGGAAGCTTTGTGTGGATCGCGCTATAGACCTGAATGCTAATTTCGAACTGGAGAGGACAAATTTAGGAATATTTCACGATTCAACAATGTAAAAAATTCAAAAGGTACTGTGCTCAGACTTGGCTGGGTGCGTGATCACTGAATAAAGTGATAACTCAAGAAAAAAGGAGGCTCTGCATACCAAAATATGCCTTTAATTCGCATTAGCGATTAGCTACTTTTTAATTAAGGATCACAGCCATTTCAGTGTCAAGCTTTCTTCAATGTGAAACTAGACAATGAAAGGCCTCTATGTATAGGTTATACAGTACTCAGCTGATGACAATTTCACACGCGTAAAAGTTAACATTCAAGAACGGAAAATTAAATTTGTACAAATAATAACCACACAACTTTATATAATGTAGCAGTCAGTATGACTCTGAAATAAGGACACTTTCTGTACTTCATCATACAAAATCTTTTCTGTTTAATATTCATCAAAATTCTGTGTGTTCAAAATCCAACAAATCCCACCTGGAATCTATGTTAATTTAATACAAATATATAAGCTAAAATATATACAAATTATACCCTTCCACCGATTATAACTTTTACACAATGCACATCCCCCACTGGAAGGCCCAGAGAGTTTGACAAGGCTCCACAAATTATATAATGGAATTTAGTGGGGGAAAAAAGACAAATTAGTCAATTTATTTTAGCTTGTTGGAAGAGACAAATTGTCGTAATGAAGTTCTGCATTTAAAAGACCTTGAAGCTAACCCGCAGCATTAAGGAGATAGTGATTTTTAAGCCTTTGGGAACATTGCCTGCCGATTGCCTGGTTATCTACAGCGGCTCTATCGCACGGCATCCCATCAACTAGCTTTGTGAAGATTTCACCAATGGCCTCTGCTCTCACTGCTCAATACTAACTACAGGGAAGCCATTATAAGTAGATTAGCACAATCAATTGGTCAATATCATCACAGATATTGTTTGCGGGTTTTGTAGGTTCGCTGGACGGATGGCGTGACTTGGGCGGTGGAACGAAGCGTGCATATCGAACGGAAAACACGCCATCGCGGTCAGAGACCCCGTCTGCCTGCGTTAATACATACCGCCGGGCCCCGCTCCGGTGCCGCTGGGTATAAAAACCACACATCACCCCGATAACGCCCCAGATGACCCCGAGATGACCCAGGACCGGTGATTCTCTGAGAAAAAACTGTATTCCATTAAATTAGGCCCACAACACACTATAGGGCAGACAAAACCAAAGTGCCCACTCCTGAATTCACTCGCCTGGTGATGGGAGAAAATAATAAAAATGTTCTGGTAGGAATTCCGGCTTTCTTTATCTCAACAATATAGGTTAAATGTTTGTCTACGCTGAGAAGCATCAGATTCAGGAGCTTTTTGGGTTTCTTTAAATTTAGCTTGAATAGAGAGGTCTGTTTATCCGTAACACTGGCATACCCATCATGTACCGATGTTTGTATAAATTAGCAACACAGCTTACAGAACAACTCATCAAAAGATGAACAAAATCTAACATGGTAAAATTTATACATTAAAATTGATCATTTTATACAAATACATATTTTTATTTATTGAAATATTGATACTATTTCTTAGTGCCAAAAGTGCCCTCAAAATGGGTCCAGGTGTTCAGGAAAGCCCTGGCGTGAACAACGGCAGCGGCCAGCACAATAATTTTCCCAAGGGGAATTTACACCTGGTCAGCAAACGAGCGTTATTCATTGCAGGAGGAAGGTAAGGCCTGCACTGTTGTGTTTCTACAGCCAGTTTCACTGGAGAATGACATTGGTTTCGTTTAACAGTCTGACTGCCTTCTCTCCGACGACCCCTGCCCAAGCAGACAAGGGCCATGACTGAATATGATCCCTTTGAGGGCACATTTTAGTGATTATTTGAGTCAACTTCGTCAAAATGTTTTTGAGTGGGTGACCGTTTCTCACAACTGGGGGCGCTTAAAATCCCCGGATGAAACCCTTATTTCTGGGATTTTGTTGTGGGGATTCAGGAGCACACTCACTTTCAGGAAGTAAACCAAAAGTAAAAACTACAACTTCTAGTACAAGAGCGGGACACATTACAAACTACTTCCTCACTAGTTTTGCAGGATTTCTTTCGCACACTGCTTACAAAGTGAAGGCAGAGGGCACATAGTAAACAGGGGTCTGAGTGGACAGGGGCCAAGGGGCAGGGAACAGGGGTCATATTTGGTCACGACCAGGCTCTCTGTTTCCCTTCGGGCGGAGCAGGGAGGGTGCACTGTATGGTTTAATATTATGTGCAATATAATCTCAAAATTCTGCTGGCATTAGCAGTCACACAAGCAGCCAATGGTGGAAATCACATGCATCTTCAATTCCATCTTCCCTATTTTCTGCACAAAACTGATCCACTGGTCTGTTATTGTGCACCAAGCGCAGTTTAATCCACTCTCGCTTGGATGTGCTTTTTAAAGGTCCTAACCACCACACTTTCTGTCGCACAATGAGTTGGTTTTTTATTTGGTCCATATCACCCAAGAAAAAGCTCGGCATCATGGACATCAGCTTAAATTCACTTGAGTTCAAAAATATAATTTTTTTAAGTAACATGATAACAATTACGAGTATTACAATGTTTAAATGTGAAACAGTGTGATCAGGGTTGCCACTTTTGCCATAACAGAGAAGAGGACTCTGCCTGAAGGAGTGCCTGAAGTCTGAGGCGTGACAACGGAAAACGTGGCAATTCCTTCCCTATGCACACAGTCATAAAAATAAACCTTAAAATGCTTAAATATGACCGTGGGGGTCATCGGAGGGCAAACAGCGACCTCCACACAAAGCTTGGAACAGGATATGCGCCTATTGAGAAATAAAATAACAGGAAGAACAGAACAATAAACCAACCCACGGCAGCAGCTTGGGGTCTCCAGGCAACCGGTCCTGATAAAGAGGCGGATCTGAAAAAAAACGACATCCGACCACGCCCTCCTCCGCCTCCGGTCAGTGCGGAGGGCCGAGGGGTGACCCGCTGGGTGATATACCGCAAAGACGATTATCAAATTCAGCCACAATGTGGTGTAGCGCCTTCGTTTTTGTCTTCTTTTCTTTAATTATTTAAAACGTATTCAAACCTCAGACGCCGTGTAAAATGCTTCCGGGTGGAAAAACATCACCACCGATATCTATTGGTTGTTGATAAGCAGCAAGGTCGTACAGCTACCATGACATCACGTGATGTGTTTTCGTCGCACGGAAGTTGCAAGGCCTCACTGCTGATTGGCTGTCTTATCAACACCCAATAGAGATCAGTGGTGATAGAAAGGCAATAAGCCGCATTGTGACGATGGTCGTTATTGCGTTTGATAATTATCGTTGCGGTGCTTCGGCCAGCCCTTCTTGGGCGTCAGCTGGGCCAATCGGCAGACTCTGTCAACAGCAGCGGAGCAAACGCAAACGCACTTGGGGGTCAACATTGAAGTGTTCCGAACCGCCAAACCGCTCACCCGTCAACACCCAGGAGAGGAAATGCAGGTAACCCTACAGGCCGTCCAAATGAAAACGTTTCACACGGGGGGGGGGGGGGGGGGGGGGGGGTGACTGTTGGAACAGCCAGACTCTCTAAGGGTGAACTTCAGAAACAAATCCTAGAGACATGTCAGCCCTGTTGGTTACATACAATCAGCGGTTTAACAGTAGGCCTCAGCACAGACGGAGCCTTCTCTCAGTGGCGACTCATTAAAGGCTCGGGGAACCGCTGGTCATCTCATCGATGGCTCATACAAGGATCTTCTGTATGTTAACTGTTTTGCGAGACCAATAGAACTCGTCTTATAAAGCCTTGCTTTAAATGACACCCTACCACACACTTTCTTCAGGGGTGTCTCGGCGGCGTTGCCTGTCGAGCACCGTCCACATGTTCATTGCGAGCAGTGACGTCGGCGATTTGAATCTGGCACCACGACCTTTGGCACGTCTCTCTCTCTCGCTCCCAATTCTTCCTGTCTCTCAACACTATGCTGTCCAATAAAACTGAAAAAGCCCTAAAAATATATTGTAAAAAACAAAAAAAACAATAGAACCAGTGTCTTACAAAGCCTTCCTTTAAATGACACGTTCAAACTTTTTCTTCACACTTATTTTCTTCAGAGAAAAGCCTGAGATTTTGCACAGCGGATCAAGCCATTTGTCCAAAACACACCGCAGAAAGCTCTTATTAATTTTCCCACTGAACCCAAATTATATATCTCTCAAGCGAGAAGACATTTTCAATTTAAATTTGGGGTAGGAGAAATAGTAATGAAAGTGGGATTGCACAGGCATTCTTTCCATTCTCTAGGAGAGAGTACGGTCTTCCGTGGAGACACATCTCACAGCGAGAATGAGCCTGTGAGCAGTCTTTAAAGGTGTGCAAACGAACGGGTTCGAACGCACCGACTGTGAGAATGTGCGTCCAAGTGGTCAGAAATGTGCGTTTTACTTTTGTAATGGAATGTTAATTGAGCAACGAACACATTAATGTTTAACCAAGAGGCGCCTCCTTTACAAGCTACAAGTTGATTAATAGCAGATCCTCACCATCTACTTAATTTCAGAATGATTAATTATGAGTGTGTGCAGGTGAGTCTGGCAGGTGTGGATGCCAGAGGCAGTGAGTGTCTGGATAACATACCCAACCTGGCGGTGCAGGTTACACTGCTTAAGTGCATGTGTGTGGCTTAAGGAAGCTATTTACAGAGCGAGTCCTGACAGGAACTTGACAACAGGCCCCACGGTTCCGGACTTTGACAGCTAACGGATTCACATCTTTTGTAAACAACAAAAGGCTCCTTTTTTTGTTGTTTTAATGGCAGGCCTTGCTGGTCAGTAGTGTCACAGTGTAAGAAGGTAATTATTGGGGTCATCTACTGCCGTCCCCCGAGTTAGTCAGCAGATCAAATCTGCCACGGAACTGTGCTGTTCTGTGTGGCCTACAAAACAATCTGAGAGCTTATTCTTACGAGGGAAAGCCCCGTGTACAGCAAGCAGCTACGCAGGTGTGGCCACGGCAGGTAAGGATTCCACAACAGCCTGACAACAACAAGGCGGACGATTACGAGGTTAAGTCATCCCTCTGGATCACATGACCATGACAGCCAATGAGGACAGCCGTGACAGTCCTGTAAACAGAGTCTTCCTACGAGCCAGCTGTCCCGATTCCAACAGCGAGATTTCTGTGCAGACTATCGGAGGGGCTGTTTGTACAACTGAATAAACAAGCCTGGGCCTAACGCCGGCAGACAGCCCTGCTTTTGTGCAAATCACTGAACAAATGATTACTTCCTGAAGACAAAGGCAGCCGGGCTCCATACCTAGAATGCAGTTTTTCATAACGGCTCAACAAAGCAGTAATGGTCTTCTTACTGCCAAGAGGCCCCATGTACCTCCAATAACCAAGATTTTCTCCTTACAACAATCTCAGGACTAATGACTGCCCAAGCCCAAGACCCATACATTTTAAACCTCAGACCGCCACCACAAAGATTCTGCCGTTCTCACCAGGTCTTTAGAGCAATCAGCTGCTTTCTGAGAGTCTTAGGTCTTCACCATCTGTTCCACTGGTGGAACTGGTGCAACTCTCTCTGTTCCACTGGTGGAACTGGTGCAACTCTCTCAGTTCCACTGGTGGTACTGGTGCAACTCTCTCTGTTCCACTGGTGGTACTGGTGCAACTCTCTCTGTTCCACTGGTGGAACTGGTGCAACTCTCTCAGTTCCACTGGTGGTACTGGTGCAACTCTCTCTGTTCCACTGGTGGTACTGGTGCAACTCTCTCTGTTCCACTGGTGGAACTGGTGCAACTCTCTCAGTTCCACTGGTGGTACTGGTGCAACTCTCTCTGTTCCACTGGTGGTACTGGTGCAACTCTCTCTGTTCCACTGGTGGAACTGGTGCAACTCTCTCAGTTGGTCGCAGCAGAACATGTTTTGGTCACAGCATGTTATTAATCAATGACCTTGCACGTTGATGAAAAGTTGTCTTAATTTGCATACCCTAGTTGTACATTGACATAAAGATTGATAGTGATTCAACTCCACACTTGACATAATATGCAAAGTGTTTTTTCCTATTTTTCCTTTTAATATAGTCAGCTACAGACCGCTTCATTTTTGGAAAAAGATTGGCAAAATGGAGCTCGACAGCTCCCTCTGACAGACTGCTACTGTGCAGCTGTGATGTCATTATGATGTCATCACGACACGGGAATGCCTAAAAAGCCAATGATGTCACACAGGTGAGGTTGAGCAACAGGTGGGCTGAGCATCATTTGTGCCAACAGGAATTTACATAAACACGCACGCACACACACGAACACGCACACGCACACGCACACACACGCACGCACACATTCCACTTCCACCTTTATTTACTCATTGGCTTCATGGATCCATTTCATAACGGAGTCTCTTCATCACTTAATCAGTGTGATCTGACAGATTCGCCGTTTGGATTTATGTTCCCAGCTGAGAGGTGGTGGATTAAATCTGTACGCTCGTGTCACTGAAACCCCCCCACCCCCCAAAACCGCCACCCCCCACCCCCCACAGCTGCATGCCTCAGGAAGGCTAAGCCGTTCCTGTCCATTTTCAATGAAGATTATTGTATTTGCACGCAATAAATGTTTGATAGCATCAAGATGGGACTTTAGTCTGGACTAAATTGAAATGAGTCCTTGCCATTTATCCTTTTAGGCGCAGTTAAATAATGTTTCTTTGTTCCCTTCAGACACATTTTGGCGTAGTCTGTAATCACTGCAATGAACATTCCAAACTGCGGTTAAGGAAAAAAAAAAAAAATTACTGCTTGATTTTATTTGCAAATTAATGTCATGGACAAATCTTGATTAAATCTAGACTTTGATCTTTAAAAATAACAAGCCGTTTAATGCTGTTTGGAAGAGGATGGCTATTTTGAAACTGTAGATTACAGAAATAATTTTGACAATTTGGCTCGGTCGGTCGGTCGGTCGGTCGGTCGGTCGGTCGCTCACTCAAATATGGCAAAGTAACAATCAGTGTGTGTGTGTCTGACACTACACAAACTCAATGCTGGAGAACACTGGGTGAACATCAGGGCCTTGCTTATTTCCAGCTTAATTCTAGCACAACATCAGCTGGGAACTCTTGGACCTGACGGTACGCTTTCCTGGAGATGCGTCTTAATGGTTTCGATCGAGCCCGTTTCCACACAGGGAGCCCAGAGGCAGGCGAGCTTTCAGCACGGTCGCCGCAAAGTGCTTACGCTTCCGTGTTCCACCCCCGAGCGATACCAAGTTATGGTCTCTTCCAGCACAGCCCGGCCACCCCCGAGCGATACCAACTTATGGTCTCTTCCAGCACAGCCCGGCCCTCTCTTGGCACGGTCACAGTCGCCTGCTCTACAGTGACATCAGACCTTTTACACACGCTCCTCTGTCACATCTCCCGGGCAACCCTGACCCTGCCACGCCGAGACCACCGCTTCCCTGTCTGACCTCACCATCTGTAATTACACACCGCCAAACCCTCTCCAGACTTCAGCGTCACAGGTATCACACACACACACACACACACTCACGCACACACAGAAACACACACAAATACAAACACAAACCACACACACAGAAACACACACACACACACACACAGAAACACACACAAATACAAACACAAACCACACAAACACACACACAAATAAACACAAACACAAGCACACAAATAAACACAAACACACACACACACACAAACACAAACAAATAGGAATACAAACACAAACACAAGCCTAAAAAGACACTCTCTCCTGCCATATTCCTCTGCACTGCAATAAAAACACCCAAATATGTGTGCAACGGTAGCAGCGTGACTCTTGTCCAAGAAACAGCGCCAGGCTTTGCACTCTCATTGAACTACAAGCCTTTCTGAAGCAGAGTTGCACACTCAAAATGCACGTTGCATCACAAAACGTGCCACGGGACTGACGCACTTGCTTACCAAGATATTTCAGTTGACTTGACATGTCCGAGTATTCTGTTTATTATCAGAACAAACGCTGAGATCTCCTCTAAGCAGCAGAAATGTCCCACCTGAGTCGATCCAGGACCAGATACTCTGGTCCTGGAGCGCCATGGACATTTCTGGACTCTCAGCTTGAACACACGAATCGATCGTGAAACATCTGAGCCGGAATGGCGACACGCTGGGAAACTCCAGCACATGGGCATCAAATCTGAGCACAGATTTGCACAGGGTTATCAAAACGTAGCCCGAATGGCAACACACTAGAAGAAAACGCAGAAACGCATCGTGTACTCCAGTTGCCCACTCCTGGGGTAGAACAAACCCGAAACCCGGTTCCTTCTGGCTTCCGCTGCTGCAGAAGTGACCTTTATCAGAAGCCAAGGCTTTTTTACAGGAGGAGGAAACAGACAATCTAACACCATGTAACATGCAACAATTTAATTGGCTTAATAATCACTCCATCCCATCTCAACTGACGCGTGGTGAGCATTCCGGCACAAAATGGCTGCGGTGCATCACCCGGATGGTGGCTTGAAACTTGGTGATGATTGAGGTAAGGTATCCCCTTCACTGTAAATGGAGATTATTGGATATAAAACCAATCCGTTGTCATCATTATCCATCCATTTTCTAACCGCTTGATCCAAGTCAGGGTCGCGGGGGCAAGAGGGCAAGCAGAGTGGCCCAGACACCCCCCACCCCAGCAACTTCCTCCAACTCCTCCGGGGGTACCCCTAGCCCCCACCCCAGCAACTTCCTCCAACTCCTCCAGGGGGATCCCTAGGCCATCCCAGGCCAGCTGGGAGATATAACCCCTCCAGCGAGTCCTGGGTCTACCCCGGGGTCTCCTCCCAGCTGGACGTGCCCGGTACACCTCCACAGGGAGACGCCCAGGGGGCATCCTTACCAGATATCCGAACCACCTCAACTGGCTCCTCTCAACACGGCGGAGCAGCGGCTGTACTCCGAGATCCTCCCGGATGACTGAGCTCCTCACCCTATCCAGGAGAGTAAGCCCTGCCACCCTACGGAGAAACCCCCATTTTGGCTGCTTGTATTGGCGATCTCACTCTTTCGATCACTACCCAAAGCTCCTGACCATAGGTGAGAACGAAACCTATGAACGAAAACTGAACGGTAAATCGAGAGCTTTGCTTTTTGGCTCACCTCCTTTTTCACCACCACCGTCCGATACAACACCCACAATACTGCCGCCGCAGCACCTAAACGGCGGTCAATCTCCTGTTCCCTTTTACCCCCCTCAAGGTGAATAAGACCCCGAGATACTTAAACTCCTCCACCTGGGGCAGTTGTTCCCCCCTCACCTGAAGAGGACAAGCCACCGTTTCCCGGGAGAGGACCATGATCACAGACTCGGAGGTGCGTGATCCTCATCCCAACCGGCTCATCCCACACTCGGCTGCAAACCGTTCTAGTGCAGCCGAGTCCGAGTGTTGTTATTATGATTACGATTATTATTATTATATAGAAAACCAATAAGGCAAAAAGTAAGACTGAAATCACTCCCTCCTGCTACCTCAAACTCAGGTTAATTTTGCAAAATGAACTCGCCCTTTTATGTCATTTTCTTGTTTTTATTACTTACAAAACAGTACAGGAACCACGCCGATTATTCTGCAGGTGACAAATGTCAAATGTGAGGTCCCCTGTGGGCAGTTCAGACCCCCCCCCCCCCCCCCCACCACCCCCCCCCCCCCCCCCCCCCCACCCCCACCCCCATAACCATGTTGACTCAAACTCTAAAGTCCACAGAATGGGACAAAAACACACTTTGCAACTTGCACTCCTGTGCTTTTTCCATCACCATGGAAACTGGCGTTTTCACAGCGAGCGGCGCGCAGCAATCGACGTACCGCCAAAGACGCGCAGCGAGCGATTTGTAGCAATCATACACACCTGCCAAATGGGGGGGGGGGTTCTAAGTGGGACAAAGAGGGTGCGGGGAAGGGGAAAGAGTGCCGGACCCAAAACGGAAAACAAGACCTCCCTCAGTACACCTCACAAATATACAGCCAGAGGAGGGGACCCAACCCAGCATGATGGCACCCCAAACATTAACTACTCTTCTGGTGCATTCATCAACATAACATTGTGATGCCCAATGCATGTTAGCGGTACGACAGTCTGGATTATAAACTGGCCCAAAGTGCTGTTACTCCCATCACCCTCTCCCACAAGCGCCTGTACCGTTCGTGTGGTTCGAGGGAGAGGAGCTGCATTCAAAAATGGCGTCTGTTACCGACGCCAGGACTCAGGAAAGACTGGCGGAGGAACGAGAGGAGCTTTGAGCGTGCCGTGTACCGGGGAAAAAAAATACAAAAAAAACAGTCTGGGCAGAAATGAGAAATCCGAAAATAACCCGGCCGCTCTGGGCGGACGGCGTGGCCGGCGGTCCGCGTCTGTCGATGGCGGGGCCTGATCAAAGCCAAACGGGACGAGCCCTACAGCAGTGGAGAGAGAGAGAGAGACGCTGCATGGCGATGATTAGACAGCGTTACTGATATAAAAACCACAAGAGCCGGGAGCAGTTTCTCTGTCTCTCTCTCTCCCTCTCCGTCTCTCTGTCCTTCTCCATCTCCCCCTCTCTCTCTGTCTGTCTTTCTCTCTCCTACTCTCTCAATAAAAAGCAGCCCTGACCTTACATTACCAGGCAATAAGCTGGCTTCCTCCCATAAGCTCTTCGTCTTCCCTCTCTGCCTTCATAATATGTGTGTATGTCTGTGTGTATGTCTGTGTGTGTGTGTGTGTGTGTGTGTGTGTGTGTGTGTGTGTGTGTGTGTGTGTGTGTGTGTGTGTGTGTGTGTGTGTGTGTGTGTATATGTGCATGTGCGTGTGTGCACGCTTGTACGTGTGTGTATCTATCTATGTGTGTCCATCTGTGTTTGCTGTCCCTTTACCTCACTCACGCCTAAGCCCTTGCCCTAATTACCCCCCCACCTTGGCATTGACAACTGTGAGCAAAATCCACAGGGGCGCATGCACATCACGCACACGCACACGCACACACACACGCACACACACACAAAGGCCTTTTCCATACAAGTCAAACAGGCCCTGTGTCTCTCAACTACGTAAGCAGCGGTCAGGAACACAGCAACTCGGAGACAGCTGGAACTATGAATGAAAGCTAGTCTTTTACAGCTGATTAAATAAAACGGCATGATAGGCCAGGGCAGGGGCGGACTCAGGGGCGAAAAGAAAAAAAGGGCACCTACTGCACGACATGGGGCCCTATCAGCACCCAAAAAGCATCGCTATGATGCGTTATGTGTGCTGAAATAGTCTTCGTCCTTGATTAACATTATGTAGGCAATCCAGAAAGGGCACCCTTTGGGACACTGTTATGTAGTGGCAGCATAGAGGGCACTTTATCACGGCACTGTTTACCTTTGGAAGGGCATCCATAGGGATTGTCAAGTTTAGACAATTGGAAGGGCACCAATAGGGCACTGCATCACATTTTATCCACTAATAGAGCACTCATTAAGACATGTTATTGTATTTTCTTGCTATGTTTTCCTATGTGAAGGGCAGCCAATAGGGCACATACTCTCGTTTTCGCCACTCAAGAGGGCACTTAAGCGCGACGTTTTCAACCGGGGGGGGTACGGGGGGGGCACGGGGGGGGGGGCAGTCGCGTGTGTGTGTGTGTGTGTGTGTGTGTGTGTGTGTGTGTGTGTGTGTGTGTGTGTGTGTGTGTGTGTGTGTGTGTGTGTGTGTGTGTGTAAATATTTGCGGTTTACAAACACATAATCACGCCGCATTAAAACCCACAATGATTAGCCTACAAATCAGGAATAGCTCAGATAAACCAACGTCTGAAGATAAGATAAGGAATGATGATATTTGTTCATACTCTTTGAAAATATTGTGGTGTAGCCTACGTAAACAGGAATCGGCTGTTTTCTTCAGCTTTTGACAACTTGCTTTTTACAGAAACCGTAGGGGAAGATCTCATGTGCATCATATTCCACTAAAATGAATCAAACATCAACCCCCCTCATTACCTTTTTTTTTTTTTTACTTTTTATGGGGGTGAACCAGGTGTTTCATTGCGTTTCTACTTCCTACGATAATTTAAGTCTCAAAAACAGGCAGGCATTGTCTTAAAATGCTGCTTTTAATTAAATAGTTTCCAGATCTCCCTCAGACAAACATGAATTATAGTCTACCATCGCTATATCCTCCAAAATAGTCTACCGTGCCTTATGCATCGTGGAAATCACAAACGGACTCCAAATGCGTTGTTAAAGTAATATTCGGCTGAAGTCAACATACTTTGGCAAGGGATCAACATATGCCACCTTTCCCTCAAACGATTTTGATGACGAAGAAAAGATTGAGAAAATGTCCATGTTAGCATTAGCACATAAACCTGTCCCGAGTGACAGGTAGCTAGGCTATAGATGTGACAGTAGTAGCCTACGCTACGGAAGATTGCCACACGAACAAATTTGCTTTGTCCAAAAATTTATATTAACATGAGTTCTGTTTTTCAAGAAATTTAATTTGTTACATACAAATTACGCACAAATAGCCCAACGATAAATAATGGGAAACCATTGTTTTAGATTTCAGAAACACGTAGGCTACAGCTAGCTGGGAACTTGCCATCGCGATGTGACCGTTGGGGCCAAAAATACATGAAAAAATGCTTGTTTGTTAATAATTTTAGACTACTTGCTCATCGGTTGAAATAAGGTCATGCAAGCGAGGCAGAACCGATGGCTTATTAGTTCTGTTTGTGGACACATTGCTGCAAGTATCCAAAGCGGCGCTTCTGAAGGGAAACTCAGTGCTGATACTCCCGTAATTATTGCATGTTACCTGAAGCGTCCCCCGCAGTGTTGGCACTGGTCCCCAGCCCAGCCAGGATCGCACAAGCAGCTGCCGGTTGCGGGGTTGCACTGCCCGTTCAGGCACACTCTGTCGCATTCCTTCGCCTTTGTGGAAGACGGCTGACCAAGCAAGAGCAGAGCCGCGACCAAGAGCAGCGCCGAGCCGGGAGGACTTTCCCCGTACACACCGCGGCGCAACCAGGCCCGCCGCATCTCACCGTCCATCCTCGCAACAATTCACAAGCGCTGTTTTGTCTTTGTGTATTCTCTTCTCGATTCTTTGCTGGTTACAAAAAAAAAGCCTTAACACACAACTCTGGAATGATCGGGTTAAATTCCCAACAAAATGGACCGACTCTCTTCACTCCTGCTCGACAGAGCTGAGCTGTAATCTACTTTCACCGAGGTGCTCCAAGTTCCCGAGAATTTCGGGCAGCACTCCCGGTTCGCGTTCGGCGGCCCCGATATCTACGCGGGACGAGTTTTCTTGCAACCTCGTTCACATTCTCCTTAATCCTCAACAGCGCCGAGGCTCCTGACACCTGGAAATGACGTCTAAATCAGAGGGGGCGCGGAAATGGGACGAGGGGATTCTGAGCCACAGCGCGGGGGATTTAATTTTTCTGAGGGAGTTTGCAGAGCAAGAAGCACACGCAACGTTACGTGAGATTAGAGATAATCCATTTTCACAAAGAGGGAAAAATTCAGGTCTCACCGGCAATATCAAAGCTTCCATTTATTTAATCGGATTGTAGTTGTGAATATAATGAAGACCCCAATCCATAGGATATAGGCTACAGGCTACAAATATTTTCAGCCCAGGAGCATGTGCCCATTGCATTGCATAACAATTATTTTGCAGACGCTTTTATCCAAAGCAACGTACAACAACTGCATATTGAAAGTCATTGACGCGACTACAAAGCAGATCCGACAAAGCACAACTTTCTCACAACGTAGGAGCTATCCCTAGTAATGAACATGAATAGTACACACAGTCAGCTATACATTCTGAACTATAAAATAACCAAAAAATAAATATATATAAATAGTGCCCATTTTATTCGGTTTGAAACAACTGCAAGACAAGTGCCCTGTTTTCTAAACAAAAAAATATATAAAATCCCATTGGGGTCTTCTGATTGTCATCATGATACCCCAAAACTCAGGCCTCAGGGCCCCCCCAGTGCTCGGGGCAACATGTAGCTGCCTGCCTTGCCTCTACATCAGATTCCCCTCCGATTTCAATGTGATTTGCGATCTAAATGATTGTATTTTTAATTTTCCAAACACATATTTAGGAGTGTAAAGAAACAATGTTAAATTTGTACTTTTAATACAATAGCGAGTCGACCCAAATAGCAATGTAGAGGCGAAAGATGCTTCCAGAAATTGAGGGATCTAAAGGTGGACATAATGTAAGGACCTTTAGTGTGTGTAAATACTGGGGCTTGAATCAACCTGCTGACATTGACATGTGAAGCTTGGTCACATTGGTGGTCTGCCTTATTGCTCTTCCTTTGATCATTAACATCAAAAGTAGCATGTAGCCCCTGTACTAATTACATTTTTAGTGGGTACACATACACAATTCACTCACACTCATACCTATGGGCGATTTAGTCACCAATTAGCCTACCCTGCATGTATTTGGATTGTGGGAGGAAACCGGAGTACCTGGAGGAAACCCACGCGGATACGGGGGAGAACATGCAAACTCCACACAGAAAGGCCCTCGGCCGGGATTCAAACTCGGTACCTTCTTGCCGTGAGGCGACAGCGCGGACCACTGCACCACATTTGGGTTGTCTTACGGACTATTGGGTTGTCAACTGAGATATAGGCCTATCACCTAAGCTGCTGCCCACAGTTTCTTAAGCACTCTTTTCATGTTTGTTTGTTTGTTATAAATAAATAAATATTTGTTATATTTATCCTTTTTATCGGACAGGAGTCTGCTGCGTCCAATCCCCTTTAAATTTCCCTAGTGCACACGTTCCGTTGCACGTCACGTGGTTAATTGGTGAAGTAAAACTACGTGCATGGCTGAAGTCAACTTGAGGCGCTGAGCGGCATTTATTTTAATTGCGCGTAAAGTAATGTAGGCTACCGCTAATAATGAGCAACGAATTGAACAGTTTGCTTAGGTTCGCCAATCCTGCGCTGATTAAAGTTTCTGCCCTGCGATTTAAAATAGATGAGTCCACCGCTAAGTAGTCGGGGTGATTAGAAGGGGGCCAGGACAGACGGCGAGTCCGTGACATTACTGCTAACTGGAGCTATAGCTGTGTTTATTTACTCGGGCAGTTTACTTACATTTTGGTACCGATGAGTGGGTGTGTTGCTGGCTTTTCTAATAATAAATAATTGTAATAAACACATTATCAACTAACAACAAAGCACTGTCGCCTCACAGCAAGAAGGTCCTGGGTTTGAATTCCAGCCGAGAGCCTTTTTGCGTGGAGTTTGCATGTTCTCCCCGTGTCTGCGTGGGTACTCCGGTTTCCTCCCGCAATCCGAAGACATGCAGGTTAGGCCAATTGGAGACTCTAAATTGCATGTATTTATGAGTGTGTGAGCGAATGGTGTGTGTGCCCTGCGATGGATTGACGACCTGTCCAGGGGGTATTCCTGCCTCTTGTCCAATGCATGCTGGGATATGGTCCAGCCAAATACCTTAAATTGTAAAGTGTTCTAGTGCAAGCCACACTGTCAATTTACTGAGGAGTGAGGACATCAATGAGATAGGATGGAAATGAATTCTTCTGTACGATGAAAAACGCATATATAACAGCAGTGGTAGGAGAGCTCCCTCTGGTGTTATATGCTGAGGAGATTGCTGTAATGCAGTACTAGTCCATAATTTAGACTGTTTTTTAGTTGTTATCAAGCAAATAATTGGGTATGTAAAGTGACTCATTATAATAGCTGTATTATTGCATAGATCAGGTGTGACCAAGCAGGCCATATCTGTTTCTGGTTGTCATGCCAACTGGGGGGGCATACTACGAAGCTGGCTCACTGGATAATTGGACTGAGTAAAACCCAGAACTGCTCCATGTCAAGATTTGGGAGGGTTCCGGGTTTTTACTACTAGTGCAGTTAGCCAGCTAACTCAGTAATCCTGCTTCTCTTACTCAGTACAGTTAGCCAGCTAACTCAGTAATCCTGCTTCTCTTACTCAGTGCAGTTATCCAGCTAACTCAGTAATCCTGTTTCTCTTACTCAGTGCAGTTAGCCAGCTAACTCAGTAATCCTGCCTTACTCAGTGCAGTTAGCCAGCTAACTGGAAGTGAGGAAGTGTAGTATAATGGTTAAGGAACTGGCCTTGTAACTGAAAGGTTGCAGGTTTGATTCTCAGGTAGGACACTGCCGTTGTACCCTTGAGCAAGGTACTTAACCTGAATCGCTACAGTATATATCCAGCTGTATAAATGGATAATATGTTTAAAAATAATAATAGAAAATGCTAAAAATTTGTGTAAGTCGCTCTGGATAAGCTGCTAAATGCCTGTAATGTAATGTAACTCCGTAATCCTGCTTCTCTTACTCAGTGCAGTTATCCAGCTAACTCAGTAATCCTCAGTATACCCCGTCATGTTCTAATTATATAATTAGCCCTAACATTTACACAATCTGACATTTTGTCTTACTTTTGTGATAAGCACATGAATGACAACCAAAGACTGTTCTTGTGTCCCTGTATAAAACGTTTTACTGTGATCTAATCGAGTGAACCAGTGTTGATGTATATGGCCAATTAGCTTTAGCCAGGGTAATTGGTGGAAACAGAAGCCTACATACACACTGGCCCTCCAGGACCGGAATTGCCCACCCATGACAAAATCATGTGATTTGTCCTAGATTCTTGGGTCTAAATTGATTGCCATTTTAATGTAAAAACAGAAGCCTCCAGGACCATGGTTGGGGACACCAAGTATAAGAATAAATTGGAAAGTGTGAGTGAGTGAGTGAGTGAGTGAGTGAGTGAGTGAGTGAGTGAGTGAGTGAGTGAGTGAGTGAGTGAGTGAGTGAGTGAGTGAGTGAGTGAGTGAGTGAGTGAGTGAGTGAGTGAGTGAGTGAGTGAGTGAGTGAGTGAGTGAGTGAGTGAGTGAGTGAGTGTGTGAGAGAGAGAGAGAGAGAGATCCTGCTTACTGTCATCGGTCATCTGGACAAGAACTTTAAGTGCTTCGGGAGGAATAAATGCAGTTGCTGGTAAATCCATTTATCTCACCTTAACAGAATTAGTGAAGCCGTATTTGCATTTGTACTTTTTTAAAACTTTTATCAGAGCATGCATGTAATCTTCATTAAATTACAGCATTTAAAAGGTTTTTTATGCTTACCAGGTTTTTTTGGTACCTTGTCACAATTAAAACACCACATTGGGGGAAAGGTTTAATGTAAATTAATTTGAAATAGTGCATTTCTAGCTTCTTAAACTACAAAACTGACTGAACAGATGATGTGTATTTAGGGCAGTGGCGGCTCCTGAGCTGAAAATTGAGGAGGCTGAACACTTCTCCTTAAACTGATTATTGGTCTCAATCATTTTTCAATCAGTTTTCTTGATTAACAATCGGCTACATCAGCGTTTAATTCACAAATTACTGATTGCCATGAAATGTAGCCAGTTCTCCTCAATTAGACTATTAGGCAAGTAATGAAATTTGCATCGCAAAATTGTGCACATTTTAATCAACATTATAATTGTGGATACATGTGCTCTTCGTTCTCCGCACTCTAATTCCGAAAATATTAATGGAAATTAAACGATCTTAAAGCTCAGCTTTTGTTAGATTATTTTTATTACAGGTTGTGCTTTTTTCATAAAATGTACTTTTCTGTTTAATCTCCCTAACATGATGTGAAGAATGAAGCTGTGTCTTCACCTGCAAATGGATTATTCAGATAATTGGCACACTTGTTAATCAAGGAAAATGATTGAAAAAAAGATTAGGACCAATAATCAGTTTAAAGGGAACTTTTCTGCCTCAGGAGAAATTTGTCACTGATGCAGGGAATTAAGGAGATTTGTGATTTGAGATTTGTGATTTAAAACAGTTATTTTTGCAGGTGTCAATTTCATCTTTGTCCAACATTGCTTTTTTTACGCCAAATTAAATTTAAATGGCTTCAACTCAACCGTCAGTTAAGACGATCCCAAAGGAAGCACGTGACGTTTGTGACGGATTGGAAAATACTGATTGTAAAACGGATGGCTTGATAAGCGCAGTGCAAGCAGCCACGCTAAACAGCGCCATCTTGTGTACTGTTGAGTGATGTAGGCCTACCACAAATTGACATAGGCTACTTGTTTGCTCCATGAAATTGTCTTTTCCAGACATTTTACTGGCATTTTTAAAGAGTGAAATCTCATTCTTACAAGAATTTAGCCATTATAGCATAATTCACAGTAGGCTACTGATCTCAAATTATATTCAATAATAAATATAAATAAGCGCAACAGTTGAAGTCCCTGTGTGAAATAATAGGTATATGGGTTTTGATCCTCAAACTTAATAAGAGGGGGATGCTAACAGTTTGAAAAGTAATTCAACTTAGATTCTTAGATTCCTCAGTACGATTGTATGTGGAAATTGACCGTGGGTAGGAACTACCTTTTACCACAGTGGTGAATGGATGATCTTGGTGGAGGTGAAGAGCTTATTTGCCAGACGTGGGGCGGGAACCATGCCTTCCCACTTCACAATGTGGCGTTTCTTCCGCAGGTAGAATATCCCGCTACGAACGCTCTTCCTAGAGATCTTGCCCCTACTCACCAGGCGGGATCGCTACAATTTAGTAACGGCCACAGACAGCATCACCTTTAGTTTTTCATTGTCGAAGAAGAGCTGTGTAAATGTTGACTGCCGGTCAATTAATATGGACACGTGTGCTTTCTTGTCGTGAATTTCTGACCGTTTCAGTATTTTTCTTTTTAAATGAGGGATGTGACCTTGGTACCTTTGTGTAGTTAGCATTCAATGTAATATTATGACACTGCCATGAAGGATGTGTGTCAGTTGAAGTATTGAAGCAATGCTTCTGTAGTTAACTCCGCTGCACTGCAACAGGTCAGCTGTTGGCGGCAACCCGACAATTGCTTTACCATTTATTTGTGTTTTATCTGTTGTCCTCTGTGTTTATGCTTGTATTGTATGTTGCTTCTTGGCCAGGACACCCATGCAAAAGAGATGCTAATCTCAATGGGACTACATTTAGCCTACTTAATTACCGTCTCATCCAGTGTACTGAACAAGCATATTCAATAGCATGGAAGGGCACTGATTCGGACACAGCTCCGGTAAAATAAACCACCACTAGGTGGCAGCATCCACGTGTATACAAAGTGTTGAGTTCAATGCGACAGAAAGGTTCGCCCACATCAGCTAAAATTGTCCAACGGCCTAATTTGTATGCTGTGTGGTGTTTTCATTGTAAATCCATAGTTTAAGCTCCAATTATTTCGGTTTAGGTGAGAAAGACAGATATATTCTGAGACTTGAGAAAAAGGGGCTTATTGTAACGGTATTGTTTGTTTAACTATTTTAAATATTTTTTTAATGCAAGAAATGTGATAATAAGGATAAATGTGCATGTTTTAGTTAAAAATATATTTTATTCAAAGAAAACACACAGAACTAATCAGCAAAATCAAGACTTTAGCCAAATGGTCATTGATTGTCCACAGCAAACATAAAATGCATAAATATTAATGTATTACCCACAATGCCCCTTCATTACAGTATCTTTCTGTGTATTACTATATGATAAATTTGTGTAATTGTTTGTAAAATTGTTTGGTAGATTCAGCAGTAGTGACTTGCAACAGTGGCGCAGATGTGTAGAAGGCTTCAGACTAGAAGAAAAAACCTTTCATAAATTAAAAAGAGGACTCAAGGTTAGGATTCAGAGGGGACTCTGTAGAGATTCACATATCAAAAGATACCTACTAAAACAACAACAAAAAATTTGCCAGGTAAGCTGATGACAGACATAAAGTGGAAATTATGAGAAAGTCATTATAATCGCAGAAACCAATTATACCAAGTAGAACTAAAGAAATGGACAGAGCCAGTTGAACTATGGGGGATTGAGTCACCTAAGTATGCAAATACACAGAAACACGACAAATGGCCCCACGAGATGGGAAGGAAACATATATTACAGAGGATAATAAACTAGAATCATTTTCAGCTGAACTCATTCCAAATATGCCATTAATGTAAGTGCAAGTCTGTGGTGAATTCATACCAAACTGGACACAGAATATCAAATGCGGCAGTTTTATCTGGTAACGAGAAATAATAAAAAATATAGTACGGGGGTAGTGTGGTACAATTTAGACAGGAGAAGCTGTACACAGCTGCCTGTTTCCTATAGAAAAACATGATTGATTGGTTACCTGAAGATTGGTTAGTCTGAAAAGCAGCCATGCTCTGCAAAAGGAGCTTTTTAGCGTCCATCATAGCCCAAGCTGCAGCTGTTATAGCCCGGCTTTGCTTTGAGTCCTTTAGCAAGACCTATCTATTACTGTTTAAACTTAGCCCTTTGAGACTCCTTATGCAAATATGTAATAAATCTGTATTTATTATTGGATAAATAAATCACCTAAAAGTGGTCTGACAATCTAAGGCTGCACTTTGCACAGATTACAGTGCAGTTATAAATGCTCCATAAATAATTAACAGCAGCATTATACAGCATTATATATCTTTCACAATCGCACTGTCGATGGCTAGCCAGCACTGATAAATGTTGCTAAATGTGTTTGTGAAAAGCAAGTCAGTGTCAGATTGGCCATGGGGATCTTAATTAAGAATTAATAACTAAAAATGAATGACTATACATTATACTATGTATTATTACCATGTTTGTTGATTTGTATTTTAGCATTAATAAAGAGTAGTATGTGAAATATAAGAGTTTTTAGATTCAGAAATTCTAAACAAATGTTACTGTTGCTATGTTACTCTTGTCTAAATAGTGCGTAATTTAACCATTTGGTCATACACTGTCAAAGTCAGCTGATCTAAAAAAAAAAAAAAATTTTAAACATTTTTATGAAGCTCAAATGTAAAATATAGCAAGACAGTTATAGGCCAACTTCCTAAAATTGCAATACTGACAACCAAAAAAAACACTCCACTGAAAATAGGCAAAACTGAGTCACAGAGCCACAAGTCCTTTATAACATAACAGGAAGTGATGCAGTGCTGTGATTGCAGGATATGGGCTAAGGGTGAGCAATCACTGGTTCACTGGTAGAAAGAGTGAACCACACACCTGACCCAAGGGAAGCAGTAATCCTTCGGGCGGAATGACTGTGTGATGATGTCATGCTACAGACAAGATGGGTTTACAGATATGTACAGAAGTGTAAAAGCATTGTTACTTTTTTCCCCAGCATCTTCTTAGCATTTCGACACCAGTTCCATTTCAACAGCAGCACATTAACACCGGATTCGCTTCAAAACGAAGCCAATCCAACCCTAGCACTGTAACATTGGATTATGTCCAATCCCAGCGCTTTAGACTGAATAGCTTCAGTGCTGTGTCATGCATTGGCCTTTCCCTCACTGTGAACTTCCTTACCCCCAAGCATTCCAGCAGGCTCTGCTTAGCCAATGGAGAGAGAGAGAGACAGCGGGAAAGAGAGAGACAGAACAGGAGAGAGAAAGAGAGGAGGAAGAGAGAATGAGACAGAAAGAGAGGTGGAGACAGAATGTGAGAGAAAGAGGGGGGATATGGAGAGTAGAGAACAGAGAGAATGATAGACAGAGTTAGTGAGAGAAAGAAAGAAACAGATAGAGGGAGTCTGAGAGAGGGAGAGAGAGGCAGAGAAAGAGAGAGACGGACAGAGAGAAAGAGGGAGGGAGGGAGGAGAGAGACAGACAGAGAGCGAGGGAGAGAGAGAGAAGGGGAGAAAGAGAGAAACAGAGAGAGAGAGAGAGAACACTAACAGTTGGAGTGCAGTCCAGGGCAGCGCAGGAATAGCCTGAGGCGCACACACACACACACACACACACACACACACACAGGTTTGAGTTGGATGGCAGTTCCTCAGGACGGAAGAGACACAAAAGAGGTCTAACACCAGGGGACCTTGGGAAGTACAGGGACCCCTCTCCTATCTCCCATCGCCAGCTTGATCCTTATCATTCTCTTAGGCCACCTCACCAGCCACACTTCCTGTTTACACACTTTTCCATTTAGTCAGGGTTTAGTCTTTTTTTTTTAATTTTCTCAGAGAGAGGGGGGCTGTTGTATTCGTGTCCTGTGATTGTTTGATTTCTGTGAGTACCCTACATGAAAATATATCAGTCCAGCCTATCTTAATTGCTGTTTGCATTTCTTCTTTTTTTTTGCCGTATGGTCACTTCGAGCTTGCTGAAATGGCAAAAGCAGCACTCTCAGATAGGTAAACAGCAACAGGTGAGACCGCATGATAAACACATTCAAAGGAATGTTAGTTTGCCCTACATTGTTGCACGTGAGCCGTCGGCACATGTCCCCGCCCCGGCACCGGAAACTGAACACACAAGGGAATGTGAACCCTTACAAAAGTGTTACAATTTTACCTCTGAATCATGTAGAAAATTAAGCCTACTTTGTCTTTTTTAAAGCAGTTTAAGATGGGTGGTGTTGTAAACAGTTATTGAGAAAAATGTAAACACAGCCTAATTATGACTGTCTCCAGTCTCCTCTGCTCGTCTAGACAATCACAACCATTAAGTAGCTCTGAAATCATTATGATCTCTGAAAATGCCAATTCATCCGTTCAGACTTGTAGAATAACTCTGCAGAATGCCTATGGAACCGAAATATCCAGCAAGTGTGCGCCATGATGCTGTTGTAGAAATTATAGTTCAGAGTTTCGCAATTTCGTCTCTAAACGCACTTCAGCTAAACGTGTATTTAGGATCAGTACACATAGACAATAATGTATAAATAGACGTAAGAAATAATAAAAGCCATCAACTCGAGAGTCGAATTGATATCATGTGATTATGTTTATTGTTTAAATCTATTTTTGTCGTTTTGATTGCTATCACATGTATTCTCTCTTGTACAGTAAGAATGATAGTGCTGAGTTGGTCAGCGAACAAAAACAGTCCTTTCTTAGTATTTCACATTACCTCACTCCCTTTCTCCTCAGAAGACTTGTGTATTATTTTGGTTAAACTTTTACTGTTCACGCCCGCTTCATTAACCAGAAGATACATTTTGCAGCTGGCAAGGGACGGTTTGCTTTAACTATAAAGCTGGAGGCAGAACACTGAGCAATGATGTCAAAAAATTCTTCACATCGTTCACCAGCCATCTTGTTGTTAGCCTAGGCCTATTTATTGTTGATGCTGGATAAGCTATGATAACGTTATTCAAGCAAGCAATCTAATTATGAATATGTAGTACATACAGCTAACAAATTGGTAGTTAACTCTTTCGTGGAAACGATGTAGGCATATTTAGGTTAAAGCAGGTAGTTTTGAGTATAAGATTTTTGACTGCTTAATTATAGCAAGCAGCAGCAAAACATAAAACCAATTGCATTCCCTGCGCATGGGAAGAATTGCACTCAAGTTGCATGACCGCTGTCAAGGGACGCTAAAGGACTTTACCATTAGCGATTTAGGGAACACTAAATTCACACTGAATATAACACAGTGGCTGACACCACCAGTAAAGCACAAATAAACACGAAATATGTCAAGAATATTAATTTATATAAATTGTAAAAACATGATTATCTGTTGAGACAATAGTCAGCGAATATAATTTTAAAAAAGAAACTCAATGTTTGAAACTCTCCACTTGCTCAGAATGGTTTGGTCGGTTACTCAGTCGTCATACAGGACTGGCTTTGGGATTTGTGTTGGGCTTTTGGCAGGAGGCTCTAAAACGTTATTTTGAATGTATGAAAGCCGAACATGGCTGGCATACGGAGAAAAAACGGGAAATATCAATGCATGAGCACCGCCGTCGGGTAAGATTATCCTTATTTTAAAAGATCAAGGTTGTATTTCAATGTAGGACGAGATTATTAATTCAGATAGCTGTGAAGCATTTGTTGTCGTTTTTGTTGCTAAGCCAGACAGCGATCTAGCTACCTACGGCTAGCTAGATGGCTAGCTAACTGTACAGTGTGCTAGCATTGTCATTTGCTAATTTAACGTTAGCTACCTAGCTAACGGTTAGCCTACTCAGCTTGCTGCCCTGACAGAATACAACACATTGTCTAACATTAGCTTGCTGGCTGATTAGATAGCTAGCCTGCTAAGAAGTCAGATTTGGCAAATGCTTGCTTGGTTGTTCCGTACGGAAAAATGTGCGCATTGTAATGTAATGTTGGCCAGTACTAGGTAGCTAGCTTAATTAGCCATCTCGCTAGCTAATTACAGCATCCTAAAAATGCTTCGATGTGTGGGGTTTAGCTAACGTTTGCTAGCTAGCTTGTTACATTTGCATTGTCTTTTGATTTCTAACCCTCTTAGCTAGCTAGCTAATGTACACATCATAGTTAATGCTAGATAAGCTATCTAAAAATATGCATAACGATACGTTAGAGATGATTAGGTATCTAATTAGCTATATCGTTGACTGTTAGCTCGCTTAGCTAAGTAACGTTCACGCTAACCAGATTAAAGGTCGTTACGGAAATAATGTCATTAATACTAGGCTACGGTTTATAGCCTGCTTGCTCGCTATAGTATAAACCAAGCAGATATGCGAAATTGCGAACTGGTTTTAATAGGAGCTATCAGTAGCCTACCATATGTTATAAGGGAGCTTGGCTGGCTGAAGTACGTTTATCTTCTCTATGTTGCGAGCGCTGTTTACGAATGGTTTAAGAATAATATTTCCCCCCTGGCAGCTTGTAAGATTCCGAAAATTTCACAATTGGTGGCACCTAAGTGCGATCACGCACATTTGAATTGAATCTCAGCGGTTCAAGTTGACCTAGTTCCGCAGCGAAAATGAAGTCATTCCAGCTGATGTGGGGCGCAGCGCCAGGGATCAGACTGCATGTTCTGACTTGCCTGGGTTTCCCCCCCTTTGTGTCATCGGAGCTCATTCTGAACTTGATTTATCGGAAGGATTTTGATGAGGTACGCGTACTGTCTGTAACCTATATTAAATGTTCAATTCAGCCTTAAGGCCTGCGCCCTTTATTCGCGATTCCCTTGGGCCGATGTCATGCAACGAAAATAGTGATTTGTGACTTCTCTTTGGGGAGAGTTGGACCTTTTCCTATTAATGTCATTCATTAGGATGATGTGAGGATCTTTGTTTGGAAGCTCGCCATAAAATATAAATAAATCACAAGAGAAAAAAAACACGCGAAAAAAACACAATTTTTGTTAGAATAGAACAACAATTGTATGATAATTTGGACAATAATGATACCATGTCCTTGTTGATGGGTTATATGTACCATCTAAGACTGGCACATAACAAAATATATAGTACATAGTTGCAAAAATGGTGTGGCGAGCTGCAACCATAAATTAAGTAGAACATCTCCAGTTGCTGTCTCCCAAACGTGTATTAAACTCACTATCCAAGTCATTGCAGCTTGGGCCGTGAAATTTCAGCTCTTTTGAACTATGAAAGGGCAGAAAATGCACCTGAAATGACCTTAAAAGCGTCCGTACCTCTTAGCATCTGTAAGTGTGCTACGCCAACAAAAAGATTGCTAGAAAAAAAATATATGCGGACAGACCATTTTTAACCCTCAGCCTGTCAATGTGACGGATTAAAACTTTTGTCGGCGGAAACCGCTGGCGCGCGTGATAGTTGGTTTCCGATCATTGCTGTGCGTGACCCTGACTCTGGAATCACACTCAGTGTCAGTCCATTCACCCCCCCCCCCCCCCCCCCCCCCCCCCCCTGTATGTGCCATCTGAGGGATTAATTCCTCAATTCGTCACATTTCACCACTGAGCCAAGAAAAAAAAAAAAAAAAAAGCCCGGTCCTGAAACTGAACCCGTCTCCGTTGCACTCGAGTGTGTTTCCGCTGCCTTGGAGACTGGACTGGGCCCGAGATTAGTCTACAGGCCCGTTGATTATATACAAAGAGTGTGACTTGAGTTTGTTTGCAGCAACGGGCAGTCTCTGTGTTTGCCCTCTCTCCCGTAGCCTCTACTGGGGCAACGGCAACTTGGCTACAGGGTGCAGTTTCCTGCGCGCGAGATGGCTGGTTGCGCAGAGACTAGGAAAAACAGCTGTGATTTTGGCTCCGGTGAGCCGGAATGCCGACCGCCTGCTCTAGATGAGCAATCTGTTCATGGCCTGGAAGGCAATGACTGCGCAGCTCAAGCTAAGGGCTAAGGCCGGGTTTGGCATGGGGGGGACGGGTATTGCAATGAGCTCTGAGGCAAGTATGCACAGCTCCTTCAATGCGGGGGAGTTTTCTCCACACAGTCAAAGCTATTACAGGGGTTCACTGGGGAGGGCTAGTCAGTTAGCAAATCCACTCAAATACAGCTCAGATAGATCTGCCTCTCTAAATTAGAAACTAGGATTAAGTCAATTTTGATATTTAATTTCAGTTCAGAGGTCCGCAAACTGAACTCTCCATAGATTAAGACCCGTAATATGAGTAAATTGGATGAGGGAGAGTGACTCCGAGCCCTGGTGGTCTACATAAACCGGCTGCTTAATTTTGTGACCATAGCCCGTCAGACCGGACCAACGGAGAACACAACACAACACAGACTAAAACCCAAATAAATTCCTCAACATGAATCACAGCAGTTTGTTTTATTGTACTTTTTTGCATTCCTTGCATATCAGTTATTTTGCATGCCAAGGTCATAATTACACGGCTGCATGACATGTACTGTGTATAACACAGGATCTTTATTTATGGATTCAAATTAGATTTTTAGTTGAGTGTAGGCGAGTGTCATACAGTTGAAGTCGGAAGTTTACATACACTTAGGTTGAAGTCATTAAAACTCATTTTTAACCACTCCACAGATTTCATATTAGCAAACTATAGTGTTGGCAAGTCAGTTAGGACATCTACTTTTTTTGTTTACAGACAGATTATTTCACTTTTAATTCACTATATCACAATTCCAGTGGGTCAGAAGTTTACATACACTAAGTTGACTGTGCCTTTAAATTTTGAATATTTGGTCATATATCCTTTGCATGCCATGACTTCCTGATGTCTGTGACCCAACAACATCAAAAGACTCTTGATCTTATTTTCTGGTACTCTTACAAGCGACACTATAACATGGGACTAGATTTAGCTGTAAATTACACTGGAACAGTATGGAAACACATGGTTGGCTAAATGGCTCTGTCATCAAGGGTCTGACGTATCAAACAAGCCTTAAATCATCACTCTGCTGCCAGAAATACAGTGGATATGGATGGATCACTTGAAGAGTTTCTTCTCTTATTTTTCCATAGAGTTCAATAGGAAAATTTGTCAGGAGAAACAACCCCTGCATATCTGGCAGCAGAGTGATGGTTTGAGGCTTGTTTGATACCTCAGACCCTTGATGACTTACAGCTATTTTACCAATCATGTATTCCATATTTTTCCAGCATAATTTACAGCTAAATGTAGTCCCACCCCCCCCAATTCCCATAGAGATCCATTCAAATGCAGAGACGTTATAGTATCGCTTGTAAGAGTACCAGAAAATAAGATATCAAGAGTCTTTTGATGTTGTTGGGTCACAGACATCAGGAAGTCATGGCATGCAAAGGATATGTGACCAAATATTCAAAATTTAAAGGCACAGTCAACTTAAGTGCATGTAAACTTCTGACCCACTGGAATTCTGATATAGTGAACTAAAAGTGAAATAATCTGTCTGTAAACAATGGTTGGAAAAATTACTTGTGTAATGCACAAAGTAGATGTCCTAACTGACTTGCCAACACTTTAGTTTGCTAACATGAAATCTGTGGAGTGGTTAAAAATGAGTTTTAATGACTTCAACCTAAGTGTATGTAAACTTCCGACTTCAACTGTAGGTAGTCACTGTCATGCAGAGTGACCCCTAACCAGCCGGAATGACCGAATCGGCAGAATGACATGATCACTGTAGAAATTATTATGATGGTCATATTCCAGTGTGGTGATATTTCCCCTCTCCTCGATGTGGCAGTTCTCTGCTCTTGTGTCTCTCTCACCAGGCCTGCTCTCTCTCAAACGGACATGTTTAAAAAGCGAGACCCATCCCCCCCCCCCCCCCAAAAAGAAATCCTGTGACCCTGAAAAACCCCCACAATCCTCTGAAACAGCTGTGTCCCCCCCCCACTCATTCCTCTAACACCCGCCCCCAAAATATAAATCTTGGCTTGCTGGATTAGGGAAGTCACCCGGAGCAGTTAAATGTTTCTGCAGTCCCACGCTGGGATTGAGCAAGAGGGGGGGGGGTGTGTTTTGGAAGCCTTTCTCCTCTCCTTCACCAGCTGAGAAAGGGGGGCCTACCTAAAATGGCACTTCCTTAGCCCTGCTCGCTTGCCACTGATATTCCCGGCTCTTGCCAGGCACTGTCAAGTACAAAACAAACCCCCCCCCCCGTCCCCCCCCTCCATTTCCTGAGACGACCCCATGAGGCGCCGAGATGTATACAGACCACTAGAGTCACGTGTGGAGAGGGCAGTCACGTGTAGAGCTTTTTTATTGGTTTATTTATTTATTTATTTATTTATTTATTTACAGGCATTCCTTAAGATTAGGAAGCGCACGCTTACTTGACAGTCTACATTGCTGTTATGGGTATAGCAGATTTATGGTTTTGGAATTTAGGTCATTCGGCACAGCTGCAGTCACGAGTATGATTAGGAGGCCGGTTGGCATGACGGTTAGGCAAATGCTTTTGTAAGTGATACGTTGCTGGTTCAAGTTTATAATAATAATAATAATAATAATAATAATAGTAATAATAATAATAATGGATTGCATTTATGCTGTATAGCACTTTTTTCACCCTCAAAGTGCTTTACAGTGATGAGGGGGAAATTCTCCTCAACCACCACCAACGTGTACCACCCTACTGGGTGATGCAACGGCAGCCATTTTGCGCCAGAACACTCACCACACGTCACCTGAGGTGCAGAGGGACAATGCTTTTTCCCCAATTAAACTGGGAGGTGATTAGGTGGCAGATTGGGAATTTCTGTTGGTACATTGCCATTTCTCAAGGTACCTAACCTGAGTTACTTCAAGAGAATATCCTGTTGTATAGACAGTATGTAAAAAATGTAACCTGTTTAAGTCCCAGCTTACACTTAATCAATCCTTGTATGTTCTCACTCTGTTTCCTTGGTCAGAAATGGGAGCTGATGTGTGGATTCGCACATGGACATTGATCCCAGGGGGGGCAGGTCCCCTCCCTCAAACTTTGGGAACCATCTAATGCCCCCCCCCCCCCCCAATATTATCATGTTGTATTGGGTGCTACTGTTAGTGTCCCCCCCAAAAAAAATCCCAAAGAAAATTTTCTATTTGTGGTCCCCCCAAAAGAAATGTAAATGCGATCTACGCCCTTGGATTTGCAGTGGTTTGAATGTCAGTCACAGTCTGACGTGTCATTTATGTGTGTTGGGGTTTTCCACCTCATCCAGTGATCAATGCCGCTCCTCTCTAATACTCTGCCAGACTCTAGTATTTAGTTTGAGAGCAGGTCATGTGATCTTTGAAATATGGCTTCATTTTCCTCTCCATGGGTCTTGTGCATAGGTGACTGGGTTGATTGATTGGCCTACTTAGATTCTCAAAGAAGTCTTCTTTGAAGGCAAGATGAGATGGTTATTGATGTAAATCACAGAATTGAAATATATATATTTTTTTTTTCCATTTCTTGAGCTTCACAACTGGAGAATAGAATATGCCTTCAAGAGATCATTTCTTTCAGAAGCAGTGCTTGAAACAAAGACGGCACTGTCCGTGACTCTCGGTACGACCCGGCCCGCGACAGGCCCGTTAATCGCGGCATTGTGTGGCGTGGGCGCATGTCTTCGACAATGCGCCGTTTCCTGCGATGATGCGAGAATGTGACAAAGAGTCATTGTGAGGCCCCTCCCCCTTCCCGCCTGGTGTAGATCTCTCCCGCTTGTCTCTTTCAGGTGCTCCAGATTGCGCCAAGTCCAATCTCTGCTGAGCGATGATGGCGGTAAAGGAACTCCAGATGCTATTCTCTGCACCCTGGGTGAGTCTCGTACCCATAGATATCTACGGCCGTGCCTGCGTAACGTTCCCCCAACGTTAAAGCAACGTCCGGCCAATCCTGCTCTGCATGTTCTGATACCTCACCTTAGTTATGGTGGTTCTCCATCATACTGTTATTTTAACGTTCCATCAATGTTAAAACAACAGCTGCCTTTAACTGCTCTGCTGGTATGTTAACGCTGGGGGAAACGTTAGGCATGACGTTACTCTGGTGTTGTTTTAACGCTGGGAGAACGTTAGGCATGACGTTACTCTGGTGTTATTTTAACACTGGGGGAAACGTTAGGCATGACGTTACTCTGGTGTTGTTTTAACACTGGGGGAAACGTTAGGCATGACGTTACTCTGGTGTTGTTTTAACACTGGGAGAAACGTTAGGCATGACGTTACTCTGGTGTTGTTTTAACGCTCGGGGAACATTAGCTATGATAAGTGCATATACAGGGCAGCACCTCAGGATTCTGTGATGGTCACGATGGGGAGATTCTCATTCCCTCCCACTCCCAGACCCACATCCTCACACCAGCCATCACTCCCCGACCCACATCCTCACACCAGCCATCACTCCCAGACCCACATCCTCACACCAGCCATCACTCCCAGACCCACATCCTCACACCAGCCACTACTCCCAGACCCACATCCTCACACCAGCCATCACTCCCAGACCCACATCCTCACACCAGCCATCACTCCCAGACCCACATCCTCACACCAGCCATCACTCCCAGACCCACATCCTCACACCAGCCATCAAAGGCCTCTTTAGGACAGATGTGTGTTTTACAGGGACGTGACCAGCAGTGGTGTGTGTGTGTGTGTGTGTGTGTGTGTGTGTGTGTGTGTGTGTGTGTGTGTGTGTGTGTGTGTGTGTGTGTGTGTGTGTGTGTGTGTGTGTGTGTGTGTGTGTGTGTGTGTGTGTGTGTGTGTGTGTGTTTTTTTACAGGGACATGACAGCAGTGCTGTGCGCGTGCGCGTGCGTGTGTGTGTGTGTGTGTGTGTGTGTTTTTTTTTTTACAGGGACGTGACAGCAGTGGTGTGTGTGTGTGTGTGTGTGTGTGTTACAGGGACGTAACAGCAGTGGTGCGCTCGTGTGTATGTGTGTGTGTGTGTGTGTGTTACAGGGACGTAACAGCAGTGGTGCGCTCGTGTGTGTGTGTGTGTGTGTGTGTGTGTGTGTGTGTGTGTGTGTGTGTGTGTGTGTGTGTGTGTGTGTGTGTGTGTGTGTGTGTGTGTGTGTGTGTGTGTGTGTGTGTGTGTGTGTTTTTTATAGGGACGTAACAGCAGTGGTGAGTGTGTGTGTGTGTGTGTGTGTTTTACAGGTACGTAACAGCAGTGGTGAGTGTGTGTGTGTGTGTGTGTGTGTGTGTGTGTGTGTGTGTGTGTGTTTTTTACAGGGACGTGACAGTAGTGGTGCACTTCTGCCCCCTGGTGGCCTCCTGAAGCACTTGGTTGTTCTTAGTACACTAATGCAGGGGTTCTCAGGGGTGTGAAAACATTTTGTGCACGTGAAAGGAAATACATATAATATTAGAAATCACTAATGGTCCATTTTAATACAGTACTGTCCCTTTAAATGTTTTACCAGCGGCACAGCGACTGGTGGCTCATTACACTGTTAGCTAGTTATCAATAAGGTTTTATAGTTGGACTTCTACAGTATCTTATCTTCATTAATATTTACTGTATAATTGCTAGCTAGCTTAGTAGCCAATTTGATTTGTGTAATAATAATTCAGCTTTAGTGTATGTTTCCCAAAAGAAAAATAATAAGATTTGTAATATCATTTTCTGTGACTCATGCAGTCTCAATAAAATAAGTACCAGTAAGATACAAAAATGGAAATTACATTTAGAATTGTGAATAAATTATATAAAATTAATCTGTTCTCTAGCCTCTGGAATATCTGTATATGTAGTCAGTGTGATGTCGTTGCTAAGGGTCAGTCAGTGCGATGTCATTGCTAAGGGTCAGTCAGTGCGATGTCATTGCTAAGGGTCAGTCAGTGCGATGTCATTTCTGAGGCTCAGTCAGTGTGATGCCATTGTGATGTCAGCGCAGGGCTGTGATTGGTCTGGGCCTGTTTCTGCAGGGATTGACAGCAGGTATAACGAGGGCTGCAGTGAGCTGGCCAACTTCCTGTTCTTTGGGCTGTACAGCCAGAGCCAACTGCAGCTCGACCGGTTCTGTGAGGAGTTCCCTGAGGAGGTGCTGGACGGTGAGTATCCCTCCTTAACGCAGAGCTCTACACTGCATCCCTCCTTAAAGCAGAGCTCCACACTTTATCCCTCCTTAAAGCAGAGCTCCACACTGCACCCCTCCTTAAAGCAGAGCTCCACACTGCACCCCTCCTTAAAGCAGAGCTCCACACTGCACCCCTCCTTAACGCAGAGCTCCACACTTTATCCCTCCTTAAAGCAGAGCTCCACACTGCACCCCTCCTTAAAGCAGAGCTCCACACTGCACCCCTCCTTAAAGCAGAGCTCCACACTGCATCCCTCCTTAAAGCAGAGCTCCACACTGCATCCCTCCTTAAAGCAGAGCTCCACACTGCACCCCTCCTTAAAGCAGAGCTCCACACTGCACCCCTCCTTAAAGCAGAGCTCCACACTGCACCCCTCCTTAAAGCAGAGCTCCACACTGCATCCCTCCTTAACGCAGAGCTCCACACTGCATCCCTCCTTAAAGCAGAGCTCCACACTGCGTCCCTCCTTAAAGCAGAGCTCCACACTGCACCCCTCCTTAAACAGAGCTCCACACTGCACCCCTCCTTAAAGCAGAGCTCCACACTGCATCCCTCCTTAAAGCAGAGCTCCACACTGCATCCCTCCTTAAACAGAGCTCCACACTGCATCCCTCCTTAAAGGGTAAGTTCGCTATTTTGGACCTTGGACCCTATTTGCGGTCCGTCTTCCATGAACCTGACCCATGAAGTCCATTTTTTCGCTGATCGGTCCAGTATTGAGTTCGGTACAGATTTCCTGTAGGCTCTCACTGGGCTACAATGGAAGTGAACGGGGCAACCAGAAATGTTCGATAAATGTGCTTTCATGTACAATAAATGAGACGGGAAGCTCAGGGTGTATTGTTACCGGTCTCAGTATGCTCTCCTGTGAAATGTATCTCAATCCGAACATTTTTACGTGCTTGGCATGGCTTGGAAGTAAGCATTTCTCTGTTGCTTGTTTTCGCTGCTCCCGCGGAGTAGCCTACTATGTGTCGGGGGTAGGGGAGCGGGAAGGTGTGCCGGCCGTTTACGAAACTATCTAGCTGAGCAGTCTGCGTTTGTTTACCTGCATCAACGTAGGCTACAATTTCCACAAAAAAACTTGGATGATGGATGACTATAATGATTACGAAGACGAAGAATTCGATTTTGACTTTGACGTTACTGGCTACAGATTTGAGCCAGAATACACGGACACGGAACTACAAGAGATGGATGATAAGAGAGCAAGAGAAGAGAGAGAGGCTGAAGTTGCGCAGGTAATGTTATCCGAAGTCGCTGCCGAGGCTAGACCAAGAATTTCGGGGGACTTTTGGTGTTCTTGCAAGAGGTGCAAGCAGATGCCCAGAGAGGAGGAAAGTTTGTGTTGTAGGGAGTGGGATCTGTTGCTACCGAATGCCATTGAAAACCTGGATGTATCCGTGGATGACACTGGATCATCTCCATTGATTACCATTACACTATGACTGCCAACAGATATGTGATAGATGAGAACTTTGGACAGGACACCATGCGTCAAGCATTTGTAAATAAAACATTATAGAATTGTAAAAAGTTATAGTTGATGAACGTTTCCGACAGTTTTGTTACAAGAAAACAACTTATGTCAAGCTCGGATTTTGTTAGTTGGTATTGAGTGCTGGGTCAAATGTTAGTAACGTTATAGCTAAATATAACTTACCTCCGCTCCGGTGCTTGATAGTGCTGCAGGTCCGACACGAGGAACAGCTGTGTTCTTTAGAAACCAGTGTTTTGCTTCTGATTTGCGGTTACAGAAATCAGTAGCGTCGAAATGCGCTCCACAAACTCGCGAGTCTGCCAAACGGAGTTGATTGACTGGAGTGTTTATGTCGATCCGTAAGACAACCAGCCAAAGTCTCAATCTTTCTGGGTCAGAGAACGGAAGCCTGTGAAAACTGGTATTTGAGCGTCCAGACATTTTATTCCCACAACCGGGGACTGCACATTCGCGCACCATTGCTGTGATGAATTATTACAAATGATGATTACAAAAACTGCGTTACAAATATTTCTGCTGTAGGCTACTAGCTAGTAAACTCCAACGGGAGGTCAGGATTTGTGATCAACTGCTTTTCAAGCGCCCCCCCCCCCCCCTCTACAACGTAGCTAGACTGCGGAAGTTTACAGTGCGAGGTAGTGCGGTCGGAGAAATAGTTCTGTTTCAAATGGAACTGTTGTTTCAACGTTCGGTTTGCGTTTGCGATAGCCTACATTTCACAGGAGAGCATACTGAGACCGTAAGAATACACACTGAGCTATAAAAGCACATTTATCGTTGTTTTTCCATAACATTTCTGGTTGCCCCGTTCACTTCCATTGTAGCCCAGTGAGAGCCTACAGGAAATCTGTACCGAACTCAATACTGGACCGATCAGCGAAAAAATGGACTTCATGGGTCAGGTTCATGGAAGACGGACCGCAAATAGGGTCCAAGGTCCAAAATAGCGAACTTACCCTTTAAAGCCGAGCTCCACACTGCATCCCTCCTTAAAGCAGAGCATCACACTGCATCCCTCCTTAAACAGAGCTCCACACTGCATCTCTCCTTAAAGCAGAGCTCCACACTGCATCCCTCCTTAAAGCAGAGCTCCACACTGCATCCCTCCTTAAAGCAGAGCTCCACACTGCATCCCTCCTTAAAGCAGAGCTCCACACTGCATCCCTCCTTAAAGCAGAGCTCCACACTGCATCCCTCCTTAAAGCAGAGCTCCACACTGCATCCCTCCTTAAAGCAGAGCTACACACTGCATCCCTCCTTAAAGCAGAGCTCCACACTGCATCCCTCTTTAAAGCAGAGCTTAGCAAGTGTTTTAGTCTTGTTATGAGACTTAAAATCTTATTTCTTTTCCCTCAAGTAGAAAATTTGCAAAAGCTACCTTTTTGCTTGACAAGTGAAATGATCTTACCCCACTGGCAAATCTTAAAATGAGTAAATCTCACCTCATTGACAATCTTTTTGTCTCATTTGACAAATAAGTAATCATAATAAGATTACTTAAATATAAGAAATAAATACTTCCTCTTTTTTTGCAGTGCAGCGGTGGAACTGTATCCTGTCCCACTAAACCAAGCATGCCATAGTCACCCGCCACTGTACCAGATTAATTCTGTTTTTATGACCGGTTAGATTCTGGGTGTGCTCCCACTAAAGTACCCAACTGGCTTCTTATAGAGAAACGGATCCTGAAGACAACCATATAATTTGTGGCTTGCCTAGTTTTGCCGAGTGAAAGCCAAATAAGGCTTTTGCATTAAAACTTGTTCCTACTTTACATCTGAATACCACGTGTTTCATTAAGATTGGGGTACTGGGGCGTCAACCATGACTGAAGAGAAATGATACATTTTCTACAGATTTGATATAAACATATCAGCTGTTCAGTATTTTGGTCAGCTCAGTCAAAATCAGTTTGTGTGCTGCGTTTGTTCCAACCAATAATTAAAACAATTTATTTTTTCAAAGTGGTTGTGTACTCCCCCACGGATGGTTCCCTCCTACGTATATCAGACCACAGTAAAAATGTTTTTCCCAAGAACACAGCGTGTGCAGTCTGCAGTGGTCGCGTAGCACAGCATGTACAGTCTGCAGTGGTCGCGTAGCACAGCATGTACAGTCTGCAGTGGTCGCGTAGCACTGCATGTACAGTCTGCAGTGGTCGTGTAGCACAGCGTGTGCAGTCTGCAGTGGTCGCGTAGCACAGTATGTACAGTCTGCAGTGGTCGCGTAGCACTGCATGTACAGTCTGCAGTGGTCGCGTAGCACAGCGTGTGCAGTCTGCAGTGGTCGCGTAGCACAGCATGTACAGTCTGCAGTGGTCGCGTAGCACTGCATGTACAGTCTGCAGTGGTCGCGTAGCACTGCATGTACAGTCTGCAGTGGTCGCGTAGCACAGCATGTACAGTCTGCAGTGGTCGCGTAGCACTGCGTGTGCAGTCTGCAGTGGTCGCGTAGCACTGCATGTACAGTCTGCAGTGGTCGCGTAGCACTGCATGTACAGTCTGCAGTGGTCGCGTAGCACAGCATGTACAGTCTGCAGTGGTCGCGTAGCACTGCATGTACAGTCTGCAGTGGTCGCGTAGCACTGCATGTACAGTCTGCAGTGGTCGCGTAG
>CM056395.1:27847121-27862680 GCA_029718625.1 Synaphobranchus kaupii | reverse complement strand
TCCAGCAGAGACACTTGGACACACAGACTTTTGTTCCACCTTTCATCCCAGTAGATGGTGCTTATTATTATTATTATACTGGGATGAAAGTGGAACAAAAGTCCTGTGTGTCCAAGTGTCTCTGCTGGATCATAGAATATAATCAAATGGAAGCGAACTATGCGAGGCGTTCATTGTACGCGGATGCTTCAAAAATGCGAACGGGTGTGTGTGTGAACGCATAACAAAATTTCTCTAACAGTGACAGACGAACGTGTACACGCTTGGAGTGCAGTACGCATCATCTTGTCACGTGTGATGTAGTTTGCGCACGTCATAGTGCGGGTGCGCGTGAACGTGTGACAAAAATGTTCTATTATCTTAATGCGTGCGTTTATGCATGCGTTTGCGAAAAATGCATGCATGTTACACGTAGCTCACTCCGTGTCATGTGATTACGTGGTGCGCAACAGTCATTACGCGTGAACGTGCGCGTGCACGCGTGACCGTTATAAGTCAATGGGGAAATTACATGACAGGTCAGGCGTTGCTTTGCTGCACAGGCATCAAAGCAGGTGTGTGTGACACGTTCAGTCGATAGTTGCGCACGCATTATGAGACGTATGGGTCTCCATACATGTACGCACACATGCGCGCGCACCACGCACGCACGCACGCACGCACGCACGCACGCACGCACGCACGCACGCACGCACGCACGCACGCACGCACGCACTCACACGCACACACACACGCACACAGTCTCAGGAAAGCCTGGGTTCCCACTGAAGGGTGATTCTCCTGCCTTTTTTCCAGGGTTAGAATGCCCGGCAGCATGTTTATCAGACTTTAGTATTTATTAAGGACATATTGACAGACTATTCATCAGTCCTGTCAGGCATAAATTATGTTTACTCAGTTCCACACGCTGTGTGTGTGTGTGTGCGTGCGCGCATTCGAGTTTGTGTGTCTGCTTGTGTGTGTGCGCGTGTGTGCGTACCCGATGCTGATCTGATGCTGTTTTCTCTCACTGAAGGACCATCCTGAAGGACAGCGGCTTTTTCCGCTACCTGCACACGGCCATCATTGTGAGCGGCAGCATGCTGGTGTTTGGGGGAAACACCCACAACGACACCTCCATGAGCCCACGGAGCCAAGTGCTTCTCCTCCGACTTTATGGCCTATGACCTGGGTGAGTCCCGCCCCCTTAATGGAGAGTACCGCCCCTGTGAGTGTGAGTCCCGCCCCCTTAACAGAGAGTACCCCCCGCCCCTGTGAGTGAGTCCCGCCCCCCTTAATGGAGAGTACCGCCCCTGTGAGTGTGAGTCCCACCCCCTTAACAGAGAGTCCCGCCCCCTTAACATAGAGTCCCACCCCCTTAACAGAGAGTCCCACCCCCTTAACATAGAGTCCCACCCCCTTAACATAGAGTCCCACCCCCTTAACATAGAGTCCCGCCCCCTTAACATAGAGTCCCACCCCCTTAACAGAGAGTCCTACCCCCTTACAGAGTCCCACCCCCTTAACATAGAGTCCCACCCCCTTAACATAGAGTCCCACCCCCTTAACATAGAGTCCCACCCCCTTAACATAGAGTCCCACCCCCCTTAACATAGAGTCCCACCCCCTTAACATAGAGTCCCACCCCTTAACATAGAGTCCCACCCCCTTAACATAGAGTCCCACCCCCTTAACATAGAGTCTCACCACCTTAACATAGAGTCCCAACCCCCTTACATAGAGTCCCACCCCCTTAACATAGAGTCCCACCCCCTTAACATAGAGTCCCACCCCCTTAACATAGAGTCCCACCCCCTTAACATAGAGTCCCACCCCCTTAACATAGAGTCCCCACCCCCTTAACAGAGAGTCCCACCCCCTTAACAGAGAGTCCCACCCCCTTAACATAGAGTCCACCCCTACATAGAGTCCACCCCCTTAACAGAGTCCCACCCCCCTTAACATAGAGTCCCACCCCCTTAACATAGAGTCCCACCCCCTTAACATAGAGTCCCACCCCCTTAACATAGAGTCCCACCCCCTTAACATAGAGTCCCACCCCCTTACCATAGAGTCCCGCCCCCTTAACATAGAGTCCCGCCCCCTTAACATTGAGTCCCGCCCCCTTAACATAGAGTCCCGCCCCTTAACAGAGAGTCCCGCCCCCTTAACATAGAGTCCCGCCCCCTTAACATAGAGTCCCGCCCCCTTAACATAGAGTCCCACCCCCTTAACATAGAGTCCCACCCCCTTAACAGAGAGTCCCGCCCCCTTAACAGAGAGTCCCGCCCCCTTAACATAGAGTCCCGCCCCCTTAACAGAGAGTCCCGCCCCCTTAACATAGAGTACTGCCCCCTTACAGAGAGTCCCGCCCCCTTAACAGAGAGTCCCGCCCCCTTAACAGAGTGTCCCACCCCCTTAACATAGAGTCCACCCCCTTAACATAGAGTCCCACCCCCTTAACATAGAGTCCCACCCCCTTAACATAGTCCCACCACCCCTTAACATAGTCCCACCCCCTTAACATAGAGTCCCACCCCCTTAACATAGAGTCCCACCCCCTTAACATAGAGTCCCACCCCCTTAACATAGAGTCCCACCCCCTTAACATAGAGTCCCACCCCCTTAACATAGTCCCACCCCCTTAACATAGTCCCACCCCCTTAACATAGAGTCCCACCCCCTTAACATAGAGTCCCGCCCCCTTAACATAGAGTCCCGCCCCCTTAACATAGAGGTCCCGCCCCCTTAACAGAGAGTCCCGCCCCCTTAACAGAGAGTCCCGCCCCTTAACAGAGAGTCCCGCCCCTTAACAGAGAGTCCCGCCCCCTTAACAGAGAGTACCCCGCCCCCTTAACAGAGAGTCTACCGCCCCCTTAACAGAGAGTACCCCGCCCCCTTAACAGAGAGTACCGCCCCCTTAACAGAGTACCGCCCCCTTAACAGAGAGTACCCGCCCCCCTTAACAGAGAGTCCCGCCCCCTTAACATAGATGTCCCGCCCCTTAACAGAGAGTCCCACCCCCTTAACAGAGTACCGCCCCCTTAACATAGAGTCCGCCCCCTTAACAGAGAGTCCCGCCCCCTTAACAGAGAGTCCCCGCCCCCTTAACAGAGAGTCCCCGCCCCCTTAACAGAGAGTCCCGCCCCCTTAACAGAGAGTCCCGCCCCCTTAACAGAGAGTCCCGCCCCCTTAACAGAGAGTCCCGCCCCTTAACAGAGAGTCCCGCCCCTTAACAGAGAGTCCCGCCCCCCTTAACAGAGAGTCCCGCCCCCTTAACAGAGAGTCCCCCGCCCCCTTAACAGAGAGTCCCGCCCCCTTAACAGAGAGTCCCGCCCCCTTAACAGAGAGTACCGCCCCCTTAACAGAGAGTCCCAGCCCCCTTAACAAGTCCCGCCCCTTAACAGAGAGTACCGCCCCCCTTAACAGAGAGTCCCGCCCCCTTAACAGAGAGTCCCGCCCCTTAACAGAGAGTCCCGCCCCCTTAACCAGAGAGTCCCGCCCCCCTTAACAGAGGAGTCCCGCCCCCTTAACAGAGAGTCCCGCCCCTTAACAGAGAGTCCCGCCCCCTAACATAGAGTCCTGCCCCCTTTACATAGAGTCCCGCCCCCTTAACATAGAGTCCCGCCCCCTTAACAGAGAGTCCCACCCCCTTAACGGAGAGTACCGCCCCTGTGTGGGTGAGTCCCGCCCCATATTGGAGAGTCCCGCCCCTGTAAGTAATTAGTCCTTCCTCCTTATGCCCTTTTATGCGTCAATCCCAAAGTCCCGCCCCCATAAATTGGAATCTTGGCTCATTTGCATAACTCCGGCCTCCATCAGAGTCTGTCACCGCTATATACTGCTATACATCAATCAATATGCAGTTATACAGTATCTCTGTACCACTATATCTCTGTATGAGGCCAGGACACGCTTTATCTTAAAGGGACTGCCAACTCAAATCGATGATTCAGCTTTTCAGTGGTTAATTGTTGTCATCCTGGGGTGGAGTAAACATAACCCAATTATCAGTACTTATGCCTAGTAGTAGTTAGAACTACAGGCTTCAACAATAACCTAACTGTCGCCTGAAACTTGAGCTCACTGTTCCGATCGGGTCAGTGCGCTTATATGCCCACGCGATTTCTTTTTATTTTTTTACAGCACAGACCGGTGTTTCCCTCTCTGCTGATCTTCACCGATTCAGAATCCTAACACCGATTCAGAATCCTAACACCGATTCAGAATCCTAACACCGATTTAGAATCCTAACACCGATTTAGAATCCTAACACCGATTTAGAATCCTAACACCGATTGAGAATCCTAACTCCGATTCAGAATCCTAACACCGATTTTCAGAATCCTAACACCGATTCAGTATCCTAACACCGATTCAGTATCCTAACACCGATTCAGTATCCTAACACCGATTCAGTATCCTAACACCGATTCAGTATCCTAACACCGATTCAGTATCCTAACACCGATTCAGTATCCTAACACCGATTCAGTATCCTAACACCGCATACTAGCCCCCCCTCATATCGTTCACCTTTAGTCCCGACATACAATATGATCCCCCCCCCCCTTTGTGCGCATATTTGAGTCAATGTCGTCAAAAAGCTTTTGAGTGGGCGACTTTTTCTCACAAATGGGGGACACCCCGGATGAAAACCCTTATTTCCGGGGTTTTTGTTGAGGGGATTCAGGAGCACAGAACTACTTCCTCACTAGTTTGGAAAGAGTTTTGCAGGATTTCTTTCACACACTGCTTGTAAAGGGAGGGGACAGGGCACATAGTAGACAGAGGTCTGAGTGGACGGGAAACAGGATCATATTCAGTCACGGCCACAGATCCTTACCGCTATATTGAATCAGCCCACCATAGAGATCAGGTCTTGCTTTAGCCTGTTCAGACCAGCAGGGGGCAGTATGTACACACAGACATCGGACAGATCCTCACCACTCTATTGATTAAGCCCACCACAGGGATCAGGTCTTGCTTTAGCCTGTTCTGACCAGCAGGGGGCAGCCTGTACACACAGTTACCATGGGTCCGGTCCGGGCGGGAGACACTCGCAGTACAGTACAGCGCATACAGTCTTTCGCTCTCAAAGTCACAGTAAGCAGCAAGGTGAAATACCACCCTCTGTTTGGAACAGCGGAACAGCGGAATGGCGGAATAGAGCAGGATTACATTACTGTTCCCAGCGGGAAAATTCATTTTACCTCCAGCTGCTGTCATAAAAAAAAGAAAAAAAAGAAACAGTTTCTGAACCATGTAATCCAGCGTCCATTTAATGTAGACAACAATTAGGTATAGACATAAAAATCTAAATATAAGAGGTCTGTAGGCTGTGGGTAACTGTAATGTTCTACAGCAGCAGTGGTGGAGTACTGCAGTAACATAATGGATAAAAAAAGATGAAAAAAGGCACAATCACTGCTCCTGTTTGGTCCCCTCGTGTTCCAGCAGTGCTCTCAGGCATGAAGGACTTAAGTCCCAAACTCTCACAGCATTTATTTTATATTGTCACTATAATGTCAAAGATTATTAGCATTCTAGGCACAATTTATCATCTCTAATGGACCTGTTGATAATTTTAGCAGCTGTCCGGCGAGGGCTTTTGATTTAAAATATGATGGGTAAAGTCACCTTAAGTCCAGCAGCTCGTTCTTCCTTTACCTGCAGAACAGGTATTAAAGCTAAAGAATGGAACCTGTTGTTTTTTGGCTGCAGCCATCCACAAGCTTTTAACTGGACAGGGCTGGTGCTCCCTGTGACAGGTGAGCGAAATGGCTTCACTTCAAACAGGCCCCTGTCCCCCACCCACAAAAAAATCCCATACTGTGGATTCCAGAGCGGTCTTCCCCGGACCTGAGCGCGTTCGGATTCCAGTGATGTTCCTCTCACAGTAACTCAATCTATCCAACCAAAAAAGGCTTAATTACCGCCTTCAGGCGCCTCAGAATAAGACTGTTTAGAGACGGCGGTGGTGTTGTTGGGTGGGGTTAGCGGTACACTTGTTCAGGTGTTTTTCTCGTTACTGTTGCAGAGACCTGCCCTCAGGCTGCTAATGTGATGTAATGGAATGAGAACTTCTACAAAATATACATTTAAAAAAAACTGTGACTGAGAACTTTTTTAATCCTTCTCTTGTAACTGTAGGCAGCTGGGTTTTCTGAAAATTGGTGCGCCTCGTTAAACTTCCCCCTCGTTAGGCATTCCCCTCGACCCCTCAATAAGCACCCAGCACAAATGGCTGTGCCTGCGCATATTTCAGTCACAAAACGTACAAGCGAAATAGATAGAAATAGGATAGAAAACAGGGAAGAGCCAATCTATATAAATCCAGACAAAAGCACTTGAAGTTACCTGAGTGTAAAACATTAACCTCCTAGCGTAGAAATGAACAAGGAAGCAAGAGCGACCATAGACGATAAATGAACAGCAATAATTAGAGTTTATATAATACTTTATAGTAATGCATATGCATACATTGCTTACGCCATGTCTGTAGCTCTTTATAAGCTTAATTTCACATCAGGGGTCAGGATTAAGGAATATGGTTTTCCCTATTAGTAGGGGTACACAGGTTTAATCTGAACAGGTGTGTTTGAGTGTTTTTAACCTTGTTTGCTGTTTGGGGGTTCAGGCCTGGTTTTTGCCCAATTCTCCTTCTCTTTCTCTGTACAGCGTCTTTGAGACAGTTCTCTGTAAAAGCGCTATACAAAATACATTTAATTGAATTGAGTTGTTTTAAGTGGACGAGGGAAGATCAGGAGAGAGTCAGAAGTTCTGATGGCTGCAGTGAGCTCATTCCACCCCCGGGGGGGGGGGCCAGTGAGCTAAAAGTGGCGAGTTTTGACTTTGATGGCTTCATTCGGTAGAAAATGGTGGACTTTCAGAAGGATGTTGAGTGTAGCACTTGCGCTGGTGTGCTGATGCACCTTTATATCTCGTGGAGTAGGGCCTGTGGTAATAACTTTATCAGGGTTTTTGTAGTGTCGCGACCTCTCACCTTTCTCCCTCCTCTGTGTCCCACCCTGTCCTCCCCCAGCCTGTGACGAGTGGTCTGTGCTTCCCAGACCAGACCTCCACCACGATGTCAACCGCTTCGGACACTCGGCCGTCTACAGCAACAGGTACAGGGGGCACCGTGAAACTGGGGGTACACCTGCACTCTTAACACTCTGAAACTGGGGGTACACCTGCAGTCTAACACTGTGAGACTCGGGGTAATGTGGGTATTGGGGGGGGGTCCTACGTGAAAGGCCCTTCCCAACATCTTTTTTACTTTTTCTTCTAAGCCAGTGGGAGTTTCAGTCATGATTTGTCAGTTGAAAAGGGCAAAATGACACAGCCTTTTGCCAGCGCACGCACATGGGATATTGATAATGAATGATAATTTTCAGTGATTGATTAATGTGGACGTCTCACTGATAACACATCTTTGCCATTCTGATCAGTACAATTTTAAGAAAATGGGTTTTTTTTGGGGAAGGTTGTCTGTCTTGTTTGGAGGGTGGAGATGAGAGAGACCTGTGTCCCGCTAATTCCCGTTAGCGGATTCATCTCCTCGGCCTCCGTCTCACGTTCCTCCTGTTCTGTAAGCCAAGCTGATCAGTGTATGCAGAAATCGAACAGGAAGCGCTCAAATCGCCATCAGGGCATTGGGCGAAACGTTGAATTGAGCGTCGGAAGTTTGAGTGGCGCTCCCTGTTGTGGGAGGGGTTCTGACCCCCCCCCCTCACCAGAGGAGGCCGTGGTGGAGGGTGTTTTGATGTCGGCGGGGTGTAATCCGGGGGTTTTGATCAGAGGGGCGTGTGTCAGCGCCATTCAGCAGGGGGGCTGCGGCCTTCGATGCGGGGAGCTCACCCTGGGGGGCCCATCCCGCCCCACCCCGCCCCGCCCCCCTCTGCTCCCAGCGTTCCCGCGAGGCGCCGATGCGTTTGATAAATCATTTATGAGAGGCGGGTGAGGCAGAGGTGAGGGGTTTTAACACACCGCACGTGCGCCGCACACCAGGGTAGAGCTTACATACACATGCTAATGCTGCAGCACTGACCTCTCTCTCTCTTTCTCTCTCTTTCTCTTTCTTTCTCTCTCTTTCTCTTTCTCTCTCTTTCTCTCTCTTTCTCTCTCCCTCTTTCTCTCTCTCTTTCTCTCCCCTCTTTCTCTCTCTCTTTCTCTCTCCCTCTTTCTCTCTCTTTCTCCCTCTTTCTCTCTCTCTTTCTCTCTCCCTCTTTCTCTCTCTCTCTTTCTCTCTCTTTCTCTCTCCCTCTCTCTCTCTCTCTCTCTCTTTCTCTCTCTCTCTTTCTCTCTCTCTTTCTCTCTCTTTCTCCCTCTTTTCTTACTCCATCACTCCTCGATCACCATGTCCCTCTCTCTTCATCCTCTCTCCCTCCTCCCTTCTCTCTCACTCTCTCTTTGTACCATCCCCATTCACTCTATCTCTCTCTTTCTCTCTCTCCTCTCCCTCCCTCCCTCTCCCTCTCCCTCTCCCTCTCTCTCTCCCCCCCTCTCTCTCTCTCTCTCTCTCTCTCTCTCTCTCTCTCTCTCTCTCTCTCTCTCCCAGTGTAATGTACGTATTTGGAGGTTTTAACAGCCTGCTGCTCAGTGACGTGCTGATGTTCACCCCGGCGAGCTGCTCGGCGTTTTCGAGCGCGACGTCCTGCCGTTCGGCCTGGCCGGGGATCCGATGCACCTGGAACGGCAGCCTGGAGGCCTGCCTGCCCTGGGACACCGCCAGCCCCCAGGAGGAGCAGCAGCTCCTGGCATCCTGCCCCCCAAAAGCATGTAGGTACCCCGTTCACCACACCCACTGTTAATGGCAGCTTCTAGCCCTAAGATACTCCACCCCCACAATGTACTGATATCCATCTAATGAGTCTACCACCTGCCAACTTTCACCTCCACCAATGCCTGTCACCTGTAATAACACACATCACCTGTTATAACAGCCACCTGTAATAACACATATCACCTGTTATAACAGCCACCTGTAATAACACATATCACCTGTTATAACAGCCACCTGTAATAACATACATCACCTGTTATAACAGCCACCTGTAATAACACACATCACCTGTTATAACAGCCACCTGTAATAACACATATCACCTGTTATAACAGCCACCTGTAATAACACATATCACCTGTTATAACAGCCACCTGTAATAACACATATCACCTGTTATAACAGCCACCTGTAATAACACATATCACCTGTTATAACAGCCACCTGTAATAAAACATATCACCTGTTATAACAGCCACCTGTAATAACACATATCACCTGTTATAACAGCCACCTGTGGGAACACATATCACCTGTTATAACAGCCACCTGTAATAACACATATCACCTGTTATAACAGCAACCTGTGGGAACCCATGTCACCTGTTACCTGTCCCTAGGCTGTCAATGGGATCGCAGGCTGAGTGTATATAGTTCAGCCACTGTGGACTCAAACCTGGGCCATGCCATCCGCTGGTTATGAGCGGGGTTTTGTTGAAGTGGACCTCAGTCGGGTTTGTCCTACCAGGAGTCGAGTGTGTTCAGGCCTGTGGGCCAATAATCCGTTACGATAATTATCACATTTCTTTATAGCTCAATTACAATCATAAACAACAATTATTGGCTTTATTTTCACTTTTATTTCCATACTTCGAGTTGTAGTGAAACTTTATCATGAAGCGAGTATTGTAAGTAAGCAAGTAATCTTGCTTTGCCGCGTGTGATATGACGGAAAGGGATCAGGGAATCTTGTGCCGGATCAGGGAATCTTGTGATGGAAAACTGTGCTTCCTGTCCCTGCAGATGCCGATAACGAGAAGTGCGACCAGTACACGGACTGCTACAGCTGTACCGCCAACACCAACGGGTGCCAGTGGTGTACGGATCAGTGCGTCTCTATGAGCAGCAACTGCACCGCCGTCACGGTAAGGCGGGGCCTAACGGCGGGGCCTAACTGTTTCCAGGTCTTACCATCATCTGAACACATTTTATTTTAAAGTTTTTGTTTTTCAAATAGCAGTTTAATGTTAAAAATAATTCACACGTATTTGACCCAAATCTGGATGGGGCGTGGTTTCATTGATGGGAGGGTCTTGATGGGGCGTGATTTTGTTGATGGGAGGGGCTAAATGGGGTGTGGTTTTGTTGATGGGAGGGGCTTCATGGGGTGGGGTTTCATTGATGGGAGGGGCTCAAGGGGGCGTGGTTTCACTGCTGGCAGGTGGGTGGCGGTAGCAGCCAGTAGCAGACACTCAGTAGCTGCGTAACACACACATCATTGGGAAAATCTGTGAGAAAAAAAGTGCGTAGCTCTGTATTTATTATTCATGACAGCATGGGCATAACGGCAATGCATTGGCTCTGTTAGTGTGTGTGTGTGTGTGTGTGTGTGTGTGTGTGTGTGTGTGTGTGTGTGTGTGTGTGTGTTTGTGTGTGTGTGTGAGCCCTGTTAGTAGAATTGAATCCAGTCAAATAAAATTATAGCAGTGTTTTCTAAGCAAACCCGATACTGGCTCCCGGAGAGGAGCTTCAGTTTGGGGGCCCATGAGGTATAAATGCAGCTCTCATTTCTGCTGCTGGGGCCCGTTTGGACTCAGTGCTGTTGTGGAAGCCCTGCAGAGGGGTGGGTTGGTGTGGAATTGTAATCATTTTTGGGTTTGATTACCTCTGCATATGAGGCGGGTTGGGTTGGGGCGTGGGCGGGGCAGTTTGAGTGAGTGGGTGGGGGGTGGGTGGGGGGGGGGGGGTTGACTTCCGAGGTTTACGGAGTACCTGATTCAGTGCGGAGGGGATCTCCTTGACCAGGATCGGGTCAGACGGCCGTCCCTCCCGCCCCAGGGCATCATTAGCAGAGAAAGTTCTGGAAAGAAGGACGGGCACAAGCTGTGGGACCACAGGATGGAGCTCATTTGAGGAAAAAATGGGCGTGCTCATGCATTGAGCTGTGTTCTAACAAGCCTTTGTGTGTTAATAGTTACATGATAAATGTTCATGAGTTCTAACAAGCCTTTGTCTGTTAATAGTTACACGTTAAATGTTCATGAGTTCTAACAAGCCTTTGTGTATAATAGTTACGTACTAAACGCTGTGCTGTGCTGCAGGGACCCATTGCGGAGTACGAGACGTGCCCGAAGGACAACCCCGAATACGTGTGCAACAAGAAGACCAGCTGCAAGAGCTGCGCCATGGACCAGAACTGCCAGTGGGAACCGCGCACCCAGGAGTGCATCGCCCTACCTGGTGAGCACGGTCTACGTCCTCACTCTACCGCCTCTTAATGTCTATCGCCCTACCTGGTGAGCACGGCCTACGCCCTCACTCTACCGCCTTTTAATGTCTATCGCCCTATCCGGTGAGCACGGCCTACGCCCTCACTCTACTGCCTGTTAATGTCTATCGCCCTACCCAGTGAGCACGGCCTACGCCCTCACTCTACCGCCTTTTAATGTCTATCGCCCTACCTGGTGAGCACAGCCTACGCCCTCACTCTACCGCCTTTTAATGTCTATCGCCCTACCCGCTGAGCACGGCCTACGCCCTCACTCTACTGCCTGTTAATGTCTATCGCCCTACCCAGTGAGCACGGCCTACGCCCTCACTCTACCGCCTTTTAATGTCTATCGCCCTACCTGGTGAGCACAGCCTACGCCCTCACTCTACCGCCTTTTAATGTCTATCGCCCTACCCGCTGAGCACGGCCTACGCCCTCACTCTACTGCCTGTTAATGTCTATCGCCCTACCTGGTGAGCACGGCCTACGCCCTCACTCTACCGCCTCTTAATGTCTATCGCCCTACCCGCTGAGCAAGGCCTACGCCCTCACTCTACCGCCTTTTAATGTCTATCGCCCTATCCGGTGAGCACGGCCTACGCCCTCACTCTACTGCCTGTTAATGTCTATCGCCCTACCCAGTGAGCACGGCCTACGCCCTCACTCTACCGCCTTTTAATGTCTATCGCCCTACCTGGTGAGCACAGCCTACGCCCTCACTCTACCGCCTTTTAATGTCTATCGCCCTACCCGCTGAGCACGGCCTACGCCCTCACTCTACTGCCTGTTAATGTCTATCGCCCTATCCGGTGAGCACGGCCTACGCCCTCACTCTACTGCCTGTTAATGTCTATCGCCCTACCCGCTGAGCAAGGCCTACGCCCTCACTCTACCGCCTCTTAATGTCTATCGCCCTACCCAGTGAGCACGGCCTACGCCCTCACTCTACAGCCTTTTAATGTCTATCGCCCTACCCGGTGAGCAAGGCCTACGCCCTCACTCTACCGCCTTTTAATGTCTATCGCCCTACCTGGTGAGCACGGCCTACGCCCTCACTCTACCGTCTTTTAATGTCTATCGCCCTACCTGGTGAGCACGGCCTACGCCCTCACTCTACTGCCTCTTAATGTCTATCGCCCTACCCAGTGAGCACGGCCTACGCCCTCACTCTACCGCCTTTTAATGTCTATCGCCCTACCCGCTGAGCACGGCCTACGCCCTCACTCTACAGCCTTTTAATGTCTATCGCCCTACCCGCTGAGCACGGCCTACGCCCTCACTCTACTGCCTCTTAATGTCTATCGCCCTACCCGCTGAGCACGGCCTACGCCCTCACTCTACCCGCCTTTTAATGTCTATCGCCCTACCCGGTGAGCACGGCCTACGCCCTCACTCTACCGCCTCTTAATGTCTATCGCTCTACCTGGTGAGCACGGCCTACGCCCTCACTCTACCGCCTTTTAACGTCTATCGCCCTATCCGGTGAGCACGGTCTACGCCCTCACTCTACAGCCTTTTAATGTCTATCGCCCTACCTGGTGAGCACGGCCTACACCCTCACTCTACCGCCTTTTAATGTATTTTTCCCCACCATCATTCTTTGACTCTGTTTTAATGGATATTAAAATGGCCTATATAGACCTAATTAAATAACAACCTACCTCTATAACACCTGACTCCCCCACCTGTAGAGAACATCTGTGGAGAGAGCTGGCACCTGGTGGGAAACTCGTGCTTGAAGTTCATCACGGCGAAGGATTCGTACGACAACGCCAAGCTCACCTGCCGTAGCCACAATGCCGTGCTGGCCTCTCTCACCACGCAGAAGAAGGTGGAGTTTGTCCTGAAGGAGCTGCAGATCATGACTGTGCTGGTGAGAAGAATGTGTGTGTGTGTGTGTGTGTGTGTGTGTGTGTGTGTGTGTAACGGAGTGTGATGAATGATTGCTGAATCTATCAGTGAGATCAAGGGCATGAATTAACATTAGCTAGCCATTTTAAACCAGGTTTTGTTAGCTAATTACCAAACGTTTAATTTACTTTATCAAACTGTCGCACTTTTAAAGTCCCTGCCAGTTAAAGTAAACTCCATGTATCTGAGTAAAGAGCACTGGCCTTGCCATAGGAATCCAGCCCAAAGCCACGTATATATTATTGTCATTACGTCCCTGGTGTTCTGCAGCCGGGCGGGACTGCCTTTCTTTGTTTCCGGTGAACAGGAGCTGCATCAGCGAGCGTCTGTCAGCACTCTGCTGCTGAACGCACGTTGCTTTCATTTGCTCTGTTCATTAGTCTACTCCCCTCACCGCCTTCTGCGGTGTGTCTAATGTTTAATTAGTGTAAGACTAAAAGAAGAGGCTCAGCCAGAAAGCGATGGGAGGGCCGTGCGGTACAGTGTTCCTGTTTAAAACCGCACGTCTGGTGAAGGACAGGAGGAGGGGCTAATTTGGTTGCTGTGGCGACAGAAACCCTGAGAGGGAAACGAAGAGCCTGTTTCTCTCTTATGGAGTCCCCCTTAAGGAGTCTGTTATGTACTCTAGCATCAGACTGTGTGTGTGTGTGTGTGTGTGTGTGTGTGTGTGTGTGTGTGTGTGTGTGTGTGTGTGTGTGTGTGTGTGTGTGTGTGAGTGTGTGAGAGTGTGAGAGTGTGAGTGAGTGTGTGAGTGAGTGTGTGAGTGAGTGTGTGAGTGTGTGAGTGTGTGAGTGTGTGAGTGAGTGAGTGAGTGAGTGAGTGTGTGAGTGAGTGTGTGAGTGTGTGAGTGTGTGAGTGTGTGAGTGTGTGAGTGTGTGAGTGAGTGAGTGAGTGAGTGAGTGAGTGAGTGAGTGAGTGAGTGTGTGAGTGTGAGTGAGTGAGTGAGTGAGTGAGTGAGTGAGTGGAGTGAGTGAGTGAGTGAGTGTGTGAGTGAGTGAGTGAGTGAGTGAGTGAGTGAGTGAGTGTGTGAGTGAGTGAGTGAGTGAGTGAGTGGAGTGAGTGTGTGAGTGTGTGTGAGTGTGTGAGTGTGTGAGTGTGTGAGTGAGTGGGTGAGTGGGTGAGTGGGTGGGTGGGTGAGTGAGTGAGTGAGTGAGTGTGAGTGAGTGGGTGAGTGGGTGGGTGGGTGAGTGGGTGGGTGGGTGAGTGAGTGAGTGAGTGTGTGAGTGAGTGGGTGGGTGGGTGAGTGAGTGAGTGAGTGAGTGGGTGAGTGGGTGAGTGTGTGAGTGAGTGAGTGTGTGAGTGAGTGAGTGAGTGAGTGGGTGAGTGAGTGAGTGAGTGAGTGAGTGAGTGAGTGAGTGAGTGAGTGAGTGAGTGAGTGGGTGGGTGGGTGGGTGAGTGAGTGAGTGAGTGAGTGGGTGAGTGGGTGAGTGGGTGGGTGTGAGTGGGTGGGTGAGTGGGTGGGTGGGTGGGTGAGTGGGTGTGAGTGAGTGAGTGAGTGAGTGAGTGAGTGAGTGAGTGAGTGAGTGAGTGAGTGAGTGAGTGAGTCTCCATGCATGCGTGTGTGACTCCTCTCCCCTCTGTCTCAGTACAAGTCCACAGTGACTCCCTGGGTGGGGTTGAGGAAGATAAACATCTCGTACTGGTGTTGGGAGGACATGTCTCCCTTTACTAACTCCTCCCTGCAGTGGCTCCCGGGGGAGCCCAGCGACGCCGGGTTCTGCAGCTACCTGGCCGAGCCCAGCTCCAGCGGCCTCAAGGCCGCCACCTGTGTCAACTCCGTCAACGGCAGCCTGTGCGAGCGCCCAGGTGAGACCCCTGACCCCTTACACCTGACCTCTTACTGTTGACACCTGACCTCTGACACATGACCCCTGGTCCTGACCTCTTATAGTTGACGCCTGACCTCTGACACATTACCCCTGGTCCTGACCTTTTGCACCTGACCTCTTACTGCTGACGCCTGACCTCTGACACATGACCCCTGGTTTTGACCTCTTACACCTGACCTCTTACTGCTGACGCCTGACCCCTGACCTCTGACTCCTGCTTGTTTCCCCGCTCCAGCCAATCACAGCGCGAAGCAGTGCCGTACCCCCTGCGCCCTGCGGTCCAGCTGCAGCGAGTGCACCAGCAGCAGCTCAGAGTGCATGTGGTGCAGCAACATGAAGCAGTGTGTGGACTCCAATGCCTACGTCGCCTCCTTCCCCTTCGGACAGTGCATGGAGTGGTACACCATGAACAGCTGCCCGCGTGCGTAAGGCCCTGTCCGTGTGTGTGTCCGTGTGTGTGTCCGTGTGTGTGTCCGTGTGTGTGTGTGTGTGTGTGTGTGTGTGTGTGTGTGTAAGTTTTTGTGTGTCCGTGTCTAAGCGTTTCCGTGTGTAAGTGTCTTT
>CM056395.1:27774621-27842121 GCA_029718625.1 Synaphobranchus kaupii | reverse complement strand
CAGGTACCCAGGCTGGGGAGGAGTTCCCCATAGTTTCTTGTAGCAACATCAAGGAATTCAAGGACAGCTTCTCCAACGAGAAGTACGACTTTCGCAACAACCCCAACATCACTTTCTTTGTGTACGTCAGCAACTTCACCTGGCCAATTAAAATACAGGTAAAACTGCCGTAACGTTTGTGCGTAACATTGAGCTTTCCGTCCTGGTGACAGATCACTTAACTGCTGCATGCATTCACAATCCTCAAACGTGCGTAAAGACCACTTATGTGTACCACTTATAGACAATTATATATCGCTATTCGCTTTATCACCAATGCCCCTTTCACTACACTGGCCATCACTACACACCACTGTGCCTTATACTCCCTTGTTGACTGGCCATCACTACACACCACTGTACCTTATACTCCCTTGTTGACTGGCCATCTCTACACACCACTGCACCTTATACTCCCTTGTTGACTGGCCATCTCTACACACCACTGCACCTTATACTCCCTTGTTGACTGGCCATCACTACACACCACTGCACCTTATACTCCCTTGTTGACTGGCCATCTCTACACACCACTGTACCTTATACTCCCTTGTTGACTGGCCATCTCTACACACCACTGCACCTTATACTCCCTTGTTGACTGGCCATCTCTACACACCACTGCACCTTCTACTCCCTTGTTGACTGGCCATCACTACACACCACTGCACCTTATACTCCCTTGTTGACTGGCCATCACTACACACCACTGTACCTTATACTCCCTTGTTGACTGGCCATCACTACACACCACTGTACCTTATACTCCCTTGTTGACTGGCCATCTCTACACACCACTGCACCTTCTACTCCCTTGTTGACTGGCCATCTCTACACACCACTGTACCTTATACTCCCTTGTTGACTGGCCATCTCTACACACCACTGCACCTTCTACTCCCTTGTTGACTGGCCATCTCTACACACCACTGTACCTTATACTCCCTTGTTGACTGGCCATCTCTACACACCACTGCACCTTCTACTCCCTTGTTGACTGGCCATCACTACACACCACTGCAGCCTATACTCCCTTGTTGACTGGCCATCACTACACACCACTGCAGCCTATACTCCCTTGTTGACTGGCCATCACTACACACCACTGCACCTTATACTCCCTTGTTGACTGGCCATCTCTACACACCACTGCAGCCTATACTCCCTTGTTGACTGGCCATCACTACACACCACTGCACCTTATACTCCCTTGTTGACTGGCCATCTCTACACACCACTGCAGCCTATACTCCCTTGTTGACTGGCCATCACTACACACCACTGCACCTTCTACTCCCTTGTTGACTGGCCATCACTACACACCACTGCACCTTATACTCCCTTGTTGACTGGCCATCTCTACACACCACTGCACCTTCTACTCCCTTGTTGACTGGCCATCTCTACACACCACTGCACCTTATACTCCCTTGTTGACTGGCCATCACTACACACCACTGCACCTTATACTCCCTTGTTGACTGGCCATCTCTCCACACCACTGTACCTTATACTCCCTTGTTGACTGGCCATCTCTACACACCACTGCAGCCTATACTCCCTTGTTGACTGGCCATCTCTCCACACCACTGCAGCCTATACTCCCTTGTTGACTGGCCATCTCTACACACCACTGTACCTTATACTCCCTTGTTGACTGGCCATCTCTACACACCACTGTACCTTATACTCCCTTGTTGACTGGCCATCACTACACACCACTGTACCTTATACTCCCTTGTTGACTGGCCATCTCTACACACCACTGTACCTTATACTCCCTTATTGACTGGCCATCACTACACACCACTGTACCTTATACTCCCTTATTGACTGGCCATCACTACACACCACTGCACCTTATACTCCCTTGTTGACTGGCCATCTCTACACACCACTGCACCTTCTACTCCCTTGTTGACTGGCCATCTCTACACACCACTGCATCCTATACTCCCTTGTTGACTGGCCATCACTACACACCACTGTACCTTATACTCCCTTGTTGACTGGCTATCTCTTCACACCAGAAGACTCATTCACTGGCACTGTTCATCTACACATCACACCTCTGTAATCTCCTGTATTATTCCCGTAACTGCTATAACCTTAGATTCACCAATTATATCACATTGTCCATCCCCAAAACCTCAACGACCTTTGGCCATAAGTCATTCCACTTCTCTGCTTCCCATGACTGGAATATCCTATATAAATTAATTTACTAGACTCTTAAGGAACACTTTTTCTGACCTTTGCACCTGCTAGCCCTCCCATCCCCTTGTGACCACTGTTATATACCACGTTTTATGTGTACTGATGTTATATGTTTTTATTATAAGATGTTTTATATTTGACTATGCAATTTCATGCAAATAGTTTTTTGAGGACTTTGTGTAAGATTTGTGTATATTTGTGTCTGTGTATGAAAAAACACCTAACTCCCGGTGTTTCCATGGAAACAGGTGTGTACAGTATCCAGCAGACGCAGTGCCAGGTGAATCACATGGATATCCAAAGGTGTGAAAACGGTTTTTATACCTTTGGATATCCGGGTGATTCTTCTGGCCTGCGTCCGCTGGATACTGTACACACCTGTTTGCATGGTGCCCCATGTAAGTATAATTGTCCTGGTTTTTGCCAAATTGTTTTCGTCCAGACGTCATAACAGTGTTCTGACAGTGTCTCTATGAAAAGTGCTTTCCAAATATAATTGGGTTGAATTGAATTTAATATAATTGGATTGAATTCAATTGAATTGAATGTAACGGTTGGGGAACTGGACGTGTAACTCAGAGGTTGCGGGTTCGAATGCAAGCTGGGGCCAGTTGTACCGTTGAGCACAGTACTAATCCTGAACTGCTTCAGTGAAAATGGTGATAGTATGTAAAATGTAAGCAGGGGCAGTTGAGCAGTTGGCCCCAGTCGGCCATATTGGGAGGTTGGCTGAGGTGGGAGGAGGTGGGAGGAGGTGGGAGGATGTTGGTTACCCAGAGCCAGGGCTGCAGGTTCTGGTACGTTCCACCCTTTACGCGATTCGGCCAGACTTTCCGTGAGGAAATGGAGCAATGCAGACCGGACCGGTCCCAGGTCCCTGTCCTTAGCATCAGGCCCCAATAATAAAAACGACCCTGTTTCCATCACCACACACTCCAGCGGGGCCATGCTCTCCAACAGACCTGCCTGCTACTGTTATGTCTGCGTGTGTGTGCGTGTGTGTGCGTGTGTGTGCGTGTGTGCGTGTGTGTATGTGTGTGTATTTGCCTGCAGGGCCCAGCTCTCTCAGTTAGTACCCTGGCTGGCCTTCTGGAAGTGATTTGGCAGCAGACCCCCCCTGGCCCCTGCACACGCTCAGATCCAGGTGCTCTTCTCAGTGGTGCTGGGTGTGTGGGAGGGGAGGCAGGCCGAGACTTCTTCTCCCAGCGAGAGCCCCATAGTCCGCATCGGGGTCCCACGTGGTTCCGCTGAGTTACACCACAGATGGGCGGCTTCTTTCTCTTTTCGTTTTGATTTATTTTTTTCCGCTCTGCTGTCTTTTTCGTCCCCGGTCCTAAATGGAGACTTAGCCCATCGTCGGCAAGGTAACCGTTCTGGGGTTTTAAGTTCTTCCTCTGTGGTATCTGTCCTGACGGGAGGGACTTTTGGAGAGGGAGAGGGATGTCAGCCAATGACAGTAAGATAACTGTGGTAGAGGGGGGTCTCGACCTGGGGGAGGGGGAGTTCGGGGGAGCCCAGGAAACGGAAGTATGATGGGGAGAGAGGGGCGCAGGAATGTGAACTGGAAACGTGTCCAAATGGAGGAAAGTCTTCCTCAAATCCATCAAAAACTCTGTGTTTCATTGCAGCCGAAGATAATTGTGCGATGGTCTTTTTCTAAGTGCTTTCACATGTTGCAGTTGGCGAGTTCACTGAGAGAGAGACTGGCTGAGAGAGAGAGAGGTTCACTGAGAGAGAGACTGGCTGAGAATGTGCAGTGTTGTGGGGCTCCTGTGTTGCTGATTGCCTGTGCCTGTTACACAACGGCCTCATTCACAACACATGCGTAGGAGAAGAATTGTTGATGGTAAACTCTGATTAAGAACGTTTCCACAAACATTTCGCCATTCGTTTATTGTTTCTTCTTAGAATTTGTCCTTTGTGGTACGATCCAAATCTGCGTGTTTAGAAACAACCGTAACGTCTTTTATGCAGCGGAGGTTTCTATTTAGACTGCTTTATTGTTTATGCAAAGTGGATTTAATTGATTTAATCTCATATAAATGACAAAATGTTTATCAGTAAAATTGTAGGCCTAAATAGATTTTACTGATTTTCACTATAACCTCAAATTTTCTCTAGTTTTTATTTTTATTACATTTTTTTGTTTTTATTTTTGTTGGTAACACATTTAGCCTAATTAATTTCATTAATTGATAAAAGTGACCGATTATGATGATTGATGGGTATATAAAGACCCACAAGCACGCAGTCAAACTCGACACAATGGCGTATGTCCTGCTTTTGGATAGCTTGGCTAATCGTGCCTCGGGGACAGAGCGCGGCTTTAGGGACAGAGCGCGGCTTTAGGGACAGAGCGCGGCTTTAGGGACAGAGCGCGGCTTCAGGGACGGCGCTGATAAGTTTGAGAGCCATGCATTGCTGATGTTTGCACATGATCCTGAGGTCGGCATGCCTTTTATGGGATTGCTAGGGTGTTTCCTTATGCTAATCCCATGAACAGGCACGCACATCCAATTTACGAACAATTCACATTCACCATCCCGTACACCAGGGATACGCACAAACTCAAAGGTCTGCGCATGTTTCATGAATCCCATGTTGGTTTTTCATCTGAAATTTCCTTAAGAATGAAAGTAAGAAGAATTTTTTAAAGAAAAGTTTTGTGAATGAGGCCCATTTGTGTGTGTAATTCAATCCCAGCATGCTTTGTGCCGATTTTCACACCAGCTCACCCGTGACTTTAATTCCGATGACGGCAGTTTCTTATTGCGTTTGCAGGATGGGTTTCTTTCTTTTCTTCTGGCCATGTTTGTATTGATTTCTTTTCTCATTTGTGTTGTGAATCGTTGCATGAATGACGGCTTTCCTGTGGCTTCATGGTGCCTTTTGGTTGTTTAAATGGGCAGTTGAAGTTTGTCTGTAGAAAGTCTTGCTTTTTTCGGCCAGTCATTTGGTGTGTGGGTCATTAGGGCAGGTGAAAGGTAATTCGGGTGGATGAGGGGTCGCTATGGAGACTGAGGGGTTCTTAAGTAGAATGCAGTTATTAGGGTGATTAATAGATCAATCAGGTGCCAGGTATGAATGCCCGCAATACATTGAGCAGGTGAGTGGGTGAGTCAGTCAGTGAGTCAGTGAGTTGATTCAGTCAGGCATCTTGCAGTGCGGTTTATACAGAAACAGAGAGGTTTTTTCTTACACACTAGTGATAGGCATTCCGGCTCTTTTCAGTGAGTCAGATCATTTGGCTCAGCTCACCAATAAGAGCCGGCTCTTTCGGCTCCCAAACGGCTCTTCATTCAGTAGCATTTCCGGTTTTTCTAAATCGGCCAAAGTTAGCGATATTTTGACCTATGATTGCTGTTTGTGCACATCTATCACTTAAATTGTTCAAAGGAATCTTACTCTACTTTCTAATTACCAAAATAACATTATTTAGTATTTTGTTTGTTATAAAAACTATTTAAATAAATGTAAAAACAGTAAGACGCTATTACACATGTGCATTGAAAGTAGGGCATTTTTATGTCTTGAAATAAATTGCACAATAAACACAGTGCGTAGTTGAACATTTCAAAACAAAATAGACACTCATAAAATAGAACATAATATTGCGTCATAACAAAGAAAAATAAATAAATGCATAAAAAAATAAATGTGCAAAACTGCAGCATCAGAACAATTAAACTGACCAACAATTAAACTGGTTTTTAAATTATTATTAATGTTATTTTCTTATAGTGGTTTTATTTATTTTTGGCCTAAAAATTATTCTCTTTGATTACAGATGGAACTTGAAGAAAAAAACTAATAAAAGTTCCACCAAGACCACAAGCACTTGTCTTGTGTACATTTACAAAACAAATCGGCTCTTCAGATATGCGAATCGGCTCCCAATGTTCACCTAAAAGAGCCGACTCGTTCGCGAACGACACACCACTATTACACACGTCTATCAATAACATTCAGCCTCATTAAAATATTAGTTTTTTCTTAAATTTATTCTTGAGCAAGGTCCTACGAAAACAATGTCGGATTCATGACGTGTTCTCAAACCACCGTTTTGTTCGCACCTGTGTGCTTCTAATGATGAATCCCGTTGTCTTCTTAAATTTAGATTGGAACCTCGCAGCCACCCATCTCATCGACTGAATCTACACCCCACTGCCCGCCCCCAGGTCCCGCCCCACTGCCTGCACCCAATTGATCTCAGAAGCGCTCCTGGACAATTGGAAAAAATTTACAATGTGCTTTGTCAGATAGCCTCAATACTGGCCTAAATATCTGAAACACTTACAGAAATTAGCACTAGCTTAAATAATAAAGATATGCGCTGAAACCGGTTTGTCTTTGATTTATTTATATTCATAGTGATGCGTTTCTTTCTTGAGCTTGATTGTAAGCTAGAAATAATCACGCTGTAAACATCAAATTAATTTCAAAGCATTTATTTTCTTTAGAAACAAGCAATTAATTGCCGCCGGACTTGAACAGCGAGTCTGTGGTGAGGTCGCAGGTCGCAGCGAGTCTGTGGTGAGGTCGCAGGAGTGGCTCAGGCCGCATGTACTCTGCTCGTTGTAGTGGCTGAGAGGGAAGTGGCGATATTGTGCGAGACACAGCAGGCCGTGATTATCCTACAAACCTAAAGCCGTTGAAAGATGTAAAAATAAATAAAAATCCTAGATCATAAATGCATTTGGCTGAGGTAGCCTATGATTTTGCAAGAATAAAACACACGGGAGAACACTAGCTACATATGATTCTTTGCCGTTCGCTTCTAAACACACAGGCACACACACTCACTCACACACACACTCTCTCACATACGCACTCACTCTCTCACACACACACACACACACACACTCACACACACACAGACGTAATTATTTTCCACAAATATGTCAGCGCTCAAAAGTCATTTATTTAAAGCTGGATGTGCATAAGTGTGCTCCAGGGCGTTTGTAAATTCTGTTCTTACGCAAGAACAAATGTCAAATAAGAAAACATTGGTGAATGACAGAATCTTCGTGAAAAGTTGCGTAAGTGGGTTTTAAGAACAAATGTGTGCTTAAGACTGGCTGGTGAATTTCTCATCTTAGACTCCTGCTTGTAGTGCTGGTGAAAACGGCCTGCTTTCACCAGCATTCAGTTTGCGTTCGCCCAGCCTCGTCAATTTCCACGACCTCAGCGATGGATTTGGAATGGCGCAGACAGACGTGTGCTCTCCTCCAAAAAAGCCACTGCTTATTTTCACAGCACAGTCCCAAAGTTGCGCTGGCACAGTCACAGCACAGTCCCAAAGTTGCGCTGGCACAGTCACAGCACAGTCCCAAAGTTGCGCTGGCACAGTCACAGCACAGTCCCAAAGTTGCGCTGGCACAGTCACAAGTCGTAGGGAGACGCTTCATGTTCAAGCCTCTTTATATAACGTTTCCTAAGATAGCCCGCTCTCTGCCACGTCTTATGTTTTTCTTAAAAACTGTCACGGTGCAGTCGTGAAATTAGGTTTAATTATAAGACTCGGCAAGTTGAGAAGAAAAGAGTGATTGGTTGCAGTCGACAGATCGAACCTGTCTCCTCGTCCTCAGTAGATTCAGATGGACGGGCAGGCGCGAGCAGCATTAGCCGTACCTTTAGCTCCCAGACCCAATCGGTGGTTAAGGCTTTTTTCTGCTTCTGATGCACAGTTAATTCGAAGCAGATTTCACAATGTGCTGAATCTGGGTTTTACGGTGTTTTTTCCTCCTTGGACTGGAAGAGGCTCTTTTTTCACCAGCACCACAGAATGTTCTGCTTTGCTTTAACCAGCCTTTCATTGCCGATATCGCACTCTATCCACTCTCAGCTTCACCAGAGACACAAACTAACGTTTTCACCGACGGTTCCGCTCATATGTGTGTGTGTGTGTGTGTGTATCTGTGTGTGTGTGTGTCTGTGTCTGTCTGTCTGTGTGTGTGTGTGTCTGTGTCTGTGTGTGTGTGTATGTGTGTGCGCGTGTGTCTGTGTGTGTGTGTGTGTGTGTCTGTGTGCGCGTGTGTCTGTGTGTGTGCGCGCGTGCGTGCGTGTGTCTGTGTGTCTGTGCGCGCGTGCGTGCGTGCGTGTGTCTGTGTGCGTGTGTGTGTGTGTGTGTGTGCGTGCGTGTGTGTGTGTCTGTGTGTGTGTGTGTGTGTCTGTGTGTCTGTGCGTGTGTCTGTGTGTCTGTGTGCGTCTGTGTGTGTGCGTGCGTGTGTGTCTGTGTGCGTCTGTGTGCGTGCGCGCGCGTGTGTGTGTGTCTGTGTGCGTCTGTGTGTGTGCGTGCGTGTGTCTGTGTGTCTGTGTGTGTGCGTGCGTGTGTCTGTGTGTCTGTGTGTGTGCGTGCGTGTGTCTGTGTGTCTGTGTGTGTGCGTGCGTGTGTCTGTGTGTCTGTGTGTGTGCGTGCGTGTGTCTGTGTGTCTGTGTGTGTGCGTGCGTGTGTCTGTGTGTGTCTGAGGATGGTTGGACCTGCAGTGTGTGAGTTCTCTGGGACCCTTTAACTGCGGTGCTTATTTTGGGAAGGGGTGAGGAAGTGGGCGGAAGAGTGACTCTTCCTTAATACCTCAGTCATGAGAGAGGGGGGAGAGAGAGAGAGGGGGAGAGAGGGAGGGAAGTAGCAGTTTGGCTCTTCTCTCTGCTTCTCCACTTTATTATTGTGCCCCCCTCCCCCTCTTTCTCTCTCACTTTCTTTCTCTCTTTCTCTGTGGCCCTTGCGAAACGCACTCAGCCCCGGGAGTCGTTGCTCTTAACCGCGCGGTCCGTGGTCGGTTAATGGCCGCCGGTCACCCGCCGCGTCTGCGCCATGAACACGCCGGCGGTGTTCACCGTCGCCATCCTCTTCTGCATTTCCTGTCTCTGCGCGGCTCTCGGCGTAAGTCTCTCGCAACGCTCACGGGTTTTTTTTTACGCTGTTGCACCCTTTCACTGGCGGCTGTTATTGGAGGCCAGAGAGGAGTTTTCGGGGCGTCTGTGGGGGGGGGGGTTGGTCAGTAATAAGAGAGTGACCTTTTGCATCTCACTGTGTCTCTTGGCCATGACTGTGTGCTGCCTGCGTAGTCTCACAGGGCTGCTGATGCTTGTTTTTGTTTGTTGGTAATCGGCAGAACCGCAGGTTTCTGATCTGAGAACGTCACCGTGGACTCTGTGCCACACTAGACCGCGCTGGTTATGCAGGCGTTTTACGTTGCGCCTTTAGGCCGGGATTTAGCGGTGGGAGTGTCCCTTCCTTCTCCTTTACTGCCAGAGTTTATTGCTAATTGCAGACGGCCGTTGTGTTGAAGTCCCCTGTGTTGAAAAGTATCCCGGACTGGGCCCAATGCAGCGTTTAGCATCACTTACCTAAGCGGCAGCTGCTTTAGCATTTCTAACTACAGGTACACGTGTCTGTGAAGATGGTTATGGCGGTCTGTATTTTGTGACTGAATATTGTTCAGCTGGCATGGATTCTGATTGGTTTAAATCATGCGGATATCATTTACTGACTAGAGCAAGAGGAAGACTATTGGAAAGTTACCCGTCTTCCCTCCTTCCATTGAGTAATGCAGGCACAGACAAAATGGGAAATGTGCTGGAAATGGGGACTGATGTGGAAGTATCCGGAAGTATCCGGCCTTTTCACTACTCTTTCCCTGCCATTGTCAGTTAGTCTCCCGAGCACACTCCTCGATCGCCGCCTCGCTTTAGCCAGTTTTCCATTTTCCTCCAAATTATGAATTCCCAGCAGCACTCTCTCTCTCCCATCTCATCGCTGGGAAAACGTCCGTCAGTTCGGCACAGCGCACGCCGTCTTGTGCAGTATTGAGTTTCTCCCCGTCTCTTTTTTCCCCACAATGCTTTGGGGGCGTCATTCAGATGCATTACCTGTGCCCGTGTGATGTTTCACATATCAGCAGTTTGCTTGGCGGTTGTATAACAAGCTTTGCATCGTGTGTAATAATGAGGGGTTGGGATACGTGATTGGGTGCAGGGGCCTGTGTGTGTGTGTGTGTGTGTGTGTGCGCATACCTGCATGCATGCGTGTGTATGTGTGTGTGTGCATGTGTGTCCAATGCAGATGTGTTTGCATATGTGTGCATGTGCGTGTGTGTTTGTGTCCATGCATACATGTACGTATGTGTGTGCAAAACTCTTGTATTACCGTGAATACGCAGGAACACAGTCAGTGTTAAGGTAGTACTTTTAGCAGGTCATTTATCTCAGCCTTAGTGATAAGGGTGCATCAATATACACTATAGTAGCACTACCTAGCTAGCGCCCCCTAGCTGTGACTAGCAGTCCTGTCCTGTGATCAGGAGTGCGCTGTGATGGAAACTCACAGATCCTGGGAGAAATTAAATTGTTCAGCTCCACTGGGGCTCATTCAAGCAAATATCCAATTAAATAATTTAATAATTATGTGTGATAGTAGCATACAAATTAACTATGTCAACATTTCATTAATAACTTCACAATATGTTTACGTTTGTTTATGGAAAGTTTTTTAAAAATATATATAATACTGCATGTAGGTGTTCAATTAAATTAAATTCATTTTGTATAGCGCTTTTTAGAGAACTGTCACTGTTTGCAGAGAAACGGAAGGAAAATTATGCAAAAGCCAGGCCTGAACCCCAAAAATCAGACCTGAACCCCAAAAACCAGGCCTGAACCCCAAAAAACAAGCGAGCTAAAAACTCTCCAGTGGGGAGAAAAACACTCAAACGGTGGCAAAAAAAAAAACTCCCCGATGGGAAGAAATCTCAGGAAGAACCTGGCTAGAGAGGGGGAGCCCAACCTTTGCTTATACCTGGTTTATAGATATATACCTCTTGTGATTGTGCATTCAGATGCATTACCTGTGCCCGTGTGATGTTTTGCATATCAGCAGTTTGCTTGGCGGTTTTATAACAAGCTTTGCATCGTGTGTAATAATGAGTGGTTGGGATATGAGGTTGGGCGGAGGGGCCTGTACACGCGTGTGTGCATGCCTGTGTGTGCATGTACGTCTCTGTGCGTGTGTGCATGCTCACGTTTCTGCAGAGTCTGTTGCAGTACCGGTATGCAGACAGCAGGGGGCAGGATTGTGTCAGTTCCCAGGCTAACGTTTGTGTGGCTGCTTGGACATCATCTCCACTGATCTATTCTGTGCCCTGCTCTCATCTTCAGTGACACACGGCAGAATCTGTCCCTTCCTAACTCTTCATAATAATAGATATGGAAATTATTATTATTATTGTTATTGTTATTAAACCTGTAGTATCGCCTCTAAAACAGGCTCGGCTCCTTGGGATCTCTCCCTTGTTCTTCCTCATTCAAGTCTCTCTGGAGAAACCAGGGGTGGGTATTTCACAAAGCAGGATTACTGAGTTAGCTGGATAACTGCACTGAGTAAAATCTGGAACGTGGACTGAAGTAAAAAGTGCTTTTCCGGGTTTTACTCAGTGTGTCAGTTACCCAGCTAACTCAGTAACCCTGCTTTGTGAAATACCCCCGATGCACAGCTGAGAAACCTCCCTCCGCTGATGTCCCACACTTTGGTGTGATTGGTCACAGGCTTGCACGGAAGAGGCCTGCTCTGATTCATAAATGAACTCACCACAGCGTATGCTAGTTGAGACTAATATCCATCTCCGCCTCTGCTTTGGCCGTTCTTTGTTATTGCGTACTGTAAAAAGGAAAGCGCAAAAAAAACACACTTTGTTGAGCAACATTCGTCCCTCCAAACAGCCGGTGGGATTTCTGAAACCTCTTTAATAACCAAAGTCTTTTCTGCCTTTCCATGCTGTCAGAGAGCGCCTTTATCTCTATCAAACATCCCCAGAATCCCCTGCAGGCTGAAGAGGCTCTCTGGGGAGCTCTCCTACCACGTCATGTTTTTCTCTCTCAATAATTAAGCTGTGAAGTGTTAACAGGCAGTTTCAGGTGGTCAGCGAATGGGCTTGAAAGATAATATTTAAAAAAAAAAGCAAGTATATTCAAAAGGAATATAAAAACAAGAATTGTTGGTAATGTGTTGGTAATTGTAGCTCCTGCAGGGGACTAGTGTTTTGCTGGTGATGGGAATTCACTCTTGGAGAAACTTTGAAATTGGATCTAGAGGAGATTCACAGTTCAATAGCACTTTTACATAAAATGAGTCATGTAGCATTAAGGTTGACTAGCACTATTTAATGCATTGTATCCATGGTAATAAGCATGCATATTACTAACCCCAATTCCAAAAAAGTTGGGACAGTATGTAAAATGCACATAAAAGCAGAAAGCAGTGATTTTTAAATTCTCTTTTACATATATTTAATTGAAAACGGTGCAAAGAAAAGATATTTCATGTTTTGCCTTATCGACTTTATTGATTTTTGTAAATATATGCTAATTCCGAATTTGATGCTTGCAACACGTTCCAAAAAAGTTGGGACAGGGGCAAAAAAAAAAGAGGGTTGTTGAATTCCTATTGAACTCTATGGAGTGTAGCACTAGCGTGGGGCTAATCGTGTCTCTCTCTCTCTCTCTCTGTGCTCACTCCTCCCCAGATCGCCTTCTCCCAGCACAGTAACTTCATGGATCTGGTGCAGTTCTTTGTCACATTCTTCAGGTAAGACCAGCCACTATAACCTCCATCAATGCCCCTCCACCTCTATGACCTGCCCACACAACTACAACCTCCATCACCTCCCCACACAACTGCATCCTCCATCACCTCCCCACACAACTACAACCTCCATCACCTCCCTACACAACTACAACCTCCATCACCTCCCCACAGAACCACAACCTCCATCACCTCCCCACACAACTACATCCTCCATCACCTCCCCACACAACTACAACCTCCATCACCTCCCCACACAACTACAACCTCCATCACCTCCCCCACACAACTACATCCTCCATCACCTCCCCACACAACTACAACCTCCATCACCTCCCCACACAACTACAACCTCCATCACCTCCCCACACAAATGCATCCTCCATCACCTCCCCACACAACTACAACCTCCATCACCTCCCCACACAACTACAACCTCCATCACCTCCCCCACACAACAACAACCTCCATCACCTCCCCACACAACCACAACCTCCATCACCTCCCCACACAACCTCCATCACCTCCCTACACAACTACAACCTCCATCACCTCCCCACACAACCACAACCTCCATCACCTCCCCACACAACCGCAACCTCCATCAGCTCCCCACACAACCACAACCTCCATCAGACCTCCCCCACACAACTACAACCTCCATCACCTCCCTACACAACTACAACCTCCATCACCTCCCCACACAACCACAACCTCCATCACCTCCCCACAGAACTACAACCTCCATCAGCTCCCCACACAACCACAACCTCCATCACCTCCCCCACACAACCACAACCTCCATCACCTCCCCACACAACTACAACCTCCATCACCTCCCCACACAACCACAACCTCCACCACCTCCCCACACAACTACAACCTCCATCACCTCCCCACACAACCACAACCTCCATCACCTCCCCACACAACTACAACCTCCATCACCTCCCCACACAACCACAGCCTCCATCACCTCCCCACACAACTACAACCTCCATCACCTCCCCACACAACTACAACCTCCATCAGCTCCCCACACAACCACAACCTCCATCACCTCCCCCACACAACTACAACCTCCATCACCTCCCTACACAACTACAACCTCCATCACCTCCCCACACAACCACAACCTCCATCACCTCCCCACACAACTACAACCTCCATCAGCTCCCCACACAACCACAACCTCCATCACCTCCCCCACACAACCACAACCTCCATCACCTCCCCACACAACTACAACCTCCATCACCTCCCCACACAACTACAACCTCCATCACCTCCCCACACAACTACAACCTCCATCACCTCCCCACACAACTACAACCTCCATCACCTCCCCACACAACTACAACCTCCATCACCTCCCCACACAACTACAATGTCCATTACCTCCCCACACAACTGCATCCTCCATCACCTCCCTACACAACTACAACCTTCATCACCTCCCCACAAAACTACAACTTCCATCACACAACTATAACCTCTATTACCTCGCCTTTACCCCAATCTCTACCACCTCCCTCTCTTCTTGCTCCACTGAAGGCAAGACCAGAGGGATTTGGGATTTGTAGTTTTAGCAAGATGCCCTTCCTTCTTTTTAGCTTGAATAAGGAAAGTGTGTATATCTCATTACATTCACACAGGAAAACAACTATAACGGAAAAATATTTTTTAAATGAATAATGATGGGTAAAATTCTGCTTTAACTGTGCAGGTGAAACCAGTCCGCTCTCTTTTCCCTGAATTATTGTGAGGCCAGAGTTTCTCCCCAAAGTCCCCTTCCCTCCTATCCTGGGACTAATAGAAAAATTCTGCCTCTAAAAAAAACCATCCCATTAAGCTAATCCTCCTCTGGTCTTTTATCATTCCTCTGACAACACTTACTCTAAACTTGTATTTAGCGGTGGAAGTGTGTGGGCGTTCGCTTTGTGTGTGGCCCACGGCTGTGATGCGGCTCAGTTGTTTTTCTGGGGTGCTTTGTGCGGTGGGGTAGGGGTAGAGTAGAATAATTCTGCTGCCAGTCATGCAGCCCTGCCCGCCCCCCCTGTTTATTTTATTAGTGCGCCCCCTTGACAAGTGCAGTGTAACGATAGACTATAGCTACCTGGCTGCATCTCTCAGGGACGTCTATAACTGCAGCCTATAACTACAACCTAATACAATCAACACACCACAACCTGATGCAACATCCCACAACCTGATAGAGCCAACACCCCACAACCTGATACAGCCAACACCCCACAACCTGATACAGCCAACACCCAACAATCTGATACAGCCAACACCCAACAACCTGATACAGCCAACACCCCACAACCTGATACAGCCAACACCCCACAACCTGATACAGCCAACACCCCACAACCTGATACAGCCAACACCCTGCAACTGGATACAGCCAACACCCCACAACCTGATACAGCCAACACCCCACAACCTGATACAGCCAACACCTCACAACCTGATACAGCCAACACCCAACAACCTGATACAGCCAACACCCAACAACCTGATACAGCCAACACCCCACAACCTGATACAGCCAACACCCCACAACCTGATACAGCCAACACCCCACAACCTGATACAGCTAACATCCCACAACCTGATACAGCCAACACCCCACAACCTGATACAGCCAACACCCCACAACCTGATACAGCCAACACCCAACAACCTGATACAGCCAACACCCAACAACCTGATACAGCCAACACCCCACAACCTGATACAGCCAATACCCCACAACCTGATACAGCCAACACCCCACAACCTGATACAGCCAATACCCCACAACCTGATACAGCCAACATCCCACAACCTGATACAGCCAACACCCCGCAACTGGATACAGCCAACACCCCACAACCTGATACAGCCAACACCCAACAACCTGATACAGCCAACACCCCACAACCTGATACAGCCAACACCCAACAACCTGATACAGCCAACATCCCACAACCTGATACAGCCAACACCCCGCAACTGGATACAGCCAACACCCCACAACCTGATACAGCCAACACCCCACAACCTGATACAGCCAACACCCAACAACCTGATACAGCCAACACCCAACAATCTGACACAGCCAACACCCCACAACCTGATACAGCCAACACCCCACAACCTGATACAGCCAACACCCCACAACCTGATACAGCCAACACCCCGCAACTGGATACAGCCAACACCCCACAACCTGATACAGCCAACACCCCACAACCTGATACAGCCAACATCCCACAACCTGATACAGCCAACACCCCGCAACTGGATACAGCCAACACCCCACAACCTGATACAGCTAACATCCCACAACCTGATACAGCCAACACCCCACAACCTGATACAGCCAACACCCCACAACCTGATACAGCCAACACCCAACAACCTGATACGGCCAACACCCCACAACCGGATACGGCCAACACCCCACAACCTGATACAGCCAACACCCCACAACCTGATACAGCCAACACCCCACAACCTGATACTCACATCACAACTACTGCTGGAGTCACGGTTATCAGAAGACTTGCTGACACACACATGCACGCGCGCGCGCACACACACACAGACACACAGAACATTATGAACAGTAGAATTTTCAGTGTTTATTTAATGGGCTCTATTATCAACATTGCTTTGACAATGTGCATTTTTCTGTGTGGAAAATGTTTTTTATGAATATTATGTTAAAGGTTGAAAATTGATTTTGAATACTCACCCACAGTGTTTTCCAAAATGTAAAAGTGATGTATTTTTTGAGCAGACTGGATTTTTACCACTGGTTGAGCTCATTTTTTGCCACTTGATACTGCAGGACATTTTGAGGGAGATGAGAGGAACAGGCTCTGCTTTACTTACCCGATGATGATGTGCAGTTTTCAGAATCATCTATATCAGATTGATTTAATTTTCAGTTTTTTTCTAAAAGGATAGGAGTGCCCTTCTTGGGCATTTTTCCCTCTTTATTCAGATGGGGAAAGCAGAGGAGGTTACAGGTGGAGATGGGATCGCAGCACAGACAGTGCCACGGCAGGGAATCAAACTACCTGGGGTGGCGGTGCGGGGCTATAGGGGGACTCGTATGTGGGGTTCACGGTCAGCCGCCCTACAGATTGCACCACACAATCTCCTGTACTTTATATTCTTAAACGCTGTAGTAAATTTCTGAATGCAGGTTTCGAATCCTATTCCTATTTTCTGATATACACCTGGCCATCACCTCCCTGAGCGCCGAGTTTCATTTTTCATTTTGCAAGTCAGGCCAGTACATTTGAGTATGTTTGACTGCTGTGATACCTGCACTCCCATACGCAGTTTACAATCCCGTACGCGGTTTGTCCCTGAGGGAAGTCATTCCCAATGGGCTCATGCATTAAGTGCAGAATTCTGTTTATGTACTATATAGAGGGAATGCTCGTCTTACTGTGGCCGTTTTTGTATTTAATGTGTTTTTGTGTATTTTTTAAGTCCTACTACTACTTTTACAACTTCTAGCCGCTATTATTGTGAGTACTCCCTGAGTCTAACACTTAACTGAAATGCCTCTTTACCTGCGATGATGTTCCTGAACCAATCAAAGAAGATTTCCTGGAACGCCAGTGGCCAATAGGGATGATTTAAATCATTGATATGAATCACTCGCCAAAAGAAAAGTGTAGCCGTTTCGACTTGCGCGAGCCAGAACAATAGAAATCACATTAAAAACGGAAAAGATAAACAGCTTTGTGAAAGCACTGACCTGGTGTCAGACACGGAGCAGGCAGACTGTCTCGGATGATGAATGAATGCTTTATATTGAGGAATTGCCTGCATTCTGTATAATTGACACCATCACACCCACAGGGTTTTATTTGCATGCATCCAGTTGGGTTTCCTGGTAAAAGTTCTGCCGTTTCAGCCTTTCCAAACCTGGTGTATAAGACACGGACTTTGTTTCACTTTCCTGGTATATCCGTATTATGAAATCTGTTTAAACTAATAGCCTAGCAAGATTCAGAACTAGTAGTTGCTACTTCAAAACTTTGTTGCTTAGCAACCACAACGACGAGGTGAAGCGAGTTCAGGAAATATCTCCCATTGACCATCACTAATCAATTTTAAAAAATACCAACTAATTCTTATTTATCACCATTAATTAATTGTATGTGCAACATGATCCTATCTTATTCCTCATGGCTGGAAATATCAATAAAATGCGTTTATTGTTCTTTTCTAGTTCGTTATTGTAGACTGGTTGCCTCAGCACGGAACATCCACTCTCACTCTCCCTCTATCAGAAAATATTGAGCGGAATCGACAGGTTTACCTTTGCTTACCTGAAGCTGGGTAAGGCTGAAGCCCATCAAAAGCAGGTGAAATAAGCAGTTGTTGCTAGGCAGACTAGGTAGGTAGATATCAGCCCAATATCTAGGCAGTTTCGCACTGTAAACTTGGCTCTTGAAGGCGTCCAGTTTGGCTTCTCTTTCCTGCAATAATAATTTTTTTTTTTTTGTATTCACTCCTGTGGAGATGACAGGTTCATTGTGAATTGAGACATAACTGAGAAAAACTTTGTCAGTCGAGATTTAGAGTCACACAGACCTTGTCTAGTGGTAGAGGGGGGAAAGAAAGTATTTTTGACGCCATAAATATTAATAATAAAACATATCTGTGATATCTCATATCTTTAAATTGGTACACAAGCTTGTAACTCATTTTAAATCTGTCCCCATTTTGAAAGTAACTTTTTTTTTTTAACAATTGGAGTTGTTTGTGCTCACAATAATCTATGCCAGTACGAGCAGAAAAGGAAGTAGATTTTTTTCTTTTTTGTGACTTTCAGTAAGAGCCCAGAGTGGTATTTGAGAGAAACTGCAGATGTTTTTTGAGACCATCTTGTAGATATAAATGAGTCATCGCGACACACAGAGCGTTCGGCTTCATTTTCAAGGCTGTGTGTCACCGGCAATCTTTCCTCAGCTATTTCACTGTCAATCTGGATCGAATTTCAGTTTTTACATCTATCAGAGTTTTTTCTTTTTCTTTCTGGTAAATGTAAACAAAATCCACAGTTTCTGAAATCCGCTTTCTTTAGTTTTTCTTCTTGTGATTGCAATACAAAAAAACTAGGAAGTGTCTCCTCCAATTGGTGCTGTAGTCAGTACAGTAGCACAGTGTGGTCTGTAATGTGTAAATTAGCCGCTTGCTAATAGGATCATTAGTTCAGCTATTGAATTCTTTGTGCAGCTTCAATAAATTAGCCACTTGTTGATGAGTTCAGCTGTAGTCTTCTTTGTGACGCTTCAGTAAAGTAGCCACTTGCTAATGGGCTAATGAGTTCAGCTATAGTCCTCTGTATGCAGCTTCAATGAAGTAGCCACTTGCTAATAGGCTATTGAGTTCAGCTATAGTATTCTGTGCTGCTTCAGTAAAGTAGCCACTTGCTAATAGGCTAATGAGTTCAGCTATAGTATTCTGTGCTGCTTCAGTAAAGTAGCCACTTGCTAATAGGTTAATGAGTTCAGCTATAGTATTCTGTGCTGCTTCAGTAAAGTAGTCACTTGCTAATGGGCTAATGAATTCAGCTATAGTATTCTGTGCTGCTTCAGTAAAGTAGCCACTTGCTAATGGGCTAATGAATTCAGCTATAGTATTCTGTGCTGCTTCAGTAAAGTAGCCACTTGCTTATGAAGGCTAATGAGTTCAGCTATAGTATTCTGTGCTGCTTCAGTAAAGTAGCCACTTGCTTATGAAGGCTAATGAGTTCAGCTATAGTATTCTGTGCTGCTTCAGTAAAGTAGCCACTTGCTAATGGGCTAATGAATTCAGCTATAGTATTCTGTGCTACTTCAGTAAAGTAGCCACTTGCTAATGGGCTAATGAGTTCAGCTGTAGTCCTTTGTAAAACTACAGGGAACAACAATGGCCTGATGGAAAAAATTTAGATTCCAGGTGATTGTTTTTCTGTTTATTTCTGTTTCTATGTGGGTGGGACTCGATTATCACTCAGCGTCCGATCACGTGGCCTGGAAATACCACTGGAGAATTGCTTTACGGTGTCCACAAAGTCAAGTCGGCCGAAATCAGCCTTATTTGGAGTTGGCGTAACGATCAGCAAAATGACCCTTCATTCAGATTTGGCATTGTCATCGGAAAAACACCTCTCACACATGCATTCTCTCGCACAAGCATGCGCACAATCGCACACTCACGCTCCCTCGCACGTGTTCACACACCCACTCGCACACTCACGCACCTTCTCATGACCTTTGACCTAACCTTATCTGCAAATACTAGGTAACAAATAGCATGCAATGTAAATAAGTTGGACTCGTTACCTTTGGCTCTCTGGACCTCTGTTCATTTGTTACCTTCCAATATAAATTCAGCTTGTGCATCTTTGCAGGGATCTTTTAGGTCAGGAAACAAGCAGGTTTTTCCATGAATTTTATCTTGCTATCAAATACATTGTGACCAAATATTAGCAATGTCCCAAGAATTAAGTAATTACCTTCTTTGTGACACTAAAGTTATTTCACCATTTAAGCTCTAGATAAAAGCTGAAACGGCCCAAGGACGGATCTCTGTGGGTGCCCTCACTTCCCGCGCAGCGAGTATTGATCTCCTAGCAACAGACAGGAGCGCACTACACATTTTTATCTCATTACATTGTCAGCTGGGTATTACCTTGAATACAGAAAAGAGTAAATGCTTTGAGTTTTGTAAGAGCCCACGCGGTTATGGAGCCATCAGTATCATAACGTACAGTGGCACCCAGTGCTCAACATTTCATTACAGCCGAGCGCCTGTATGTATTTAAGAGCTGCTAACTGCAGTCGTTCTGGGCGATGTTTGTGTGTCTGAGTGTCCGGCTCTGGTCTTCTCCTTGGTCAGTGTGTATTTAAGAGCTGCTAACTGCAGTCGTTCTGGGCGATGTTTGTGTGTCGGAGTGTCCGGTCTGTCTTATCTCTGCAGAGCAGCGTTGGTCTTTGCATATTTCGCTTGAGCACTTTTTTTTTGTTGCATAATTTCTTCTCGGTCTAGAATAATTAGTGTTCCAGGATTCTGGGGCTGGTGTAAACAGCGGTGCAACGGTGAACCTTTGACGGGATCGAAAGCGTTCAGTTTCATTCATGTGAACAAATGGCATCTGGGTAGGCATATGCACAAGGCTGCGTGTGTGTGTGGGAGTGTGTGTGTCTGTACATGTGTATGTGTGTGTGTGCGTGCGTGCGTGCGTGCGTGCAGGCAAACAACATTTTACAGACATCCCCAAGAGGGCCTTGAACAAGTCTATGTTTCTCTCTGTTTCTACAAGGGGAAAAAAAACTTATTTTCCATTATTTTAATCCTCACGATTTCTTCAGCGAGGCAATAGATCTAAAGCCCAAGAAAGTATTTTCCAAAAAGGACCTTGTGTGAGGAGGGCTTGTTCTCGTGTGGCAAACAGTCTAAGTCACTTTCTGCTCAGGCCCGGGGGCTGTTTAACAAGACGGCGTAAACTCGTGCTGGGTTACTCACAATGCTGTTTGACGACGGAGCTGACAGAGGCAGTCATGACAAGCGCAGCGAAGGGAAATGAATGACAAGGTGACACCCCCCCACCCCCCCCCTCCCCCCACCTTGTTATCCTTTTTTTCTGAGCGCTTGAGCTTCATCTGAGGCTTAGATATGAAGCGGTGAACACCACGGTACAGCTTTCATCGCACTTTCTATCAATTCCACAGTTAGATTCTTTGTTGCATTTGACTCTCAAAACAAAAATAAAACAAATAAAAATGCAGATCCCCCTCTTCATCCCCCTCTTCCTCCTCCTCTCATCCTGTCAGACAGCTTGTGCGGCCTGTGGCTCAGAGTCGGGGGGCCCGTTGAGGTACCCCACGTTTCCAGGCCTTTCTGTGAGTGGAGCCTAGACTGTCCCCCGTTTCTCTCGTTAAACAAGCATATCCTAGAATCCACTGCAGTCAAATTCAGACTGGACTCAAATTCAGCCATTTTTTAACAGATCGAGTGACAGACACCAGCTTGTTGCTGTGATACAGTTGTACAGTTGATAATGGCACTTGAACACAATCTTTTGTCGACTGCATCTAATAGTGGAGCTTCTCCCTGTTAAAGAGCTTTTAATAGTGGAATAACTTCATCTAATAGCAGAGCTTCTCCCTGTTAAAAAGCTTTTAATAGTGGAATAACTGCATCTAATAGTGGAGCTTCTACCTGTTAAAAAGCTTTTAATAGTGGAATAACTGCATCTAATACTGGAGCTTCTCCCTGTTAAAGAGCTTTTAATAGTGGAATAACTGCATCTAATACTGGAGCTTCTCCCTGTTAAAGAGCTTTTAATAGTGGAATAACTGCATCTAATACTGGAGCTTCTCCCTGTTAACCCTATTTACTTTGGCCTATTTCATACAATTTTCGCCTAGTTTTTACTAGTGTCAATTAAGTGCCAATATCTCAAAAACGATTCACTGCACATCCATGGTTGAAAGTTTCAATGAAAGAATAGGCTTGTACCATTCAGAAATTTGCATCAGAATAAATTTATGTAAAAATGGTCACATACAGTTTATACATAATACACATAAAAAAACAAAAAAAAGTACAAAACGCCTTGTGTTTTTACAGTTTAGCACTGAATATTTCAACTTCAAAGTACTGGAGCAAGCCAGACTTCCTTACACTAGTGCACTGATATGTTGTCCACTTGGGTTTAGAATTTGGTAAAGATATCTACAGGCTTTCCTTATGCATTGGTATTTTTACCAAAACGGGGCCCGGATGTCCCAAAACGTTTCCAAACGTCGCCAAATATAAAACATGTGCATATCTTTCTGTCTAGGCATGTCAATCATCAGAAAACTTTATTTTTCTTTTAAAACATTTTTTGTAATACAGAATGTGAAGAAAATGAACCTACACATGTTTTGTGTTTATGTGTATGAGGGTATTCTCTTACAAAGCGTGCCCAAAAGTGCCCAAATACCTCTCCGAAAAGGATTACTTACCCTAATGTTATCCAACCAATCTGCTTTACATTTAAAATGGCACTGTACTTCAAAGTTAGATTTACCAGAGCCCCATAAGCCAGCAGAATAACAGGTTTATCTATAACAAGCCTTCAACTTGACTTTTTACAGCAAAAGTAATGAATTATACATCACTATTTGGCAAACCTGTCTGTTACCACCTCCTACGACAGAGGTGTTAGGTGGGGGAGGGGTGTCTTCACTGTCCTCCCTGAAAAAGACAGATTCAAGTACATTACTAAGTAGAATCACTAAAAAATGAGAACACAAATTATCTCAAAAAGACATATGGCAAGTATTACAATTAAGTGGAAAATTTTTTTTATTTTATAAAAAATATATATATATATATAGATATATATATATATGTATATATATACACACACACACATATATATATATTATATATACGTATATACATTAAAAAATCTTACATCCACAGTACGTCTGATATTAGCTCCAACATAATTAGCAATCGTAGCTAACTAGGATTTATGAATTCGTTTGTCAGCTTGCACAAACTAAATTACATTATTATAATACTGTAATGTCTTGACTGAACCGTGAAATAAAGTACTGAGAATGGATGTCGTTTCATGCGTAAATTCAACAACTAGCCCTTGTGTGGGTTGCTGCACAAAGAAACTGCGAATGAACGCTAGAAAACAAACAAACAACAGGCGTTCCTTACCCCTGTGACACCATAGAAACTAGCGAACTCCTGCGAGAATCCATTTATCACCAAACTAAAAATACTCTAGATAATAGCGCTCCATACTGTTGATGATTATGATGATGATAATAACAATAATAATAATAATAATAATAATTTGTATTATATATTTTTAAAAAACACTTACATGTCCAGGCACGGGTCCATGCCAGAGTCATTGCTCTGCCAGAACACAGACTTCTTCGCCTCTGGGACACTTCTTCACCTCCAAAACCTGAGCAACCGTGAAATAAGCATTCTTCTTTCCACCGTTGATTGCCACGTTCGCGTATAAATGTATAAAATAATCGTAAACTTTGAAGCAGCAAAGACATCACCAGCGCAATTGCACCAATACAGCTGCCCGTGTCTGCGTACAGAGAAAGACTGGTCTGTGACGTTTTTTCAGCTCACAAAAAAGCTACACATTGCTAAATACATCTGGATAGACTACAAACTTACTTGTAACAGCAATCCAGCCCATCCCTTACAGGATAAACTCAGTCAAAATGGCCACAGGCGTCATCTGATGCTGTCGACAGTCAGGAGCGCACAGCCGATTGCCCTATGGGTTGTCGTTACGCGTGGATACAGCGCCGTTCACAGTCGCTTGAATATGACATGTTTTACTTCGTTTGAAAGGGCAGGAACCCCCGTAGAAGATAATCTACGTGTTTTACGTTAGATCATTCCTGTAGCAGTGTAGTAATGCTTTTACGCAACGGTAGTAACGTAGTACAAACGCAAAAGCGAAGGGTACGCACTGTGGAAATTGAGACTTTCCTGGATAATGGATAAATGGGTTACGAAAAAACGTTGAGGATTCTTCAGAAAAGGGTTATAACTGCATAACCAGGTATCGTATTTGGTTGCTTAAACATGTTTATCAAGAGAATTTGTAGAAAATAAAATGTATTTATACAAAACCGGAAGTATATCGGTTGTATGCATACTGAAGTGAGCACGGGAAAAAAACACCTAATGTTTATTTATACAACTTTTCAATAATATACAATTGTTCCTGAATCGGATCTTGATTTTTTAGCGTGTTGAAATGGTACCAAGAGCTTTTGTGATACGCATTTTATTGCCTGTGATTGCGGCGAGGTGAAGGCTGTAAACAAATAAAAAAAGTGGGTTGGGCTATTAGCACCCTGCTGCTTTATGGCTCTGTAGTGTAACCTGAGAGCTGATAAGCATATAAACGAATGTGTTCGCAGGCTGTGACTGTTTTTAACAATTTTGCGTCGAAAGTTCCGTGTTTTATTAACGTTATAATTTAGAATTTAAGAGAAATATGAACACTATAAAAAATTGGACCGTATGCGTCCCACCACTAGGGGGCCAAAGCCTATAGAGTTAAAGAGCTTTTAATAGTGGAATAACTGCATCTAATACTGGAGCTTCTCCCTGTTAAAGAGCTTTTAATAGTGGAATAACTGCATCTAATACTGGAGCTTCTCCCTGTTAAAGAGCTTTTAATAGTGGAATAACTGCATCTAATACTGGAGCTTCTACCTGTTAAAAAGCTTTTAATAGTGGAATAACTGCATCTAATAGTGGAGCTTCTTCCTGTTAAAGAGCCTTTAATAGTGGAATAACTGCATCTAATAGTGGAGCTTCTCCCTGTTAAAGAGCTTTTAATAGTGGAATAACTGCATCTAATAGTGGAGCTTCTCCCTGTTAAAGAGCTTTTAATAGTGGAATAACTGCATCTAATAGTGGAGCTTCTCCCTGTTAAAGAGCTTTTAATAGTGGAATAACTGCATCTAATAGTGGAGCTTCTCCCTGTTAAAGAGCTTTTAATAGTGGAATAACTGCATCTAATAGTGGAGCTTCTCCCTGTTAAAGAGCTTTTAATAGTGGAATAACTGCATCTAATAGTGGAGCTTCTCCCTGTTAAAGAGCTTTTAATAGTGGAATAACTGCATCTAATACTGGAGCTTCTCCCCATTAAAGATCTTTTAATAGTGGAATAACTGCATCTAATAGTGGAGCTTCTCCCTGTTAAAGAGCTTTTAATAGTGGAATAACTGCATCTAATACTGGAGCTTCTCCCCATTAAAGATCTTTTAATAGTGGAATAACTGCATCTAATAGTGGAGCTTCTCCCTGTTAAAGAGCTTTTAATAGTGGAATAACTGCATCTAATACTGGAGCTTCTCGCTGTTAAAGAGCTTTTAATAGTGGAATAACTGCATCTAATACTGGAGCTTCTCCCTGTTAAAGAGCTTTTAATAGTGGAATAACTGCATCTAATACTGGAGCTTCTCCCTGTTAAAGAGCTTTTAATAGTGGAATAACTGCATCTAATAGTGGAGCTTCTCCCTGTTAAAGAGCTTTTAATAGTGGAATAACTGCATCTAATAGTGGAGCTTCTCCCTGTTAAAGAGCTTTTAATAGTGGAATAACTGCATCTAATAGTGGAGCTTCTCCCTGTTAAAGAGCTTTTAATAGTGGAATAACTGCATCTAATAGTGGAGCTTCTCCCTGTTAAAGAGCTTTTAATAGTGGAATAACTGCATCTAATACTGGAGCTTCTCCCTGTTAAAGAGCTTTTAATAGTGGAATAACTGCATCTAATAGTGGAGCTTCTCCCTGTTAAAGAGCTTTTAATAGTGGAATAACTGCATCTAATAGTGGAGCTTCTCCCTGTTAAAGAGCTTTTAATAGTGGAATAACTGCATCTAATACTGGAGCTTCTCCCTGTTAAAGATCTTTTAATAGTGGAATAACTGCATCTAATAGTGGAGCTTCTCCCTGTTAAAGAGCTTTTAATAGTGGAATAACTGCATCTAATAGTGGAGCTTCTCCCTGTTAAAGAGCTTTTAATAGTGGAATAACTGCATCTAATACTGGAGCTTCTCGCTGTTAAAGAGCTTTTAATAGTGGAATAACTGCATCTAATACTGGAGCTTCTCCCTGTTAAAGAGCTTTTAATAGTGGAATAACTGCATCTAATACTGGAGCTTCTCCCTGTTAAAGAGCTTTTAATAGTGGAATAACTGCATCTAATAGTGGAGCTTCTCCCTGTTAAAGAGCTTTTAATAGTGGAATAACTGCATCTAATAGTGGAGCTTCTCCCTGTTAAAGAGCTTTTAATAGTGGAATAACTGCATCTAATAGTGGAGCTTCTCCCTGTTAAAGAGCTTTTAATAGTGGAATAACTGCATCTAATAGTGGAGCTTCTCCCTGTTAAAGAGCTTTTAATAGTGGAATAACTGCATCTAATACTGGAGCTTCTCCCTGTTAAAGAGCTTTTAATAGTGGAATAACTGCATCTAATAGTGGAGCTTCTCCCTGTTAAAGAGCTTTTAATAGTGGAATAACTGCATCTAATAGTGGAGCTTCTCCCTGTTAAAGAGCTTTTAATAGTGGAATAACTGCATCTAATACTGGAGCTTCTCCCTGTTAAAGATGTTCTGGAGAGAATCTCAGCCTTTGTCTCTCCTCGCTGTCTGTCTGGAGGGGAAGGTCGATGGCCACCCCCCCCCCCCCCTTGCCCATGAGCCCGTTTTCAGAGGGCGCTTTTGGAAGAGCACGTACACAGAAGCTCCTCGATTTCCTCAACCTGGAAAATATACAAACACTGTACAAATAGACAAATCCTTCAAAATAGGGGGATTTGTTCCTCAACGCAAGAAAACAACACTTTCAGTCTACCAAAGAACATGATAATGCGTCAAACAGGCGATTAATCTGTACGATTATGTAACCGTGTAATAAAGGTGATTACACACAGGAGGAATGTCAAAGTATGTAGGCTAGGGCAATGCGCTGCTGTCAAAGATCAGAGCTGCCAAACCGCACATCGCAAATCCTGCAATAATGAGTGGCGTCCCCTGTGTAAATGTGTTTCTTTACCTTTATTTGACTTCATTGAGATGTAAGAGGGCAGAGCGAGTCGGTTAATCAGTCTCTACTTCAGTTTAAGGTATGAATAATGTTTAAAATGGTGGATAGCGGCTGTTTCCTGGTAGAAATTTAAGACGTACCCCACTAAGTGTGCCGAGTGATTCTTGTTGACCCCCCCCCCCCCCCTGCATTTGCCATTTCATAACGCCACGTTAACAAGTGAATAACCGTTATTAGCTTTAGAGCAGTGCTGAAATCCGAGTGAGATTTGCCGAGATGAGAAGAAGGCTAGTCTACAGGGTTCATGCATTTCACACAGGGAGGCAAATTATACTTCTTACCTATAAAAATCTGTGCTCTCTCTCTTATGAAAAGAAGGGTGGAGAGGAGAAAGAGATGACGTGGGGGTGGGGGGGGGGGGTGTTTATGGAAGAGTACCGTGACTGCAGTGGTGAACGCTCAAGGCCTCACTGCCGACTGCCTCTCCGGTAAACGTCAGAGGCAAAGAGAATCAGAGTAAGAGTCGCAATGTTTTAATGCGCCACCGTCGCTCCCGGCGTACCGCCGTCCTCTCCCCTTTCCGCCGTGACCGCCGCCGTAGGCGAACCAGATAATCCGCACGGTGCACGGGCCCAAGAGCCTGTGTGTCTGGTCCAGGGGGGGCCGTTGTTTTTTTTGAGCCGAATCTGCCCCTCGTTTGTTTACTCGATTATGTGCGTGAGAGATGGGAAGCGCTTGAATTACAGCCCGCTTTCACTGACCTGCTCGCCTGCTAAGATGTGGTGGTCAGCGCTGTAAAACTGACTGATCACATTTCCTTTCTAGGAGAAAACACATGGAAACAAACATCCCATATCTGTCAGATTTGTTTTTTTAACGCAAATTTGTAATTTCATGTTGGGGCGTCAGCTCATGCATTTTCACATAAACTGTTGTGGTTATTCCTCAGGCTGCGGTTGTGACGTTTCTGTAATACGTTTTAGCGCAGTAGATCTAGCAGAGATCCAGCAGGCTACAATCTAATATAAAACTGTGAGCACCTGATGTCACCCTGGACAGTGGAGACTGAGGAAGCTCCATTCCGGCTCTTCAGTGCACTCCAGTGCCTCTGTTTCAGGCTTTGCATTGCACTGCAGTTCCATTTTGGCTCTTCAGTGCACTTCAGTACCTCCATTCCGGCTCATGAGTCCACTCTGCTGCCCTTCAATTCTGGGTCTTCGGTGCACTGTCGGTTGAATTTGAGTGAACATTTCCAGAACTGAGAGAAATGTAAATCTGTTGCCCCCTTCTCCTTATTAGCACACTAGGGCTTTTTGCAGACTTTGGAAAGGCTTCTGAACAAAAGTTCTACCTATCATTTGTATTTAGTTTTATTTTTTTTTTCTTATTTTGCTCACTTTTCGAAAGACGTTGGTACAATTGTGTTTGGAGTGTGATTGATCTGCAGATTGACTTCTCTCTCTGGCGTGTGATTGGTATGTGTGCTGATTGACTCCTCCCCTTCTCTCTCACTGCTGTGTTATTGGTTTAGGTGCTGATGACTCCTCCCCCTCCCTCATTGGCCTGTGATTGGTCTGTATGCTGACTGACTCCTCCCCTTTATCTCTCCGCAGCTGTTTCCTGTCGTTGCTGCTGGTGGCCGCCGTGGTGTGGAAGATCAAACAGAGCTGCTGGGCGTCTCGTCGCCGGGAGGTGAGTAACCACGCCTACTTTCCCATAATCCCCTACTGGTGCTGGCAGTGGAGAGAGGAACTGGTGTTAGTACTGCCATTTACTGTTAAGACATAACCCCGCCCTTCTGAGCTATCAAGGGCTTCTATTGGTCAGCTTTCCTGTCACACAGTGTAGTCTTTATCTGTCTTTATCTTTATTTATTTATTTATCTTTATTTTGAGGTTGGGCAGGTTACCCTCCTGTCCTGATCTTATGTTTTGGGAGGATAATTACCTGGCATCGCGTTCCAGAAAGATAATGGACCTAACCTCCCGCTGAAAGATAACTGACCTGACCTAACCTCCCGCTGAAAGATAGTTGACCTGACGTAACCTCCCGTTGATGCTTGTGGACCAGAAGGCGAGAGAGTTCTGTTAGAAGAGGAAGCAAAAAAAGAAATGGTTGAATAACTTTTCTAACTGAATTTAAGGATGATAATTGATTCACACTGTGTACCAAGTGTTGGGGTCTCCTGAAAGGGAGTCCAGGGGTGGCGGGTTTCAGTGAGTAAGAGGAGATGAGATACTCTTAGTATCTCTATATATTCGGCTCCTGTGGTGCAGAAATGTTCCTTTTTGCAGTAATTATGGAAGCGTGGCGAGACGTCTCCCTAGGGCCGGACCTGCGGTTTGCGCTCGGAATCGCTATGTTGCATTTTTCTCTTTCTCTCTCGACTCTGCGGGCGTTTCTCCTGCTTTTCCTTCCGCCTTGCACCGCGCACTCATCTCCCCGTCTCCCCTTGCGGCAGCGACACAACACAGCTGCGTCTCATTACCCAGCGACCTTCAGGAGGGAAGGGGCCGCGTCGAGTGAGAGGGAGCGAAAAAGGCGGAGGAGGGAGGTGGGGAAAGGGTTGAAGGCCGCACGTAACCGCAGCGCGCGCCGTGTTTTTATTTCCGTCTCTGCCAGAGGTCCCAGCTGGAGAGCTAATTGATGGCTCCATGGTAACCAGACGCCACCATCAACTTTCTGTGCTTGGTGATGATTAGAGAGAAATGCAGGCGTGTGGCGTCGAACCTGGTTTTTTTAAATTATTTTTTTAAACCGCTATTGTCATTTTCAATCGTTTCATGTCCGAAATATGCTGCTTAAATATCATGTGAAAGACGTGATGTGACATTCAGTCTTTTCAGACTAGAAATGGAAAAAATAGAGATGGAAAAAATAGAAATAACAGTAAAGTGCTGTCATTCTATCACCCCTGGGAGTCTGCAGCCCGAGCGTGGGCGCATCCTTAGAGAGCTAATCCAGTGACACATAAACTCACCTTCCTCTGTCAGCAGTCTACCTCTCCCGGCGACACCTAAAGCAGCCCAGATACAAACATGTCAAACTCTTCTTAAAATGTTTCCTTGAAACAGTGCAAACAAAGTTGGAATGCGAGGATGGCGGTGTGTATCCATATGGAGTTGGAATGCGAGGATGGCGGTGTGTATCCATATGGAGTTGGAATGTGAGGATGGCGGTGTGTATCCATATGGAGTTGGAATGTGAGGATGGCGGTGTGTATCCATATGGAGTTGGAATGTGAGGATGGCGGTGTGTATTCATATGGAGTTGGAATGTGAGGATGGCGGTGTGTATCCATATGGAGTTGGAATGCGAGGATGGCGGTGTGTATCCATATGGAGTTGGAATGTGAGGATGGCGGTGTGTATCCATATGGAGTTGGAATGCGAGGATGGCGGTGTGTATCCATATGGAGTTGGAATGTGAGGATGGCGGTGTGTATCCATATGGAGTTGGAATGCGAGGATGGCGGTGTGTATCCATATGGAGTTGGAATGCGAGGATGGCGGTGTGTATCCATATGGAGTTGGAATGCGAGGATGGCGGTGTGTATCCATATGGAGTTGGAATGTGAGGATGGCGGTGTGTATCCATATGGAGTTGGAATGCGAGGATGGCGGTGTGTATTCATATGTATGACGTGACACTGCGTACCTTTGCTGACCTCCGCCAAGTAATCAAGCAGGGGTGAGAAGAAGGTTCTGCCAGGTAATGAGTTTCCACTCTGTCTGCAGTCAGAACACACAGCCCAGCTCATGAATATGAGACACTGCTAATGTTTAGAAATCCAAAGTCCACCCAAGAAGGCAAAGAGCATTGCCTACACTTAAAAAAAATAAATAAAATAAAATAAAATAAAAAAATTAAACAAGATTATTGATTTGTTTCCTTTGACCTGGCAATGAATAAGCCAGTCACAAGCCATTTGGACACCACGTTTTTCTAATGTGGTTACTGTAAAGGCTACAGGTGTATCTCTGCCCAGGCAGCTTAAAACATTATTGTAATGTTTATGTGTAAGGCTGTATAGGTTTGTGGTGAATAACATCATCTTAGCAACGTTTTTACAACATTTACCACCACCCCAGAATGGCGGCTTTACTTTTACTTACTTTTTATTGTAATGCTCTTAAAGAACCCATAAGGAATAGCAGCTTGTTTTTACTATTAATGTTTTAATAAAGCAGTTTTTATTAATGTGAGACTTTAATTATACAGCAGAAGCGTTAGAGCCTCAGTGTCCTCCATGCCTGCGGAGAATGATTGGATCTTTTTCCTTTCCTTTTCACTCCTCCTCTCTCCTCCTCTCCCCTCTCCCCTCCTCTCTCCTCTCCTCCTCTCCTCTCTCCACATCTCCTCCCCTCCTCTCCTCTCCAGTGTTCTCTCCCGAGACAAAGGCCATAATCGCTGGCATACACAGGAGCGCACATGTATATACGTACACACACGCGCACACGCACGCAGTTCCAAATCAGTGTTTTTCACGTCTCTTGTATCTCATGTTTTGAATAGCACCACATTGTAGAGTTTAGACATTTCAAACATATAGCAAAATGTCAGGAGATAATTATTTATTGGCCGTTGGGATACCCCCTGTAGTTTATCCAGCTGCCTTGTCTGCATGAATCAGGAAGAGAACTTAAAGGCTTCATAAATCCTCCTCAGCCGGGTCTGTTCCTCCGCCATGTTTAAACGTGCCCAGACTGAGGGGTATATAACGTACCGAGGCACCCTAGAGGTTCCTGTTGACTTGTATATGTACACTTTAATGTTTACCACACTGTCGAGGCACTTTGTGAGGCAGTGACCACTCCAGTTTCAGCTCTTAAGAGGGAGAGCTAGCTTTTCACTCAGTAATGCTTTAGGATGAAGCGAAGATGTTTCCTGTCTGGTAGGAGATGTTGCGTCATTCTTACTGGTATCCTACATTTCAACAAACCCTGACTTTATGTTGGTATGTTTTTATTTTTTCCGTACTGTTTTAATTTTATATTTCTGGCTCCTGTTTAGAGCTTGAGCTGTAGAGACCTGTATCCTTCTTTGAAGGACAATAAACATAAAATCTTGACTCATGAAGATGCTTAACCTGAACCAATTTAGCCTGTACCCTGCTGTGTCCGTTGATAATATTGTATAAATTAAACCTTGCAAACCACTGTGGATAAGAGCCAGACTAATCAAGAGCAATTATGTTTAATTTAGCATAATTGCTTCCGAGCGTCTATCTTTGATCCGCGTTGGAGGCAGCGTTGGGCTTTGATTGAGGCTGAGGCCGTGTGAAGGGAACTGGGATCTTACACGACTGCATTTATGACCTCAAACTTTGTCGAATTCAGCTCAATAACACACTAATTTGTTGCTTCCTGATTCCCCTAAGTTCTCTTTGACTCAGTTATAAGAGGGTTATACAATATGGCCTGACGATGCCATAGATATTACTCTAGATACACCAGATCAACTCTCGTGTTCCTTCCTTTTTATGTTTTTTTTTTTTTGACGACGGGAGGCTTTGGTTGGTAATGGAAGTTTCCGGTGATGTTAGCTTGTGGTGAGGTGGAGATTTTGGAAAGGGAGGCTGTGCTTTTCACTGTCATGAATACAGATTGAACTGTAGTTGAGCACTAGTGATATCTGTTATGTTAACGCTTGGACATTCTGACACCAGATTGCCCTTTGACCTCTGAACCCTTGCTGAAAGACAGTATGTTGTGCATCCCAGGCAGAGAGAGGGGGAGAATGAAGGGGTGGAGTGTGTAAGCCAGTGAGGAGGGTGGGAGGGCCTGTCGCGAATAGGGCACAGTTGAGAAGAAGAGAGATCGCAGGAAAGCCGGACCAATCAGGACAGAGAGACCGAGTGGTGGGGGGTGGGAGGGGCGGGGACTAAGGGGACCTGACCACCACAGGTGATACCAGCTGAAACACACACCTTTTCACACTACGATTGGAGACTAAAAATCTGACCGCATCTCACAGCCCCTCACCATCATTTCGTAACACTTTACATTAAGTTGCACCTATACCTGTGTGCACCTATACCTGTGTGCACCCATACCTGTGTAGTTAAATTGTAACTAATTAGGTAACAAGCGGTTATTACTGAGTAACTCCAATGTAGGTAACATGGACAGCAGTTAGTGGTACACATTTGAAACAAGGCCAGCCCTGTTACATCTCTCCTGCTGAAATTAAATTATTCCATATCATGAAGACACGTGAAATTAACAGGTAAGGTTTATTTGTTGTGTATCATGAAGATGTGGCCTGTGAGTGCAAATAAAATATTTCAAAATATGCACGTGTAATTATGAATACCGCTAACTGTTGTTCCATGTTACCTACGTTGGAGTTACTCAGTAATAACCGCTTGTTCCCAAATTAGTTACAATTTAGCTACACATGTATAGGTGCAACTTAATGTAAAGCGTTACCCATCATTGTATTTAGACATGGTTCATTGCAGCTGTGAAGGAGCTCATTACTCATTTCTTAACTTGATTACATTACATTACAGGCATTTAGCACACGCTCTTACCCTGAGCGGCTTACACAGCGTTAGCATTTTTGCGTAGTAATATGTACAACACTTGGAAATATACAGAAGCAATGCGGGTTAAGTACCTTGCTCAAGGGTAAAACAGCAGTGTCCTACCAGGGAATCGAACCTGCAACCTTTGGGTTACAAGGCAAAAAAAACAAGTTCCTTAACCGTTATGCTACGCTGCTACACTTCCCCTGCTTTTGTTTATGGGGGACGGATGGAAAGAATGACGCTCTTCTCTCTCCCTCAGAAGCCATGTAAAGGCCCAGCTTTATTAGTGAGTCTCTTAACAAGGTTAGGCTTCAAGGAGACCCCTCCCACCGGTCAGGGTCCGGTGAGTCTTTTTTGTTTTTTTTATGTGTTACTTATTATTGAATTTTTTTTTTGTGAGGTCCGCACCTGTCTCTCCCTGGATTTTCTTAAGTTCTTCAAAGCTGACTGTGTTGTGCCTCAGATCCCAAACTCCTAACAACCTCCCCCTTGTAGAGACTCATCCTGGTGCTAATGATTTGGTGACTGTGAGCTTGCCGTTATTTGGAGGCGCTCGGAATTCATTTATGACTCCTGAGCGAGAACTGTAAAATGGAGGAGGGGGTGTCAGAGAATGAGACACACGCACACACACAAACACACAGACGCGCGCACACACACACACACACACACACACTTAAGTGCGCCTCTCAGCAGTGTCTGGAAGACGAGGCACAGCCAGTAGCGCTGAGACCTTCATCGCGGTTACGCAAGCGGCCTTTGCTTCAGCAGACCGCAATGGAGACGCGCCAAGGTCAGCCGCTGCAATGGAGGCCAGAGCGGGGCCACGCCCCCTCCATGGAGAGTTCTCCTGATTGGCTGGGTGTTGGAGGTCATGCCCCAGGGGTGGGGCTGACGGTGGTTCCACACGGGGGGGATTAGGGACACATTGCGCTGGCATAGGCATTGTGCTGCCACGGTTATGAATCTACTGCCATGGTCATAATGTTGCTATGGTTATCATGCTGCCATGGTTACCGCACAGCCGCTGGTTTTGAATGGATGACAGGCTGGAAAATGCCCCTGTCCCCTTGAGCAAGGCGGATCTGGGTAATGTAGTTTCTGAACGTTCACCAGGACAAGCAGATGCAAGTCACGCTAAAAGAGCGTAAATCACGTTTTCCCCAGAGCGGACCAGGAGGCCCATATTAATGGGTTTGGGTTCTGTGCTGGAGTGATACTGAGCATCATGAAAAATTCGGATCCCTCCCCCCCTTTCCACTCCGACCTCCTCCTTGCCTGTGGATTGGATGATTGACGGCCCCCACCCGTCACCCCCTAGTGGTTTTTTTTTGTATACCAAATAGCCTGCCTCTTGTTCAATTCAAGCTCACGTCAGTGAACTGAACGTGATATTGAGAATGTGTCTATAAAAGCCATTTAATGTGCAGGTCAATCCTATTCTTTCCAGCAGCAGGTTCTTCAGACTGACTCAAGGTGGAAACAGTTTGGTTCAGCCTTTGTTGAAATATGGTATAAAATAGATTTCACACCGTCAATAAATAGGTCTGCGTTTCGCCGTGCTTTAAGAAATTATTTTCTCTCATATCATCTCATTCGCACTCGTGTCATTTTTTCTCATATTCCCAGTTATGTCCCAGAGATTATTCCGTATAAATGGATGAAAGCCGGAGTAACGGACGGTCCCCTGTGCATCCACGGAATTCTATCCAACATTAAGCGTTAAATGGAGAGTAATGGGAATGTTTCTCAGAGCGGCGCGCCGTTCTCTGCCTGCGTCACATGACCGATGGGTCCACGTCTGGATGCCGCAGGACCGCATGGCTGTGACGCGCACCGCGGTCTAACCGTCTCTCGTCCCGAGCGTCTGACGGTCACGTCCCTCGTCTTTCTCCCATCCGCGGTTTCTCAAAGCTGCAGATTACGCGGTTCGGCCTAAATGGTGATCGCTTCTAGAATCGAGAGGCCGTTGAAATAATCAGCTTTGAATTGCATCGTTTTGGCGTGTGACTGGACTGCATATTGCTGTGTCCCGCTGTGCTCTGGGATCAGTGTTGAGCTGAACGCATACACGTATCCAGTGTACCGCTGTGCGCTGGGATCAGTGTTGAGCTCTAATCGCACGATATCGCAGCTTGTGTGGAGTTGACGCGTCGCGCTTGCAGAACGACTCTCGCTGTGTGTGTCTGCCAGTGCTTTATGGCTTGCAAACCCGCGCACAGATACACACACTCACTCTCTCAAACACACACACTCACACGCAGGGCGTGCACACACATGTACAAACACACACACACACACACACACACGCACACACGTACGTACAAACATATACACACACACACTCACACAGACACACACACACACACACAGACATATGCACACACACACATGTACAAACACACACACACACACACACACACATGTACAAACACACACACAGACATATGCACACACGTACAAACACACACACACACACACACAGACATATGCACACACACACATACACATCCTGCATCATCTCCTCTCTATGGATTCTTCATCTTGGTATAATAACGTTGGTGATTTCCACGGTAACGTTCTGATGGTTTATTTATTTTTCTTCCCTGACCAGCTGGTGTCAGTTGGTCTATAAAAGCAGGCCGGACTCCAGCGCTGTGCTTTTATAAAAATGACGGTCTCTCTCTCTCTCACTCTGACAGAGAATGGTCTCTCTCACGCTCTCTCTCACTCTGACGGTGAACGGTCTCTCTCTCTCTCTCTCACTCTGACGGAGAATGGTCTCTGTCTCTCTCGCTCTCTCTCTCACTCTGACGGAGAATGGTCTCTCTCACGCTCTCTCTCTCTCTCTCTCACTCTGACGGAGAATGGTCTCTCTCACGCTCTCGCTCTCTCTCACTCTGACGGTGAACGGTCTCACTCTCTCTCTCACTCTGACGGTGAACGGTCTCTCTCTCTCTCTCTCTCTCACTCTGACGGTGAACGGTCTCTCTCTCTCTCGCGCTCTCTCTCTCTCTCTCTCTCACTGACGGAGAACGGTCTCTCTCTCTCATTCCCGTTCTCACCCTGATGGAGGAAGAGGGGAGGTGAAATGAAGGGCTCTCTCACTGCCAAAAAGTTTTTGGACGCTTGGAATCCAAAAAAAAAGAAAAGAAAAAGCCACTGCTTTCCTGTTTACCCGGCAGGGATGGCGTTTGCACCTGCTTCAGCCCCTCCCACCACACCCCTCAGCATCGTGCCTGTTTTGAGGGGGAGATTTACACAGCCCGGATGTTCATATTGGTGACATCATCGACAACATTAATTGGCCAGGCGTGGATGTGAATGGGGGGTGTTCTGTGTTTGGCTTGCATGTTGCTTTTCACAGTATTATAGTAAGTAGCCATTAAAGACATGGCTACTGCTAATATGTGATTTAGCTATTTGTGCACTCATTTCCTGTCCACAAACCAGATGTGTGTGACATGGCTACTGCTAATATGTGATTTAGCTATTTGTGCACTCATTTCCTGTCCGCAAACCAGATGTGTGTGTGCGCCCACGTTTTTTTTTTTTGTCAACATAGACACTTCTGTCTCTGTTTCGTTTTGAAAGCTTGTGGAAGGCCATGTTGGAGTAGAGAAACATACACATCTAGCGAGGACCAATAGCAACACGAAGCCACACAAGAACCTCCTGTTACCAAGACAGCAGTGATGTCACCTTACTTACAGTATGAGTAGAGGAGATCCACCAATCACAGAGTAGGCTGATAGTAGCCAATAGAATAGCAGTGATTGGCTGATGTCACTGTAACCTCTGGAGGAAATGCGAGGAAGTAGCCAGAATGTATCCGCCAATCACTGCCGACGTTCTTTTGGTTGCTCCATGATTGGTGGAGTTCTTTCATGTGTTAGTAAGATTACATCACAGGTGTCTTGTCCTTCTTTTGTTATCCCTGCCTGGAGAAAAGTACCTACAGAGTACAGAAGGAACAGTGGAGCTGACCATCTGGTTAATAAATAGGACATCTGTGTCCCTGCCCCTGTAGACGTGCTGCTGTTGAGTGGATTTGCTCGAAGGTCTGTTATTCCTGACAAACGGGCTTAAATGATTTGCGCTGTCTGGTCAGGCTGGTGGACGTCAGGGACAGGATGTAGCCTCTGGTGTAAACGATGGCAGTGTTAATGAACTGGACCTGTTACAGACATACAGGCCATTAGGAACGACGGAGAGTAGTTTTCCAGTGTTATTTTGTGCCAGTTCATAACGGGCAAGGATTATAAATCCCTAATAATAAAAAAAGGCAAAGGGTTTATAAAAATGAACTGTTTGTACTTCCCTGTTGGAGGTAGGAACATGGTAACAGTGCCTGAAATAGTCATAGAAACCTGCAAAATTTACATTTTACTGCCATTAAGCAGACGCTCTTATTCAGAGCGACTTACACAACTTACACAAAAAGGGTGTTTTGCAGTTGGTTCTTAGTGCGGTGTTGTTTCCGTGGAGCTGTAGGGTGTTTTGCAGTTGGTTCTTGGTGTGGTGTTGTTTCCGTGGAGCTGTAGGGTGTTTTGCAGTTGGTTCTTGGTGCGGTGTTGTTTCCGTGGAGCTGTAGGGTGTTTTGCAGTTGGTTCTTGGTGCGGTGTTGTTTCCGTGGAGCTGTAGGGTGTTTTGCAGTTGGTTCTTGGTGCGGTGTTGTTTCCGTGGAGCTGTAGGGTGTTTTGCAGTTGGTTCTTGGTGTGGTGTTGTTTCCGTGGAGCTGTAGGGTGTTTTGCAGTTGGTTCTTGGTGTGGTGTTGTTTCCGTGGAGCTGTAGGGTGTTTTGCAGTTGGTTCTTGGTGTGGTGTTGTTTCCATGGGGCTGTAGGGTGTTTTGCAGTTGGTTCTTGGTGTGGTGTTGTTTCCGTGGAGCTGTAGGGTGTTTTGCAGTTGGTTCTTGGTGTGGAGGTGTTGTTTCCGTGGAGCTGTAGGGTGTTTTGCAGTTGGTTCTTGGTGTGGTGTTGTTTCCATGGAGCTGTAGGGTGTTTTGCAGTTGGTTCTTGGTGTGGTGTTGTTTCCATGGAGCTGTAGGGTGTTTTGCAGTTGGTTCTTGGTGTGGAGGTGTTGTTTCCGTGGAGCTGTAGGGTGTTTTGCAGTTGGTTCTTGGTGTGGTGGTGTTGTTTCCGTGGAGCTGTAGGGTGTTTTGCAGTTGGTTCTTGGTGTGGTGGTGTTGTTTCCGTGGAGCTGTAGGGTGTTTTGCAGTTGGTTCTTGGTGTGGTGTTGTTTCCATGGAGCTGTAGGGTGTTTTGCAGTTGGTTCTTGGTGTGGTGGTGTTTCCATGGAGCTGTAGGGTGTTTTGCAGTTGGTTCTTGGTGTGGTGGTGTTGTTTCCGTGGAGCTGTAGGGTGTTTTGCAGTTGGTTCTTGGTGTGGTGGTGTTGTTTCCGTGGAGCTGTAGGGTGTTTTGCAGTTGGTTCTTGGTGTGGTGTTGTTTCCATGGAGCTGTAGGGTGTTTTGCAGTTGGTTCTTGGTGTGGAGGTGTTGTTTCCGTGGAGCTGTAGGGTGTTTTGCAGTTGGTTCTTGGTGTGGTGGTGTTGTTTCCGTGGAGCTGTAGGGTGTTTTGCAGTTGGTTCTTGGTGTGGTGGTGTTGTTTCCGTGGAGCTGTAGGGTGTTTTGCAGTTGGTTCTTGGTGTGGTGTTGTTTCCATGGAGCTGTAGGGTGTTTTGCAGTTGGTTCTTGGTGTGGTGGTGTTTCCATGGAGCTGTAGGGTGTTTTGCAGTTGGTTCTTGGTGTGGTGGTGTTGTTTCCGTGGAGCTGTAGGGTGTTTTGCAGTTGGTTCTTGGTGTGGTGGTGTTTCCATGGAGCTGTAGGGTGTTTTGCAGTTGGTTCTTGGTGTGGAGGTGTTGTTTCCGTGGAGCTGTAGGGTGTTTTGCAGTTGGTTCTTGGTGTGGTGGTGTTGTTTCCATGGAGCTGTAGGGTGTTTTGCAGTTGGTTCTTGGTGTGGAGGTGTTGTTTCCGTGGAGCTGTAGGGTGTTTTGCAGTTGGTTCTTGGTGCGGTGTTGTTTCCGTGGAGCTGTTGGGTGTTTTGCATGCACGGCACGGCTCTGGTTGGCTCCCGCAATAGAGCCGTCAGCCAAACGGACTGGTAAATGAGGAGGCGACGGGATGAAGATGTCGGGGGCGGATCGTGGCGGCACGACCACTCCGCGCCGCTGCCTCCTCCTGTTTGCCAACTGGAGCATGCAGGTGAACTGTTCCCATGGCAACCTCTAGAGGGAGCCGCTGCTCTGCCGGAGAGATAGAGAGATAGAGAGCGAGAGAGCGAGAGAGCGAGAGAGCGAGAGAGCGAGAGAGCGAGAGAGCGAGAGAGCGAGAGAGCGAGAGAGCGAGAGAGAGAGAGAGAGAGAGAGAGAGACTTGGTGTGTTGAGAGATTGCACTGCAAAAGTGAGGAAAAAAGTAAAATTCCGTTTTTAACTTACGGTGGGTGTGCGGGTGTGTGTCTGTGTGTGCGTGCGTGTGTTTGTAGTTGTGTGTTTATGTGAGTGTGTGTGCTTGCGTGTGTGTGTTTGCGCGCGTGTGTTTGTCTCTGTTTGCGCGTGTGTGTGTGCCTGTGTGTGTGTGTGTCTGTGTGTTTGCGTGCGTGTTTGTGTGTGGGTGTGTGTGTGTGCGTTTATGTGTTTGTGTGTGTGCGCGCGTGCATGTGTGTGTTTGTCTGTGCAGGTTTGTGTGTCTCTGCGTGCGTGTTTGTTTGTGTGTGTGTTTGTGCGTGCGTGCATGCGTGCGTGTGTGGTTCCACCCCTGTGTCGTGCTACAGAGTTGCACGACACACCCCATCCCCTCTTTCCAGTAACGCTGGTTTTAATGGGACAGGAGGTGAAGTATTTTACCGTTCAGCTGCGTGTAGCGGAATCTGTGACCTCGCTCTCCCATGGCTTTTATTTCCTGTTCCTGTGTGTGACTCACTGATGAGTCATCCTGGCGAAGGGCTGCGAATCGCGCCGTCGATTAACCCGTTCACCGTCTGCCGCTCGTTAGTCCTCCCGTCGATTAACCCGTTCACCGTCTGCCGCTCGTTAGTCCTCCCGTCAATTAACCCGTTTACCGTCTGCCGCTCGTTAGTCCTCTCTCGAGCCTCCCGTTGATGCTGACGCTGTGGCTTCGGCTGTTTGAGTCCTGCTTTGGGCCCTCTCCCCCTTCATCTTCCTCCTCCTCTTCCTCTGCTCCACAGCAACTCCTGCGCGAGATGCAGCAGATGGCCAGCCGCCCCTTCGCCACCATCAACGTCGCCTTGGAAACGGACGACGAGCCGCCTGACCTGATTGGAGGGAATGTCAAGGTGAGGTGTCACCTGGGAGGGCCTCCTGTACCCAGTAATCTTTGGACAGCAGGCATTACCTGTATGGCTTTGGATTTACATGTGATCTACTAAGTGGGTGGGGGGGTGAGGCTTTTACTGTATAATTGGTAACATACCTTAGACCAGGGGTCTTCAACCTTATCCCGCAAGGGCCGGTGTGGGTGCAGGGGTCTTCAACCTTATCCCGCAAGGGTGCAGGCTTTTGTTCCAACCAAGCAGTTACACACCTGATTCTACTAATCAAGGTCCTTAGCAAAGAGTCTAGTGGTCGATTAGTAGAATCAGATGTGTAGCTGCTTGGTTGGAACAAAAGCCCGCATCCACACCGGCCCTTTCTGGATAAGATTGAGGACCCCTGCCTTAGACCATGGGTACTCAACTCTGTCCCTCAAAGTCCAAATCCGGCCCTGGTTTTCTTTTCTCCCAGGTAATTAACTGAACAATTAGTGCTACTGATTGGCCAGACTGTCTTCACACCTGACTCCCAGGTAAAGGGAGGGTGGAAAACCAGCAGTTTGCAGACGTAGAGGACCGTGATTTCAGTAACACAGCCCAGGAGCTCCCATCCAGTTTAGACTGCTTACTATTGATCACTGGTTATGGTGTAAATTTTTTGGTCAGTTTTGTAATCATCTTGTTTAGTATATAAAAATAAAGGAATAATTTTGCAACACATATATTTTTGATAGCAACAGAAAATGGCTTGGAGTGGCTGCAGTACTTCTCTTTGCTTCATCTCAGAGAGCGTGTGTCAGACATCGCACGGTCCGCGTTCCAACTGAAGCGGTTTTTGCGAATGCACTCCTTAACAGCGCTATGACGGGGTGTGATATCGCACCTTTGCTGTTAGTTTAAACGAGACCCGAGAATCCTCCTTTCCTGTGTCGGGTCTCGCTTTTCTGAGACTACTGTGAAAGAACGGAAAGTTCCACGCGCCGTGCGTATTTTTTATCTCTATCCCCGAGGTCTGCACACACACAGGGGGAAGTCCATATAAGGCATTTCCTGCTGCTGCCGTTGCCGGGGGCGGCTCCGCTTTAATGGGATTTGGGCAGCTGGTTCTGTTGGGAGGCGCAGGAGGTCCACACTTACCAAGACACTGGGGGGGGGGGGGGTCAAACGGGGCCATTTATTTACACACACACACACACACACACACACACACACACACACACACCCCCCTTATAGCAACACTGAAAATGTTCAACCGTTACAGAATAATAACAGGATTATTATCCATACGCAATTATGTCATTGTCCCAGGCCCAACCCCACCCCCCCCCACCCCAATCCTGCTGCATCCCATCATCCTCTGCTTTCCAACAATTTACAATTACAGTTTAGCGCTCAGTCATGTGGCAGACGCTTTCAGCCGTAGCAACTGACGAAAGGTGCATTTCACACAATAAACAAAAACACAAATCCGATCGGTAGTTACAATCAAATCAGTGTCAAAGGGCATCCCTCCTCCTCTACCACACCCCCTCCCTCCACCCCTCCGTTGCTTATTCCATCTCTTCCCTGTCCTGCCTGCCTGTCCACAGTCTAATGGTTTGTTAGCGTTAGAAAATCTCTGAAGCAAACTGCAACACGGACGTAAAAACGGTTAAACCGCTCAACAAAGCAGAATGACGTGCTTCAGAGTTTCTACCTCTCCACTCACTCCCCTTTTTTCATTCTCCATCTCTTTCTTCTCACCTACTCTTGCTCCCTCTCCCTTCATCTCTCCCTCTCTCTCCCTCCCTCTCTCTCTATCCCTCTCTCTCTATCCCTCTCTTCTCTCTTCTCCCTCTCACTTCCTCTCCCTTCTTCTCTCCGTCTCTTATTCCCTCTCTCTTTTTTCGGTTTCTCTCCCTCCCTCTCCTCTCTCTCTGTCTCTCTCTCTCTGTTTCTCTCTCTGTCTGTCTCTCTATCTTTCTCTGTCTCTCTGTCTCTCTCTCTCTGTACACATATGTAAGCCAGCTCTGATCTCAGGTCTTTGTTATTGCGTATGGAGTTGATGGGAATGGACAACCAACCCCCCCCCCCCCCCCCCCCCACCCCCACCTCTTCATCAGTCCGCCTCCCCCGTCCCAAATCTGCCCCCTCTGCTGACAAACAGCCCAGGAGCTCCCATCCAGTTTAGATTTACCCCTCCTCCCTCCCTGCCCAGCTGGTACTGCAGGAGATTGCAATCAGGCCATGTTAAGATGGAGTGCTTACAGCTGTAACCCTTTCCCTTCTAGGCTTCCATACTTTTTCATCAGGAAGGAACTTCCACAGTGCTGCATTTTTATGGGAAGTGTAGTCCACGTGTGACAGCTGTATGGACTTGTAGTCATTAATGTTGTCCATTAGCAATCTGAGCGGCGGCAGTCCTAAATATGGAACGTGAAATCGGGCTGCTCACGCACGCACGCACACACACGCACACACACACACATACACACACAAACACGCTGGGTCTTTCTGCAGACTCATGGTGGGAGGGCGAGGATTGGAAGGCAGGAAATCGGATCAGGGCAGATGTTAAGGAATCATGTGTGATGTTATGAGCTGATCACTTTCAGCCTTTTTTTATTGGAATTTTTAAATTCAATCCAACCCTCGTTCCAATCCAGTCCTAAATTCAATGAAATCCTCGGTTCAATAGAATACTAAATTCAATCCAGTCTTAAATTCAATCCAGTCCTCGATTCTATCCAATCCTAAATTTAATCCACTCCTTAGTCCAATCCATCACAGACACAGTTTCATTGCATAGATGCGAAGAAACACAAGATAGAATATGGCATCATAGGGTGTGCAATCCAATGTAAGAACACTGCAGGACAAGGGCTTCCTTCCCCCAAACTTTGTGCCTCACTCTGACATTGATAAACCAGGCCGAACAGTTCCAGCCTGTTTCAGACGCCTAATTAGGGAGGCTAATTGAATCCAACTGCTATTAAATCTGTGTGTGGAGTCCAGAGAATTCCCCACGGGGGAGGCGGGAACTGAGCAGTTTGCCGAGGAATGTCATTAAGGCACGTCTGAAAGAACAAGAAGAGAGAGTGGAGTAGAGGAGACGAGAAAAGCTCCTCTTTTACCTTGAGAGAACATTACGAGTAAACATCATCAAATGAATTACATTTCACCACCTTCTTTTTCTTTTTAAAAAAAAACAAAAAAAAACAAAACAATCTTTCTGCCTCCCACTCAGTAAGGGGGTTGAAGTACGAGAGGAGGCTGCCTCTCACTCAGTAAGAGGGTTGAAGTAGGAGAGGAGGCTGCCTCCCCCTCAGTAAGAGGGTTGAAGTGTGAGAGGAGGCTGCCTCCCACTCAGTAAGAGGGTTGAAGTAGGAGAGGAGGCTGCCTCTCACTCAGTAAGAGGGTTGAAGTACGAGAGGAGGCTGCCTCCCACTCAGTAAGAGGGTTGAAGTACGAGAGGAGGCTGCCTCTCACTCAGTAAGAGGGTTGAAGTAGGAGAGGAGGCTGCCTCTCACTCAGTAAGAGGGTTGAAGTACGAGAGGAGGCTGCCTCCCACTCAGTAAGAGGGTTGAAGTACGAGAGGAGGCTGCCTCCCACTCAGTAAGAGGGTTGAAGTAGGAGAGGAGGCTGCCTCTCACTCAGTAAGAGGGTTGAAGTACGAGAGGAGGCTGCCTCTCACTCAGTAAGAGGGTTGAAGTAGGAGAGGAGGCTGCCTCCCACTCAGTAAGAGGGTTGAAGTAGGAGAGGAGGCTGCCTCTCACTCAGTAAGAGGGTTGAAGTACGAGAGGAGGCTGCCTCTCACTCAGTAAGAGGGTTGAAGTGCGAGAGGAGGCTGCCTCTCACTCAGTAAGAGGGTTGAAGTACGAGAGGAGGCTGCCTCTCACTCAGTAAGAGGGTTGAAGTGCGAGAGGAGGCTGCCTCTCACTCAGTAAGAGGGTTGAAGTACGAGAGGAGGCTGCCTCTCACTCAGTAAGAGGGTTGAAGTGTGAGAGGAGGCTGCCTCCCACTCAGTAAGAGGGTTGAAGTAGGAGAGGAGGCTGCCTCTCACTCAGTAAGAGGGTTGAAGTACGAGAGGAGGCTGCCTCCCACTCAGTAAGAGGGTTGAAGTACGAGAGGAGGCTGCCTCTCACTCAGTAAGAGGGTTGAAGTAGGAGAGGAGGCTGCCTCTCACTCAGTAAGAGGGTTGAAGTACGAGAGGAGGCTGCCTCCCACTCAGTAAGAGGGTTGAAGTACGAGAGGAGGCTGCCTCCCACTCAGTAAGAGGGTTGAAGTAGGAGAGGAGGCTGCCTCTCACTCAGTAAGAGGGTTGAAGTACGAGAGGAGGCTGCCTCTCACTCAGTAAGAGGGTTGAAGTAGGAGAGGAGGCTGCCTCCCACTCAGTAAGAGGGTTGAAGTAGGAGAGGAGGCTGCCTCTCACTCAGTAAGAGGGTTGAAGTACGAGAGGAGGCTGCCTCTCACTCAGTAAGAGGGTTGAAGTGCGAGAGGAGGCTGCCTCTCACTCAGTAAGAGGGTTGAAGTACGAGAGGAGGCTGCCTCTCACTCAGTAAGAGGGTTGAAGTGCGAGAGGAGGCTGCCTCTCACTCAGTAAGAGGGTTGAAGTACGAGAGGAGGCTGCCTCTCACTCAGTAAGAGGGTTGAAGTAGGAGAGGAGGCTGCCTCTCACTCAGTAAGAGGGTTGAAGTACGAGAGGAGGCGCTTCGGAGATAAATGCTTTGGAGGCTCCAGCTGTCGTACCATGTGGTCTCTTTGGGATAAAGCAGGACAACTCAAAGGCACGTAGTGGGGAACTCTTCAGCCCACGCAGCTGAGGAGAGAACAAGGCCTTGCCTTACAGGAGTTTCGGGAGGGCAGGGGGGTGGCTGGCAGTGAGTGAGAAAGGGGGCGGGGTTCTTTACATTTTTCCTGCTGGATCAAAGTGTTATTTTTGAGTGACACGCTAATGACATCACCCCCCCTCCCCGAGCGCTCTAGTCCCGTGGGCTGTGTTTGTCATTTTCGGTTGAAGAAACGCGCAGTTCCTATTTTTTCTTGTAAACAAATGATGTGCCTTTCTGCGGAATGGACGAGTCTGAGGACCCGGAAGGTATTGGGTGGTAAATAAGCTTGAAGAGCATTTAGTTATCGCCACTGAAAGACAGAGCTGTCAGCGCAATTGGTGGGGGGGGGGGGGGGGGTTGAGGTGAGCTTCTGAAAAAATGTTTTCTTATTTGGGGGCACAAAGATGACTCTTTTATTAGATTGTATATGTCAGAGGATTGTGTCTATGAAAGCTCATTTTATAAATGAGCTCTCGTATGCAGGATAGACAGATGAGCCTTGTGAGAAATGTGTTGCTCTACACACACACACACACATTTAAAATGCGCTCTAGAGTGTGAGAGAATGTGTAAATTGTGTTGTATCTGGACCGTGATTTTTTTGCGTAATCGGTGAGTGCTTAGCGCACACTCTGTACATTCTCTCTTTTTCGGCTCAGCAGAGCCATCTTTGCCGGCGTGCGAGACCATGCCGTGTCCCGCTTTACCACACAGGCCGAGCCGAGCCGAGCCGAGCCAGAGAGGAGGCAGAAAGCTTGTCTAAATGCATACGCTAAGGAGCCAAAGTGTAAACCTACCTAAACCTGTTTCAGCACCAGGATGGTGACGTGTATTCCCCCTGTGAGGTCTATCTCTATCTCTATCTCCCTCTCCTCTCTCTACCCCCCTCTCTTCTCTTTCTTTCTCTCTCCTCTCCCCCTCTCTCGCCTGCAGTCTCCTCTTTCTGTTTCTCCCTCTCTCTCTTCCCTCTCTCTTGCATGCGATTTGTCTGCTACTGATTTGATCAGGAAAGACAACACAGCCAAAGGCAAGGAGAGAGGAGAGGAGAGAGAGATGGAGAGATGGAGAGATGGAAAGATGGAAAGGAGAGAGAGAGATATGAGCGAGCTCGATGGTCAGGCTGTAAAATCCTTTTTTTCTGAATGGGGGGCATGTTATGGACCCTCTCTGTCAGATCACCCTGGGTGTGATTAGAAGGCTTGATTTTGCACAACGTTCCTGTCGTACAGCAACCGCTACACCCGTTCTGAGTCCTGGCCGCCATCTGCAGTCCTCCACCCTCCTACGAGTGAACTGCAGGTTTTCTGTCCATCTGTAAATGGGGCTTTTTTTTGGGGGATTTAATTCTGGGGTTTAAGGTGTGTAAGGTGCTTAGGGCATAAGTGGTTCCGGTACGGAGAACGAAGGTATTGTGTGTGTCCTGGATAAGCATTGCTTTTTCATGTCATCTGAAGACGTACGTGGACTTGTGCTAACCGTGGCGTTATACAACACAGGCACAGGAAATGACTTTCCCGAAATCTCTCGTGTACCTGCTGTACAGGCGGGAGACAAATGGAGGAACGTCCAGATTCCCGGGAGGTACGGCGGGTGCCCCTGGAAATCTCAGGAGCTCCGCGACGCTGTAGCCGTTGTGGTAGCTCCCAGCCAGAGCTGTGCCGGAGCTGTGCCCGAACAAACAACCGACTGAAAGTGCCGGACCCCGAACCGACAAATCAAAACCTGGAGCGCCAGGCGCTGATATTTACTCTCTACTCCAACCTGTCAGCGCTAGGCTAGATTTATGGCCTAAACCAAGCGTACCTGCTCCTTTTGTCGAGAGACCGACCAGTGTAAATGCACTCTAGCCGCGTGTTCGCCTCGCGGAGCAAACCGCTGAGTGAATTATCGCTGCCCTGCCGGACGAAACAATGTTCCACTTTTCAGGGTCACTGTACTCTGTCTGCCTGGGCCCTTTGGTGTCAGCAGTGGCATCCCAGGACAGTTTGCCCTGAGGACGGGATTATTTTGGGTGGCCATTAATCCTGCCAGTGTTCAGAGGCACTAGGGTGGGGGGGGGTGTGCCACGCCTTTTTCTGTCTAGAGGACGGAGGCGTTCATGACACGGCTGAGATATGGCGAGGCGGGAGCATGAACCGGACGCTGCGGAGTGGCCGTCCGATCAGGGGAAGCGGTATGAGACGGTCAGTTATCTCAGCTGTGGGGACTACTTTTGACAGCATACAAAGAATCTATTCTTTAATTACCCCTGTGTGAAATCTGAGCAAGGTGTACACTGGCGTTTAGCAGACATTTATGAAACATCAGCGCTAATAGTTTTTTCTGGTCGAAGGATAAATGAGGAGTAATAACAAGAGAGGTAAATCCCCCCGCAGTGTTTCAGATCTCTCATTGGACGGTTGGCGGACGAGGAGGAGACCGCCATTTCTGTTTTTTTCCCCCCAAGGCGAGTGTCCAGGAGCGTCCTCATTTCCTGCTAAATAAAGTCGCTTTAGGGCCTCCGACTCACTGGCAGGCTACTAGCGGCGGGCGAGGTACAGCGCTTCGCCGTCAGTCTTTGTCACCCTCTCTGACAGTCTTTTAGCCGTGCCACGCTCCGCTGAACCCCGCTTTCTCCCCCGGGGTATAAAGGGGCAAGAGAAACGGCAGGTGTGTGAAAGAAGGTCATTAGACGAGTAGGACGCTTGCAGCCTGTGCCCTGTGAAAGAACATATGTTTTTGCTTATCTCTTATTTTTCTGTTTTTGTTATTCCGCTGAATCTTTAATGGTGCGATTTCGGCTAATTTGCTGAGGGGCGAGGTTGTGAACTGAAGAAGCTGTGCCGATGAGACCGAAGTGGGATTAAATTAATAAAATGCATGTTGCAAATGCATTTTTGTATTTAAAAAAGCATAAAGGCTGTATGTACCCTGTGCCAACTGGATTTGTTCCACTCACACCTGCTCTTGAACTCTTAAGGAGGATCCGATTAGTCCCCATTGAGAGGAATTTGTTGTATTTCACCGGGAAGAGGGCGATATTCCCACCGGGAAGAGGGCGATATTCCCACCGGGAAGAGGGCGATATTCCGCTGTGATATGTCGGATCAAGGGGATTGCGTGACACATTTTCTGTCTTTCTTTTTACAAACGCGTGTGGGAATTTGTTACTTTTTAATTCTCTGACGAGGGATAAAAATCTATGAACAGGGCCCTCCAGACATACTCTGGTCCCAGGTGTGGAACATGTCAGACTTGTTATATCAGTATAGTCCAGAAAAAACAACTGTCTTTCATTCGTTTCAGCCATAATGTGGCCAGAACAAACCATGCTTGCTCACCTGTAGCTAAATTCAACATTAGTTATCATCACGTCATGTCCTCAGTGTTAATTGTAGAATAGTTAGACAATTTTGATTTCCTAAATGTTCCCTGACAAATTAAATATAAAAAGTGAAAAATGTATGTTCTTCTGAAACCAGAAATGTGGTTCTGCAGATGTTTTTTATTATTAATTTAGTTTGTCAAAGAACTAAAGGTTCTTTGCGGATGGTAGAGGGTATATTTCACAACAACAATCCTTTGCTTGTCAGCAGTTAGAACTGTTTGCTATAATATGTGGAGAGAAAGATAAACCCAAACACTAAGACCACTTATGTCAGCTGTTTATAGTAAGTGGGTATGACTGGGTATGACTGCTTATAATGCCTGTGAATGTTATTATCCACAGGCCTAAATGAGTATGACTGCTTATAATGCCTGTGAATGTTATACACTTTCATAAGCCTTCAGGAAGCTGGTTCCCCCATGACCTTCCCATGATTATCTGCTGTCTGTACTGACCTTTGACCCCTGTTCTTTTGCTTGTCAGGGTGTACCCAAGCCCATCGCACTGGAGCCCTGCTTCGGAAACAAGGCGGCCGTGCTGTCAATCTTTGTTCGGTTACCACGGGGATCAGGAGGAGTCCCGCCTCCTGGGCAGTCTGGTCAGTCTCTCCCTCTCTCTGATCTGTTCATTCTGTATCTCTCTCTTTTCCCTTTGCTTTCCTCCCACCTTCCCCCTCTCCTAGTCCCATTCCCCCTTCTCCCTCTTTCTTCCCCTTCAACTCTCTCTTCTTCATCTCTCTCTTTCTCTGCATCCCCTCCTTTCTCTCTCCCTCTTTCTTTGCCTTCGGCTCTATCCCTCTCTCTGGTCTCATCTCAAGGTGATAAGTTGTGTTCTCTCTGTATTCAGTGTAATTCCTGTAGTGATATTATATTCTGTGCATGTCTCCTTTAATCTCTCTCTCTCTCTCTCTCTCGCTCTCTCTCTCTCTCTCTCTCTCTCTCTCTCTCTCTCTCTCTCTCTGATTACGTCGCTGTAGCGCTGTGCTAACCCATTAAACCCTTAAAGGGATAGTTCGGAAATTTTGGACATAATGTCTCAATTACGACTTACCCATGATGTAGTTGATTGATGGAAACCATTTTCAGCTAATTCCATGCTGTCCCTTCTTTTGGACATACGCACGTTGCTAATGCTAGCGCAACTCTATGGTAACCGGTAGCATCCACTACCAAACGCGCTTAAACATTCCACAGTGCACCCAAAGCAAATAAAATACGATGACAGTCTATCGGGGTTATTTTGAGTGTTTATACCATCATTTTTGAAGTCAAACTATCGTTGTATCCTTTACTTTGTGCTGACCTATATTCTCTGTGGAAGTACGGCGGCGGAGCGATACTTTACGTTACCTACGAATGTAGTGCCGGCACTTCTTTTTGGTTTCCATCAATCAACTACATTATGGGTAAGTCGTAATTGAGACATTATGTCCAAAACTATCCCTTAAAGCTAATGGAAACCCTGTACTGTGGCCTGGTACAGTCTTCCGCGCGCTTGCAGTTGTTAGCACTGGTTTAGACCAGTGTAAGTGTCCATTGAAATATACCCATATTTTAGTGATGAAAAATGCAGCTGCAACACCCTGAATTTATTAATTATTATACATTAAAAAAACAGTGTTGCAGTGTTTAGCAGGGACAATGTTTTCCCAAGATAGGATAAATCCTCCTAAGACCTGTTAATTAATCTAAGGGGCATGAGTCTCTGGCCTTAATCTCAAGAACCATATATTCCACTATGCTGAAACCTATACCACAGGGGACATTCAATAAAAAGTAAAATAAATAATATTTTTTAAAATATTTTCACTGTGGCATGTTTGTCATCCAAGACACTTGTATTATGTAAAAAGAATAAAATAATTTAAATACTTTTACTTGTCAGGTCTCAGGTGGATAATGGGATATGGTGCTTGTTATTTTCTGTAAGAACATTACTTTTAAAACTGAGATGCAGAAAGATGCATGTAAACGCACCGGCGTCCTCAGCGCTCAACTCAAAATGAAAGCTTTAGTCGCCCCGCTGTTCTTAGTCGCCCCGCTGTTCTTAGTCGCCCCGCTGTTCTTAGTCGCCCCGCTGTTCTTAGCCGCCCGCTGTTCTTAGTTGCCCCGCTGTTCTTAGCCGCCCGCTGTTCTTAGTCGCCCCGCTGTTCTTAGTCGCCCCGCTGTTCTTAGTCGCCCCGCTGTTCTTAGCCGCCCCGCTGTTCTTAGTCGCCCCGCTGTTCCTAGCCACCCGCTGTTCTTAGTCGCCCCGCTGTTCTTAGTCGCCCCGCTGTTCTTAGTCGCCCCGCTGTTCTTAGTCGCCCCGCTGTTCTTAGTCGCCCCGCTGTTCTTAGTCGCCCCGCTGTTCTTAGTCGCCCCGCTGTTAGTTTGCGGATCATGGTTTTGCTTCTAACAGCTCAGCTGCTCGAAGCTTAGAATTCAGGCCAGACTCTAGTATTTAGTAGGAGCCCAAGCGTGGGCTGTTGGGGGTTTTCGTATGTTTTGGGGGTGCAGGTGCCAGCCGGTCGTGAGGTGTGATGTCATTTCCTGTGCCTTCCAGGGCTGGCGGTGGCAAGCGCCTTGGTGGACGCCTCCCAGCAGATGTGTTTGGGCTACAAGGAGAAATCCGGCGCGGTGAGGAATCGCAAGCAGCAGCCTCCAGCGCAGCCTGCCACCTGCATCTGACCTGGCCCCGCCCCCTGCCCTGCCCCACCCTCCACAGCTCTGCCCCCTGCCCCACCCCACCCCGCCCACAGCTCAGCCCCATGGACAACTGGGCGGGGCCTGGGTGTTGTTGGCACAGTCTTGCGCGTTAAATGGAGGGGTGTTGACTGACGGCGTTCTGGAGAAGTTCTCTGCAGCGGAGGCATGGAAAGGGGGGTCGGGGCTGTGTGTGGGCGGGGCTGTGACCTGCAAATCTGACGGACGTTGCGCTGTTATGAAACCAAAAAGCGAGAAAGACGCTCAGCCGTGCTCCACTGTGTGGGAGGGGCATCTTTTATTCCCCCCCGCCCCGTCGGGTTCCGTCCCGAGGCTCACAGAGACGTTGGTTCACTTAATTTATTCTTCTTTTCTTTTAAATCAAAAAAAAAAAAAAAAAAACGAAAAACAGCAATCCATACATTTAATTTACCGTGGAAACATTTCATCATGCGGGAGAGTCAAACCCATGCCATTCCGCCTCTTTCAGAAACTGCTTCATTTAAAAATTCTTGTAGTTTATTTTGTGTTTCTGTCTGTTTGTAGTCAAAAAACCTTTCATCACCAGAAATGTGAAATATACCCCTTTTCCTTACCGAAGGTATCCATCTTGCTTTTTAGTAACTAAGAGCACAAGCTACTACACTTGATTATATAACCACACAGACCCCAAGAACTAGGCTGTAGATATAGCCGCTTTTATTGTACGTTAAAGCTTATTTGTGTCCTATAGTGTGGAATTTGGATTTGTATCCATTTTAGCATATTGCTAACAGTTAACAGAGGGGATGCAAGCAATTTAACAGTGCATTCTGGGTAATGTAGGCTGACAGGAAAGAAGTGAGAAGACCTATGCTCAAATTTCTAATTTTCAGTATAAAAACATGGGCTCAATCAACTAGGAAACCACCTGTTCAGACTTACAACACTCACATTGAGACAGGAATAGAAATTACCTGTTTTATTTATTTTTTTCTTTAAATCTAACCGTTGACACATTCAGAATGTCACCCATTTACACAACATGAGCTCACCAACATGAGCTGTATTTGTTATGACAGAAACTAACACTCATGCAACTGTTAGTCAAAGTTAAGGACATGGGTTGATTGAACACCAGTCTTCGTCTGGACCAGTCAAAGAGGCTACAATAGATGGATGTAATTAAGCGGCGTCAGTCTTTCACGAGGGAGCTTATAAAAGGCTGCTGCATTCCTTCTTAATTTTATGTTTTGTGGTGATTTAGGAATATGTCTGTGGGCATTGTAAGCAAGGCTAGAGTAATGCATCTTGTTGATGTTCTGTAAGTCTGCATATTTCCCTGACAGCAAGCATTCATCTTTTTTTGGCGGCAGGATATTACAGCATGAATCATAATTGTGCAAAAAAAAAAACAGTTTCCAGAGGATATTGGGGTCATTTTGAAAATGCTCCTGTTAGAAGCTTGGCTCTCCTCTCTCATAAAGTTCTGTAATGCAGTCATTTTAACAACAGCAGCATTCACTTTGTTACAGGTTGATCCAAAGAAAGAAAATTGCTGTACTTTCCATGTGGAAAAAATGGAAAATGCCCTGATCTTCTGCGTCAATCCATAGAGTGGTACTTGAGAAAAGCGTCCCATATTCTATATACTGGGGGGGTAAAGGATGCTGTGGCAAGTAGGAGATTTTTAAGGGGGGGGGGGGGGGGGCGGGTGTACTTCCTGGACATAGGAACCAATCCCTGCCCTCCCACTGGGCATAGGAACCAATCCCTGCCCTCCCACTGGGCATAGGAACCAATCCCTGCCCTCCCACTGGGCATAGGAACCAATCCCTGCCCTCCCACTGGGCATAGGAACCAATCCCTGCCCTCCCACTGGGCATAGGAACCAATCCCTGCCCTCCCACTGGGCATAGGAACCAATCCCTGCCCTCCCACTGGGCATAGGAACCAATCCCTGCCCTCCCACTGGGCATTACATTAGGATAAATCCCCCGCTACAGAGACCCCCTGGCAGGGGCGCACGTCTGCTTCACAACACTCTTCCTCCAGACGTACCCCCCTCCCGCACATCAGTACTGTATTTTACAAAAATTACATTTGCAGCGTTTCAGCCGAGCGGCTCCGCGGTACTTTGGAGAGAACAAGAGAACTATAGGAGTCAACGATGATTCCTCCTTTCACTTCAACCGGTCTGAACTGGTCCGTTGTGGAGTGGACTCCAACTGTCCCCCAATCAGCCCAATCATTAATGAGCCCATTCTCTGCCGAGTGCTTTAGAGCTGAGGGAACAACCCCCCTACAGAGTCTTTCAGGAAATGAATAAGTATTGTGAGTCACAGTACGCACAGTGAATATTCTAGTACGTTATAGTAGCCTATTGGAGATTGGAGGAGTGGGAGGGAGGGGAGCGGAGGGGGCGGTTGAAATATGACAATATAGGAAATGGAAAGTGTGACCGACCGGCTGTAATTACGCTCCGTGTATGCACTGGAGAATAATGCACAGCGTTAACTCTCATTTGCCCAGCTCCAGAGGTGACTGGGTATTGATTTGGATCGGGGCGGTTCACCATCTCCGTTTTGTTTCCTGTCTCTCCTTTTTTTTTTTTTTTTTATATCCATATATACATTTTGAGAAATACAATACCTGGCATGAGGTATTTCTCCAGGATGACCCCTGACTGCCTGGTACTTGACCTCTCTGCCAGTAACTGGAAGATTTTGTTTCAAAGTGAATGTTCTGGATTAACGGGAGGATTCCCATTTGTTAAATTTTATTTTTTATTTTTTTAATGGAATGCCATAAATCTGCTTCCCAAGAACAGCAAACAACTGGCCTCATCTTAATAACATTGCTCTCCTTGGGCTATGATATGGGAATTATAATATGTAATAATAACTAGTCTGAAACTATAATTTGATTATATTTTAATATGCGATATCATGTGCAGATCACAAGCAATAGTCCTTTCAAAGCAGCTTATCACAGAACCATGCCCCCTTCCCAACACCCAATGACATCACTCCCCTCTAAAACCGCTCCCTTCCTGCTTGCCCTCTTAGAAGGAAGTAGGAAGTTGAAGAATTAAATGTTTTTCTCTTCCCATCAATGCCTTTCTGGGGCTCTCTGATCACATGACACTAAACAGGTTGTAGAGGTACGTTGTAGGCACACGATTTGCAAAAAACGGCGGGTTTTTCATTGATCTAATTCTTTGCGTCTAATTCTCTTCCTTCCATTCACTGAAACCGCTTAGAGGCTCTTTAAAATGGAGATCTTTGCTTTGGGCTTTTCTAACCTTGCTGCTGACCCCTCCGTGTATGCTTATTTTAAACTGCAGCCAATATTTCCCCCCTTTAACCACGTTTTAAACAGTGCAGGTTTGGTTCGTTTTTGTTTGCTTTGTCTTTAAACTCTTCATTTTCCCTCGAATGGATTTGTTTCGGGAGTCATCAGTCATTGAGCCCACTGCTGATTTCACCTGTCAGCCTATAATTGAGTCAGTTATAAAATGCAACCTCTTTCTAAAAGAATCACTGCTAATGTAGCACAGGAAATCTGTAGTGACTTGAGAGCTGGTCTCGGTGACTGTCCTTGGACGCGAATATTGGAAATTCATTCTTAAGGGGCTTCATAGCTATGGCTGACATAATGTGGACTTAGAAGGGCAAACTTCCCTCGACAGACATTAAAACAAACTCCGTTAATAAACCCAGGTTGTAATAATGGTTGGACGCAAAAAAGAAAAAAAAAACCCTCAGCATGCCCAGGGGGAACCGCAGGACCGAGTTTTATAAGCCCTAAAAATAGCTCTCTTCACGTGGATGCCTACTGAAAGTGCTGTCAGGTGATGTCAAAGATGTGTACTAAAAGGTGCTTCAGCACTGTCCTTCAGATACCAATCCTTTCGAAAATGTGAACGTGGATGTTTGTGAGCTGTCAGGACCTGGGAACAGAGCAAATAGCAGTGTCTAGTGTATAGAGATTAACAGGGAACAATAATCCTTCTGATGTTGGCTATCGTCAAATTGTCTTTTTGTGGAATTATTAGAGAGACCTTTAAGCAATTGTTCTATGGCTTGAAATGCAGAAATCAATTACAAAAGAGATACACACACATTATATTATTGATGAATAAAGTTTTATTCAATGCAATAAGGTTTTGTCAGTGTGAACCCAGTGGGAGTGGCTTACAGCAGATTGGCAGGTTATCATAGTGCAGTTTAGCATAGCGCTGTTTAGTGTAGCGCAGTGTAGCATAGCGCAGTTTAGCGTAGCGCAGTGTAGCATAGCGCAGTTTAGCATAGCCCAGTTTAGCACAGCGCGGTTTAGTGTAGCGCAGTGTAGCATAGCACAGTTTAGCGTAGCGCAGTGTAGCATAGCGCAGTTTAGCGTAGTGCAGTTTAGCGTAGTGCAGTTTAGCATAGCGCGGTTTAGTGTAGCGCAGTGTAGCATAGCGCAGTTTAGCATAGCGCATTTTAGCGTAGCGCAGTGTAGCATAGCGCAGTTTAGTGTAGCGCAGTGTAGCATAGCGCAGTTTAGCGTAGCGCAGTTTAGCATAGCGCAGTTTAGCGTAGCGCAGTGTAGCATAGCACAGTTTAGCACCGCATGCTCCTTTACACAGGCCTGCTCTGCAAGCGTTTTGCAGCGCTCGGGGGTGGGTCCAGAGCGAATCGCACAGATTACATTTCCACACACAATCCGTTTACACGGCTGGATATTTACTGAAGCAGTTTGGTACCTCGATGAAGGAGTGCAGCAGCGGCACCTGAGAATCGATCCCGCAAACGTGCTGACTGCAGAACACGTACGATCCTCCAAGACAAGTGATTGACAGTTGATGTTTCAGAGATGAAACGGGAGTTTGGGAACAAAAGAAAAATAAGAAAAACAATGGAAAAAAGGAAGTGTTTATCTGACAGATGTTTCCAAAAAAAACATAGCTTTATATTTGAATGTTTTTCTGGTTTCTAGTTTATTTTTTTTATCTTGCTTTCAATCTTTGTTCTAGTGATATGCTGCAGACTCTGAAATGATTGGTTTTCGATAAATATGCCCCATTCCTCTGGAGACACTTCACATGTAAGGAACCCAATCTACACCCGTCCTGCAATTTCAAATCCCAGTCTCTCTGTTACCCAAATCGTGCTCTTGCAGGCCGGCGTGGTGGATCGGTTGGGGTCCAGAGCCCTGCTGCGCTCCCTGGATTTTGGGTTGAGGGGTAGTGCAGGCTTTGTTATTTCTATGGATTTATTCATAAGATTATTCATGGAGAGTGTGTTTCTCTCTCAGTCTTTTGACTGCCATTCTGGTAACTCATTGGTGCCGATTTGTGATTCATACAGCTTTTCTTGGAAGTGGAATTCCACAGGCTGTAAGACCTGGTGTCTCTGAGTGCTTTTACAGCAAGAGAGAATGTCAGAAGGATGTCCCAATTTGAGTTGAGGAGCAATTTCCTATTTGGAAAGGGGGGCGGGGGTCGGGGTCATCGTCTGTCTAGTTTTTTTCCGTAGACGTGGCTAGTCACCAGCGTGTGTCCATCTGAACTTCAGAAGACCCCCCCCCCCCCTCCCTTGTGCAGCAAACTGGCATCTCAACCTTGACGTGGCACACAAGCGTATGCTAACGAGCTAACGATAGCATTAAGTACCTCCTGCGGTCCGTTTGGCCAGAAGCCGGCGGTATGATGAGGGCAAAGGGACGGCCTTTTGCAAGGCATGCTGGGAGTGGCCAAGCGCAAACCGAACAGACGGCCATCAGCAGCCTGAAAAAACCTAAATGAAATAAAAAATTTATGTCCCTGATCATAACACTTCTGTTAATTTCACAGCATGCCTTTAGCAGTACCCAAAGCATCCTCGCGTGCTACGCTCACACACTTTTAGGATCCAAAACTTTCCAACCAATCACATGAGCTCAGTGATGTTGGTCTAAGGTGGAGGCTGGTGATGTGTGTGACACAGGGTGTTCATATTACTGCTGCAGCGAGTGCTGTTTACAGACTAAGGAAAGAAGACTTGAGTTGTGAGTCTGGGCCCATAGGCCAACAGCCTGCTTTAATGGAATGCGCAGTTCCCAGAATCCTCTCCCCTTCACTCCTGAGCCACAAACTCCCAGAATCCCCTACTCTCCTCTCTGTAAACAGCCATTGTAGATACAGATAAATAGTTTGTTAATATTATTATTAATAATTTAGCATTGATTGCACTCTTTCAGTTTTTTTCTTTTATTGTAAATAAATGGGAAAGTACTGTAAAATTTTTCATTTTTATCTGGAAAGTTCTTGCTTAGACAGACATTGATGAACCCGGAGAAATGCACTTTTGGTTCTAAAATGTGGATAAGGAATTTGTTTATTGTAAAATAACTAATTTAAAAGTAATCCAACACACTAGGAATGGACAAAACCATGTAAAATTAGAACATTTTAACAGACTGTGTAACTATAAATATAAATATATAACAGTATGTACGTATGTATGTACTGTAGAGTTTTTGGTCTACAATAAAAATTAAAAATGTGAAAATCCAAATGTGATTGTCAGTTGTTTTATCCACTCTCCTCCATGGAAATGTATGATAATTTGGGTCACACATTTTTTTTAAAAGCATTCATGAACAATCAGAAATATTAAATATGTTATTGGTCTGCCTATGAAACTTTATCAATCAGAATTATTTATTAATGCCTCCATTATTTATGATGTGTTATGTCTTTGAATGATCGCCGGCTTTAAATCTTTATGTGGCATGGTCCACAAAAAGCTGGCTTACGGTTTTTGTGAATCACCTCTAAGATTTCATGTTGCGTAATTGACTTAAGGAAGATGGCTCTACTTTAATCGATTGCCTCCAGATGGGTTTATTTCTGCACGTCTCAAAGTCCGTGTCATTCGGCCATTTTATGATTTCTTTTAAGCCTCCCCAGTCAATGGCGACTGTACTGGAGGCATTTCCTGTTCAGAGATTACACGCCATTTCTGAGATTTAAACCTTGACCTCAGTCAACCACAGATGTTTTCACAATAATATACTTTTATTTTATTGTGCTGTTGAACAGACGAGCCGCTTGGGTGACACTAGTACTCGTTCTTACCTTGTCCCCCCCCGTTTCTCAAGTTCTCATGTCTGGAGAAGAGTGTGATGGTGCTGGGGAGAGAGAACGCGCGGCCGGTCTGCTGCTATCCGTGTATTGATCCGGTACTTAATTCTAACATACTGCTGTGTTAAATCCATTGGTAACGTGTCAAGGTAAGAATTTACTGTGTAAATATGGCTGTGGGAATGGGCTCCAGGTGTGTAGTGCAGCTAATTAGGTGCAATGATTAGGTGGGAAGATTTTCATCCCTGCTAGCTGGAAAATCCTTCAGTAGCCAACTTTGGAGTTTTTGTTTATTTTCTTATGTTCCAATGTTCTGGGATTCTGGCTTTTTTTGCTCGTTTGGATTCCGGCTCTTTCTTCTCTTTCGGCTCTTTTTTTATTTTTTATGATTTGATGTCACGAGTTTTGGCGAAATTCTGCTGTGAGTGATGCAGGTGGTGAATCAGCCGCTGGTGGTCTCTTCTGTAAGGCTGCTGTTGATAAACACACCTTTATTTCCAGCAGTAATGACGAGACTGTTGTTCAGGAATAGCATGGAGCTGCCTCTGGAGCGCTCCGGCCTCCTCCAGCAATTTTACTGAAAGAGTATTGATTTCTCTCTGCTCCAAGAAACGCACCTCTTACACAGCCATGTGCATAGATTGGAAAAATGTATTTTCGAAAATAACCGACTCTCTACTGCTTTAAAAAAAGAAGAATAGAGAGTTATGATGGAAGGGCACAATCTTCAGTGTGAAGTTGGATGAGTAAGTAACATGGATTTTTCTCAGAACTTGCACAAAAAAAAAGAAAAACTTTCATATCATTTTTCATATTGAATTAGTTTGATAACACTTTATTTAAAAAGCTATCACAATGATGAATGTGTTGCATGCAAAAACTCCACAGAGATGGTCTTGACATAAGTATGTGGTGTATGTCTTCAGGTAAATGTCTGAACATAAGGTACAGAAGGCATTTGAGGAATGCATGGTCTAATACAGGTGAGCAATGGTAATAGTACAGGTGTACTAACAGCAGGTGCAGTGCAGTCCCTATGCATTTTCACAGTGACACAAGTTTTGTTCTGTACTCCAGAACATTGGATTTGAAATGGAACAGTGGCTGTGATGTTAAAGTGAAGACTTTCAGCTTTAATTTGGGGGGTTTTTACATCCATATATAGGTGAGTAATGGTGTAATCAATGGACAATAGTAATAAAAAAATAATAATAATAATCGGCGTCCATGATAGTCAGCGGCATGAGAGTCGGTGATACACCCCCACCCCCACCCCCACCCCAGCACCCCGTAGGGCCGTCATCTCGTGTAGGGCAGAGCCACGCCCGATACAGCTAATGCTATCTTTTGTTGCCTCCTGTGTAAGACCTCTAAGGCCTATTTAATTTAAAAAATAAAGAGTGGTAGATTGGGGGAGGTGGGGGGAAACGAGTGCTAAACGGGGGTACAGGGGACGGTGTGAAGTTGGGGGTCCTGCGGTCGCTGGTGCCGTAGGGTCCGTTCTTTGCCATTCGTCTCGGAGGAAAACAAACAGCTCTTGGTTGCACGTGATCTCTGTTGGTTAATTGGCTTTGGTGAGAGCTGTTACTGAAGGGAAGTTACATTAAATTACCTGAGTTGTTAGATTTACCTGGAGGCAGAGTATCGTCCTGTTTTGGGCTGAGGCTGCATATGATAGCTGGAAAAAATTATATTACTCACCTCAGCTGAAACAAATATGCACAAGGGCTTCAGGTGCACACGTACCCACAAACACTCGGGCTGTGTCTGAATCAGCCCTACACCCTTTTGAGGGCGCATATTTGAGTCCACTTCATCAAAAAGATTTTGAGTGGGCGACTTTTTCTCACAAATGGGGGCACTTAAAATACCAGGATAAACCCCTTATTTCTGGGGTTTTGTTGAGGGAATTCAGGAGCACACTCATCTGCAGAAGGGTGCACTCATCCAACAATATCAGTAAGTAACTCGGAAGTGAAAATGTAAAAGGTGTAGAGCGTATATGCATATCTATGGTACAAGAGTGGGTCTTGTAATACTCTTTTTTATTTTTGTTAATTCTATCTTCATAGTCTACACTTTGTAACAATTGTCATATGTTAACTGATTGATATTCTCAATAAAAAAATAAAAAAATTAAAGATATTACGAACTACTTCCTCACTAATTTGGAAAGAGTTTTGCGGGATTTCTTTTGCACACTGCTTGCAATGTGAGGGGACAGGGCACATAGTAGACAAGGGTCTGAGTGGACAGGGAACAGGGCTCTGATTTGGACACAGCCATGGTTTTAAAAAAAAACATACTAACATACTGCATGCACAGCATTGCAGACAAAGGAAGAAAATGTTTTTCCATTGCCTTTATTCCTCAACAGCTATCTAGCTAGAGCCTGGCTGCATCGCTGTTTTACTCCTGGGGTATGTATGTTATCTTTGTTTTTTTTCAACTTTAGTAAATATAGTTTTCATTTGAATTACATACATAACATTTCCGTTGGGTTTCAACCAAATATTGTGCTAAAAAATTGTGAATTATCATTAACCTGAATAATTCAAAAAATGACATCTAAGCCTGCTTGTTTTTTTCCGCTTTTCAGTTTTGAGTGTTTGCGCATAAAATACAGTTCAAATCAACATTTCTGGGAGATTGTTCACTCAGGATCTACTTCGATTGGTTGGCATATTCAGAGGTAAGACTAATGGTGTTATCTCATGTGCTTTAGGTGATTTCCCACCAAATTTGTTGCTACATGTCTTCAAGCACATTGCTAGTTAGTTTTGCCTTAATACTTACATCACTGAGTTGATTTTGTTTCAAAGGAATGAGTCATGTGCGATTTTTATACTCGCCATGCATTCAGATGCCATTATTTGCACATCTTTCAAAACATAACTTAACATAATATGCCTCAGAATTATTTGAAGAGCCAGCAGATCACGTTTTGTGGAGAATTCAGGACAGATTCTAGTGCTAAGACATTTTCCACGTGCTTCAAAGGTAAAAAACGCATTTTATTACGCAATACCTTGGAATGATACTCTCAATGCATTATAAAGTATTAACTCATTTATAACATATTAACAAATATTTACATTTCCAATGGTTTATATTTGTTCAACATGAATAAATGTTACTGACTACATTAATTAGGAGGAGACTAGGGTTGCCAGATTGAGACAGTAACTCTCATGGTCACAATAAGCGATGTTGCCCTGTTGAATACTTATAATAATAATAAACGTACATTCCTATCTCACCTGTGCAGCTGCATTCTAACATAATTACCTTTTTATTGGTTTTGTCATTTCAATAAAAAATGTGACATGCGGTTGCATGGATCTAAGCGTGCAAAAGCCTTTCTTTTAATGGTGTTTTTCTTTTTCCCATTTTCAATGAATAACAATGATCATCTGATTCTCTTTTTAGGGTAACAGATTGACTGGTTGGGTTCACACAGAATGACTTGTTTATTTCCCGGCCAAAGTAATCTCCACATGATTGAGCTGTCTGTGAGTTTTATCGAGCCTTCATTAATTTCCTTAACTAGGATCTGTCTACAGTAATTTAAATCAGACAGGACTTCCTGCCATTATTATGATTCCAGTGGTCTGTCTCGCCATCACAATGGCACAAATTTACCATCAACAGGGACTTTCATTGATGTGGAATTTGTTTTTATACCTGCCTGTCTTATGCGTCTGATGAATAAGTACCTGGACAATGATGTAACACCGTTTTTCATTTCTTAATTCATTTCTTAATTGCCTTTGGAGTTTAAAACTCACTAGAAATAATCTTTGTACACTGGTCTAAGGTTTCTAGTTTTGTTCTGAGTAAAATCATAAAATGCTTGAAAAAATATATATAAAATGTCACTTATTCAAAAATGGCTGGATTGAATCAGCATTTCTTACCTTCGTACTGTGTTGTGTTAACATGCTTTGGATAACATGTATACCCCACCGCCTGATTCCGTTTGCTGTATAAAAATGCACAGCTCCTGTTGTCTTTACTTTGCTTCACTTGACTGTTTCCCTCAAAAACCTACCAAGGTCTCTGTTGGCTTTGTGATTGAGAAAAGAAATGCCACGGTAGCCGGAGAAGCTTGGTTTTGCTACGTTCCCGTGGATCAATAATCTTACACAACGTGATGAACACAATGCATTCAACCTTCTCTCTCGGGAACATACAACCAATTCAAACTTATGACATTTCAGTGCAGCCTGTCTGTAAGTACCTCAGTGAAAAGTATTGTTTATCTGAAAGGGGCCCTGAAATGTTGGTTTTTGAAACAATTCCAAGAACATTTTACACAGATTGCACGGTTGTAAGATTTGCTCAATCTGCTAGTACGCCTGAACAAGAAGCGTAGAACATGTCAATTATACGAATATCACTGTTGATCATTCTTTTTTTCCATTGTGTGTAAAATGTTTTAGCCAGGTATTTATATGATGTTTAAAATAATTTACATCTAATAGCAATTACTCTCATAACTACAATGTATATTATTATGTATGTGCTAGTAATATGTGACCGTCTTTATTTTGTGGCAATAAAACATATGCCATTCCACATTGAACATTATTTCATTTCTGCTTTAAGTTGTGTAAAATTATTTGATTTGTGGCTAATTAGAATTGTGTTTAAGATTAAAAATAAATCATTTTAGCTTCAGGAATCCTCCTTTTGATTCCTGGTAAATTAAGAGAGCTGGCAGGTGCTTTTTTAAAGACCTTGTCTGTACCATAGACTGTATAAAAATATGGACAAAGTCACTGTGACGTCACCCATTGCCTTCCCACGACCTCGTAAAAACCAAATTGAAGCTCCAGATACATTTTTCCGCCACCAGTTTGTACAAACTGTGTCTGCTTCATGGAGCTGAAGAGGACTCAACCTGTCCCCTCTGGTTGGTCCTGAACAAATGTTAATACCCTGTCCAAACGACACAATATTTAAAAAAAATCAGCACATGCAGAGGCATTATATGAAGGAAAGGCACCTATTTCAATTACATTTTTTTGTGGGAAAAAATTATTGACTGAGTATTTTGACCACATTGCTGCCATTGACTTACATGGTGAAAGACCTATACTGGAGCCAATCGCAGTGGCGCTAGTGAGCAACGGCACAATTGCCACTCCCAGCCCAACCAGGAAGTGAGCTTCAAAACAAAAGTCCAGTCTTGGCCCCTTGGTCTGTACCCCCTTTAAATACATTTAACCTGATATTCAAAGAGCCACTGAGAGAATATAATTATCTGGGCTGCCAGTTGTACTCTATTAAAGGCCAACTTCACTTTATAAAAAAATATAATCCATTTAATATTTTGTCCATCTGTCAACAATCTATAAATGCTATATTTGTCCATCTGTCCACTGTCCATCTATAAATGGCAAAAAAAAAAAAATTTAGGCAGCCTAAATCTCTATCTGTGAATTAAGTGCGTTTCTCACAAATTATAATAATTTGGATACAAATAACTCTTTTTTTTGTTTGTTTTGGCGATGCTCCTACATCAGGCCGATTTTGGCCAGCTTGTTCCTGAAGTGAAAAAGCTGTTTTCCCTTTATTGAATGCCCTTGTGAAAATTGTGAAAAAATGTGTCTGAAAATCTTTCTGAGATGTATTGCATTCAACCGTAATACTAAACTACCCTCTTTGTGTCTGTTGTCTGAGACACAACATGTTAGTTGGATTTCATGTTACTATTCAAATTTGAAACCCCATCACTAATATACAGCTTGGCTCACTGGTTTAAAATGAATGCACACTGATTATTTATTAAATTCACTCAAATATTTTAATAAACAAAAATGTACTGCTTAATTGTGTTTCAAAGAACCTTGAAGTGCCTTCAAATGTTTTGACAGAAGCACATTATACAATAAGTGAGTGAAAATAAATGTCACAATAAAAAAAGAATTCAATTAATAATTGGTCTTTAATACCGTATCCTATGTCTGTTGGCGTAAGATCGTCGGAGCTTCATTTGAACATTTTTCCTCAAGTAATTGATCGCGCTACTTTGTTTTAACCTTTCTGTATTGAAATGGCTTAAAAGGTCCATCTGTAGTAGCATCTGGCCTTTCATTTAACATAGCATCTGTGTAGAAACAGGGGAAGAAATGTAGCTACCTAATTACCCGGATTGTGTTGGGGGTGTGGATGAACTGCCAAAATGGATTCCAGGTTACAGAAAAGAGAGGCTTCACTTGGAGTAATTTAGCAGCTAATGGCAGCGATTGTAGCCGTTCCAGTGCGTCTGCATTCACCGCTAGGGTTTGTTTTCCACATGGCCGCGCGGACACCTTTCGTTCCGAGCGCGACCTTGCCGCCTCTAATTGCGGGTGAATCACGGGGAGGGAACTGCGCGGTTACCATGTCAGCGCGGAAGTGCAGCGGAAACTCTGATAAAAGCAGAAGCCTATCGCCTGCTCACAGCCTGCGACACAGACAGGAAAGCTCATAAAGTCAGCATCGTATGATCATTCATATTAGAGCAAAGCCGTGAGTGGATCCTATTCTGAATACCAGGCATCCTTGGCTGTCAGATATGTTCAAGAAATATTTTCGGCTACTACTGTGACGTATCAGCCTGCGGACATTATTATTTTACAGTATTTTACATCCCGATTCAATATTCTCAATGACTTGTCCTGAACTTTGAGTGAAACGTTTTTTAATGTTTTCTCCAATTGCTACTTGAAAAGCTCTGCAAAAAAGACTATAAAATAAATAAAACTTGCTGAAAATGTATGATTGGAGAATCACTAGTTTAAAAAAGAAATTGTTCATTCATTCTTTCATGAACAGTGAGAATTAATTTTTACGAGGTGCTGAGGTTACAACGACGTTACAACAACGTCAACACAAGGTTTCATATAGCCTACCTTTACAGCAGGGACTCCTAGCACGTCAGACACCAATCACTCAGAAAGCAGGTATACGAACCATCCATCAGCGCTATGGGAGGGAGAATTGGGCCCCTGTTTTAGACTGCGGAGGCACAGGAGTGTTTAATGCCCTCCTCTCTAGACGCTGCTTGCGGCGGTGGATAGATTAGCGCTGACAGCGTTGATGTTCTATAGTACCAGAGAAGCGTCCCAGATGGCTAATGACCCAAAACACGGAGGAAATATCTCTGAATACCGCTACAAAATGGCGGCGGGGGCGGTGTTCTTCTTGAGGGATGCCGCTGCCTTTACCCAGCGCCGTAAAAGCGTTAAAGTTTCATAAGCCTGTCCGCTCTGTGAAGCCGCAGTTTTATCATTTATACGATCGCCTTGCCTCACAATAACCAGTAAGAAACGACATAAAAAAGGGGGTGATGGAGGGGGTGTTAGTAGGCACTGGGGGGGGGGGGGGGGGGGGGGGTTTCCTCTGGCATTTTTTTTTTGGGGATGGAGCTTGTTTGGTGTGGCACAACTCTCCTCTCCCATCCCACTGCAGGTAGAGAGATGCCAGTAGTCGTATCATTCGGTAGCTTTTATTTGCAACGAATAACATGTATCCTGATTTTTATGAAATCCACAACTCCCTCCCCCTCCCACTTGATTTAAGATGTCCGCTGTGACATCCAAAAACAAACCGTCACACCCCCCCCCCCCAAAAAAAAATTACAACCAACTGATTAGGTACAAAGGAAATGGTGTGGGGCTCGTTCCTGCAAATCACGCGTAAGATTTTTTTACCCCCAGATTGATTCCTTTTCAATCATACAAAATGCTGGGGGTGGGGGGGCTGTCAGTCAGTCATGGGCAACTGACCAATAAGGGCCTTACATTGGTTGCTTGTAGGTGGGGGGAATATCCAAGTATCCAAACGGATACAGACCAGCCCATGAAACGGAGTCCACTTTCCATTCCTGATCCAAATGCATTTCAAAAAAATATGTAGTCCACTTTTCAAGAGTGTTTGTCAGTCCAGCATCTACCAGACACGGTCTTCTTTTTACCAGTATAGTCTGTTGGAGTTATATTAAGTCCTCATGTGAGGGACACAGGTAGTTAAGTTCTTATCCAAACACAATTTATATAATACGAGTGTTTAAAAAAGTATCAAGCATTCAATCATATTTCCCTTATTTTTTCCCCCAAAAATGTATTTTGGTGCTTGTACTGGAAATGTAACTTTTTTTTTTTCCTTTTTTTGACTAAATAATGACACAGAAATGAAAAATGACATCATTGATTCAAACAGTGACTGAAAATTACATTATGAAACACAAAGTCAGCTCATGTGGAAAAAAAGGATCTTTTGTAATTTTACACAGAGGAATGTACAAAGTCCTCTCTCGCGAGAGGGAAATAT
>CM056395.1:27707111-27774121 GCA_029718625.1 Synaphobranchus kaupii | reverse complement strand
TTCTCAAACATGGCCAAACATTCAGAACTATTTTTATATTTGACATTTTTTACACAAATAACAAAAAGATGAAAACTGGTTAAATTCTCATCTTACTATCCTCCCTGAAGCCAAAGATTTTTAAAGATAAAACATTGATATTAATGTTTAATTAGCTAGATATCCTGCCTCTCCATTATTGTCTGATCATATCAATTTTCTCTTGTTTGAATAAATGTATTTTTAAAGTTTCTACAGTACAACACACAAAAGTACATCTGAGTAAATGCATTTGTGGGGGGTTGTGTAGGGACTGAAACATCCAACACGGGTGGGAGGCTATTAGTTGGTAATAAATTACCCTGCAGGAACTGGTTCAACAGTAACATGTAACATGGGCCTGGGGTTATTACCCTTACTTATGTGAACATTGTGACATTTCACAGTGGCATTACGAATGCTCATAGCGTGACAGTTATTAAATCTAGCACCTAGCAGCTATGCATTACCTGAGTTGAGTGAGAATGAAAATTGCAGAAGGGTAACAAGATAAAAGAAGCACTGGGGGTGAGGGATTGTAAAAGTGTTGATTGAGGTAATGAAGTGTCCCGCTAACACCTGAGCTTCCTTGATAGGTGCCAATGCCATAGCCAGTCTTCAAAGTTAGTTTAACATATAGAGAGGAGCTGTAAACAGACCTGGCTCAGCTCTTTTGAGATGCAGTTTCAGCCTTTTGCTATGACCATAAACAGCCTCACATCAGGGTGTCCTGGAATGACACTGGTGCAACTGGCTTGAGTGTCCCACTGGAATAGACAATCCATACAGGCTTTTGGGCCTACCCCTGTGTGAACTGTCATAGCCAGAAAGAGTTTTTCTTTTACATTTTTAAAATGAAAGCTACCCAGATAACCTATTATTCGTATTTGTAAAAGTCATTAATGTAAACAACTGATAAAGCAATCATGGATTATTCACTCCAGAAAACAAAAGTTACCTTGTGTTCTGTGAGGTGCATGTTGTAGGGAACATGCCTCTATATTCCTACATGTGGAGTATTACTCATGCAAGGTGTTTACATATACATTTAGCAGTAATGGTGATAGACAATTAAAACATGTTCGTCTTACCAGTCTTCACCCGGGCACCATAAATGTAGAGAATATCCTCGACAGGGCGCCATAAATGTAAGGAATATGCCTCTATATATACAGTCAAGCCGGAAAGTCTGCACACCCTTTCACTTTCTCCACGTTTTATTACGTTACAGAATTATACTACAATAGATTGAGTTCATTTTTTGCCTCAAACATCTACACACAACACCCCGTAATGACAATGTGAAAAAAGTTTTTTTGAGATTTTAGCAAATTTATTAAAAATAAAAAAATAAAATTTCTCATTTACATAAGTATTCATACCCTTTGCTTTAACGTATTTTTAAAGTATCATATTTCATATTTGGTCGCATATCCTTTACATGCTGTTACTTCCTGAAGTCTGTGACCATCAACATAAAAAAAACTGTTGATATCTTATTTTCAGGTACTGTTACAAGCGATACTATAACCTCTGCATTTGAATGGATCTCTATGGAAATTGGGGGGTGAGACTAGATTCAGCTGTAAATTACACTGGTACAGTATGGAACACATGGCTGGCTAAATGGCTGTAAGTTATCAAGGGTCTGAGCTATCAAACGAGCCCCAAACCATCACTCTGTTGCCAGATATGGAGTAGATGTGGATGGATCACTTTAAGGGTTGTTTCTCCTGACTTTTTTCCCCATAGAGTTCTATAGGAAAATGAGTCCGGAGAAATAACCCTTGGGGGGGGGGGGGGGGGGGTGAATGCTCCTGTGACAATTAAGCTTGGACCCCCCTGTGGCCCCCCTGATTTATGAGTGTAAAATTACAGAATCACTTTTTGCGATATTGTAAGGAGAAAAAAAGGTGTAATGTAGCTGGCCCCCCTAGAATAACAACTGACCCCAGACTGCCCCCCCCCCCCCCCCCCCCCACTTGAAATGGTCTAGAACTGCCACTGCATAATGTGTCACATCAGGATGGCACTTGCATAGCTGAGGGGTGCAAGTGGAATTTGGGCTCTGGCGTCCCAGCCGTTAGACTGTGTGACGGCGAGTCGAACAGCCAGCCGGCGGCCACTGGCCTCCTCCCTACAATGCCCCTGTTGTGCGTGTGTTATTGTATGGTCCTGGGAATGAGCCGGCCCCCCACTGTGCTTTCACCTCATACGCCGTTCTGGGCCAAAGCTACGATCTCATTTCACACAGACCTCCAGAACAAACCGCATAATGAGTTATTAACTTTTGTGGTCATTGTCCCAGTTCATGACCATCACCAGTCCTCCCGTTTTGTAGTTGAATGATCCATAAGGAGCTACGTCTGACATTAACAAGGAGCACATAGGGTTGAGGAGCTGACTAGCCTATAAGAGCCTGCATTGCTCTCTGGATAGCTCCTACGTAGGGCTATATCACGTGATAACGGCTCTGTTTATAAACAATATGGTAGGCTTGCTCTATAGTCCGTACCTAAAGGAGAGCAATGAACAAGTACAATCCCTAGCCTATTGAAAAGGGTTCGGCCTGCTTTGTTTTTCATAAGACAATGTAAAAATATTCCATATGCTAGTATATCCTCTTGTTAGCCTACAAACTTGTAGAAAAACACTAGGCTATTTGTTTTCTACTGTTCCCCTTGAAATAGCTTGCCCACTGTCTGGTGCTTGAATTTTCCTATTGACCTCTATGGAAAAATAAGTCAGAAGAAGAAACTCTTCAAGTTATCCATCCATATCTACTGCATATCTGGCAGCAGAGTGATGATTTAAGGCTTGTTTGATACGTCAGACCCTTAATGACTTAAAGCCATTTAATATATACCATGTGTTCCATACTGTTCCAGTGTAATTTACAGCTAAATCTAGTCCCACCCCCCCAGTTCCCATAGAGATCCATTCAAATGCAGAGAGGTTATAGTATCGCTTGTAGGAGTACCAGAAAATAAGATATCAAGAGTCTTTTGATATTGTTGGGTCACAGACATCAGAAAGTCATGGCATGCAAAGGATATGCGACCAAATATTAAAAATGATTACTTTATTCTACAGTATGTTAAACTGTCCAATATTTTTTGATGCCTGAAAATGGGGGAGGGGGACTATGTACTAAAGGTTCTATCATTTCTAAACGGTTCATCCGATATGGATGAAAATACCCTCAAATTAAAGCTGTCAGTCTGCACTTCAACCTCATTGTATCCTATCAAACTCAGTGCTAGAGTACAGAACCAAAATAACAAAAAAATGTGTCACTGTCCAATGAATTATGGTGCTCAGTGCTCACTGTATTTCCACCAAATTGAATGATATAAAACGCAAAACTATTCATAAAGGATTGAATAACATAAAAAACCTCATTCCATTTAACTTGTAGGGGTACCCTTTGATCTTACTATTCTAACCAGTAGATGGCAGTGTCCTTTCAGAATTGGAGCTGTGTCCTGTTGGTATCAGCCATACACATACATTGTTTTAAATGGCACATTGCGTGATCGGTTTCCCAACTTCTACAAACTATTTTAGCATGGTACAGATAAGACAGCAGCATGTTATTGGTGACGGGATAAATTCCTTTAAGAACTATCTACAAGTTGCACTTTTCCTGGATGCAACACAAGTGTGTGAGTTCACGCTTTCTTGTGAATTGACTAACAGTAGGCTATAGCAACAAAAAAAGGCTATTTGTTAAATCTACCACTTGAGGGTTTGTTAGTGACATGAGAAATATATTTGGGATCAATGTCAATCTAATTTTACAGGAATTGTGCACTTCATCAGTAGGTTACTTAAGTGTATTGATCCCTTTTTCCTCTAAAAAGTATATACCAAATAAATAGTCAAATGAAATAAATGTAATTCTTAGCATAATTAGCCATTGTAAGTTAATACTATAATTATCTTTGTTTTTGTATTCATATCTTGTTTTCTTTAAAAACTATACTGGTGTTGTGGATCAAACATACGTATGCTCTCTCTCTATTTTTGGGTTTGATTTTTTTTTCTTTTTGCATTAAGGAATGTTTCCCTTGATTAAAAAAATAATAAAAGCATAGCACTTACTTTGCATAGCACAATTATTTTTGGGGTGTCTCGGTGGCATAGCCTGTAGAGCACTATTCACATGCTCATTGTGAGCCACAATGTCGGCGGTTCGAATCCGACCACGCGGCCTTTGATGCGTGTCTCTACCTCTCTCTCGCACCCCATTCTTCCTGTCCCTCTAAACTGTGCTGTCCAATAAAGAATAAAGCCCTAAAGAAAATAGGTCATTTTTAAACTTAGTAACAAGCACATGATTGTATTGCATGATATTAATGTAATATACATGTCATAGTAATGAAGGAATGTAAGCTGAGTACGTGGACTATGCATGTAGATACACACACAAATAGGCTTCACATGGGCAGCTCACAGCTGGAAAAGGCAATAACTGCATTGGGTACCGTAAGGCCCACACTAAAGTATATCTGAGGCAAATGTTGGTGTACGTGTGGAGCTGCCTGCTTGGACCCCTAACTGTAGAGCCATTTGTCCCCCATCTGCAGATCCCACAGGGTAGGGCCCATGAGGAGCAACACACAGGGGACCACACCTTCAGCCTGCTCCCCACACAGGGGGACATTTGCAGGGCTCTCAGTGCATAATGTCAGCGATCTCACCAGGAAAAGAAAACCATAGACAGCTACATGATGCCTTGAGGATAATCTTTTTATTAAAATTCATATAGAAAAGGAATATCAGATGTTAGGTTGCTATAAACAAGAGTATGTACAGTATATACAGGGACAGGAGCTGTCCCGGAGGGAATGAGAGATGCCGGTCACTGGATGGGAAGGTGTCACCACAAGGTCACTGTGTCATCAGTACCACACTACATCTTACACACGGAACATGCATTACAGTGCCTCACGTTACAATGATGGGTGATGGAAAGTGCAATAGCTCGCTCACCGTCTGGTGCTAGACAACCTGCATTTGGAAACACCGGAGATATGAAGTGGTCTTGATGTTAACAGTTTTTTGTTTCCTTTCAAGGAATTATAGTTTGACTGCATGACGGGTCTGTTTCCCCTCGAGAACTGAAAGTGTCATTATAGTGTTACGTAGCGGGATGTTTTTTTTAATACTGGAGACAGCACAAGATTAAACATGCTTGGTCTTCAGTTCGGTTGCCTATCTCTCTCCCAGTTAAAGGACAACACCTGACATTTATTTTTCGTTTTTTTTTTTTAGCAAGAATCACACTATTCATTTTTGCAATAAAAAAAATATAATGAAAATATTTTGGGACGATAGTTGTAGTATTTTGACCGTTTTAAGTCAACAAAAAATATACCTATAAGGATTTGATTGCTGAAAACACTTATCAGTGAATACGTTTCATGATTGCATTTTCCGCATTGTAAGCATCCCCCTCACGGGTACTTCTATCCCAGTGCGGGGGACCCATTTTGGTAATGCTCTTCCCTCTGGCCACTCTCTTTAGTGAGGCAGACCTCCTCTCCTCGTTCCCTTACGTTACATTCAATCAACTTCATTAGGACATCAGGCAAGTGTTCAAAAGGAAATTGCAGGGTAATGCTTTTGCAGAGGTACTGGTGCGGGAGGCGGGGCTCGGATACACTCTGACATGCTTTAAACATGATGAGTAAATCTCTGCCTCAGGATTTAACAGTGCCAAGACTGCCTCTGCCAAGTGCCATGCAACATTTTACACACTGTATCCCAGAAGATGAATGTGCCTGTCAAAGAGGGCATGGCTTAGGAAATGTACGAAATGATTGGCATCTCAAACAACCAATCACAGGGAGAAAAAAACAGAAACATATAGCCTTGAAAACATCAGCACAGTGTACAACCAGGGGTGGATAGATTGGAGTAAAAAAATAATTCACATCCTTGTCACACTTTATAGTACACATTAGCAATGCTGAGCAAAGTATTCCCCCCACGTACTGGCGCATGTAAACCATCACTAAGATGCTCTTTCCTCCCGATCAGCATTTTTAAGTTTGTATTTTTGGCAAATGGATTCAGCAGTGCTATAGAGGAGATAGAGCAGCCTCTACTAGTGCAATTGGAACCGGATTTTAAAAAGTGAGCTTATGCAGTTTGCCTGGAGAGGCCTCTTCTAGCTCCAATGAGGGGAGCGCTATCGCTTCCTTTCTGAAGGACTGTGGATTATAGCAGACACCTGAAATTGCTACCCTGGAGCAGTGGTATCTTTCGCTCTGTCCGCCTGTCTGTCTCACAGACCAACAGACTATTTCATTATTTCTCTCACATTACATACAACATGTAGTCATTCCTCTAAAAAAACGTGATTGCGGACTGTCTTAGACACACTTACTCTTCAACATCAAAAAGAAGCCTTGACCATAACAGTATCTAGAAAAGGCAATATACAACAAAATGAAAAAGTAAAAAGAAACCATCAAAGTTTTCCCTTCTGCAGGTGAGCCAAAACAGCCACCGATGTTCCCTCTATGTAAGGAAAGACATCACAACTTCCTTCAATATACAGAAAGGGAGCTGTTGGATACTAGTGCTCTTCCCTGTTCATTTAAAACATGTCAAGGCTAAAATAAATACAGTAAATTTATTGTTTCACAGAGAAAACTCAATAAATACCCCCCCCCCCCCCCCCTTACCACTCTAGTTTCTGTGGTTCCTATGCACCCCTTTGAAACATAAAGCTTTTACAACTTCATTACAGAAGCTGCACAGCCGAAGCTTTAGCTCTCGGGACAGACACTCTTTGTCCCTTTCTTGACATTTCCTGCCTCCTTTTAGCCTCACCAAGAAAAAGCACGTTTAAATGGAGTGAACCATCACAGACATTGACGATAACAAGTCAGGAGGACCTGGGCCACCCTTTGCGGTCATCAGAGCTGGTCGCGGCTGTGGTTCTGGTTGTAGCCGTGGCTCTGGACGGCGTCCTTGTAGGTGAAGGCCAGTTCAGGCCTGTGGTACAGCTCGCTTAGGGCCTCAAATTTGGAGCCCCAGTGACGCAGGCAGTCATAGCTGAAGTCCTCTTCAGGAACGGCCGAGCCCAGTGTGCTGAGGCTGCCAGCCGGCGTGCCCATGCCCTCGATGCAGTACACCTGGTAGGTGTCCATGGGAAGGGCCATGTCGTCATTGTCGGCCTCCCCAGATAATCCTGGAGACGTAGCTCTTGAAGTCCATGGGGCAGCTTGAGGAGCAGACCGCGCCGTGATGGAAGGAGGCAGCTATGGCCCCGCCCCCCAGCCCTGCCCCCACAGGGTGCACCTCCTCCTGGGAGCCCTGGGAGGACTTTATGAGGGGTGCGGTGGTGCAGGATGAGGACTGCGACAGGCTGGAGCACAGGGGCCTCTTCAGCTCTGTGATGTCATTAGGCATTCTGGCAGAGGAGCGGGAGGGGACAACCAATGGGACACACGTGTCACAATTCCACCTTCCACTTCACACAATTCCCTACTTGTTCATGTCCATACTGTATGCTTCACTTTCCTTCTTTTCCCAATTTATTTTACAAGTTATTGTCTTCCTTGTTTTTTGAATCATGTGCAACAGTTTTAATATGAAAATATAAAAACTAAATTAAAACATGTCAATATCAAATTTGGCTCCTTCATTTTATTACTTTTTTTCTAATTCAGTTTAGAAACATTTCAGTTTTGGCAAAGTTTCCTCTGCATTTGGTCTAAAGCGGGGTGGGCAAGGGAGCCGTATCTGTTTCAGGATTTCATGCCAACCTCTGCTCTTAATTATTTAATTATTTATATTTTAGCTACAACGAATGATAGCTGAAGACTGTTCAGGTGTCCCAACATCAAACATCTTATTTTGGTCTAATCTATGGCTAATCCAGCATAATTGATGACAAGGAAACCTTGCATACACATTGGCCCTGCAGGAATGAGAACTGCCTTTGCAGTAGCATTTGCATGAGCTAGCAGGCTAATTAACTGGGTGGTTGAACTCAGTTGCCAAATTTGCGAGTGAAGAGGCTGGCGACGTGCGATCGGCTGATGCGGAGCGGGGGGCGGGGAAGCAACCGTGGCGGCAAAAAAGGCAAGCGGTCTAAACACAGCAGGCATTATAGGCAGCAAAAATAATACACAGCTGCCACATAGTGGTGGTACTTTAATACCACACTTTAAAAGACCTGTCGGACACCTTTTATTGCCTTGGCAATAGCGGCGCCGAGATTCGGTCAGGGAATCGCAGAGACAGAGAGCAGAGCCTTGCTGCTCGCGTGACATCACTTAAAATGACGGTTAATCAATATTTAAAACCCTGAGGTGTGTTTGGACTGCTTTATTCTGACGGCAGCATTTTGGGCCCTACCTGGTCCTGCTCCCCGCCTCCCTCCTCGTTGTAGTTGAGGATGTTTTCGCGGATGTCCTCCCAGCTCTCGTGCTCCGCCGGAATGTGGTACACACCCCTTTTCTGGAACTTACTGCGACTCCCTTTCTGATTCCACACTGTCACAGCCACCAGTACAGCTACAGAGAGAGAGAGAGAGATCCTGGTTATATACAATGTACAATTTTAATTGTAAAATATGAACTTCAAAACTATTTTAAATCTTAGAAATTTGAAAAAGAGAGAAATTTAGAGACTGAGATACTACTATCACCCTGCCCCTCAATCCTACCACTAGGCAAGCAACAGACAGCAACAGGCCATTCTAAAGCCATACTACTCCAGAGTAAGAAAACACACAGCAATGCCCTTCCAAACGAGTGCTTTATGTTTGCGTGTGTTTTTGTATGTACAGGTGTCTATCTGTGCGTGAGGGCATGAGTATGAGTACGTGTGGAGTGTGTCTGTGTGTGTGTGTGTATGTGTTTGTATGTACGGGTGTGTATCTGTGTGTGAGAGCATGAGCGAGATACGAGTATGTGTGGAGTGTGTGTGTGTGTGTGTGTTTGTGTGTGCGTGTGCGGACAGTGAGGAACATAAGAAGAATGGCTTGGCTTTGTGATTTACAGTGTTTACCCAGTTCTGTCATTTATTCACTTAGTCATTCACGGATGACAAGTTACATCTCTTCCCATTTTCAATTAAAAAGGGGAAAGAGCCCAAATCCGCTTCCACCGCTGGAGGAGGTGCCACTACAGCAGATAAGAGAGAGGCGGCTGGCAGTGGCCCCCGCCGCGCTCCCCAAACCAGAGAGGGGTATCAATTGGATTATCTCTCAATGGATGCCAGACGGGTGTTGCGCTTCACTTTTATGCTTCGCTTGACGCATTTTGTTTCAGTTTCATTCCGCCGGGCGAAAATAATTTCTTAAAAGGATTTCTGCCTCTCCCCTTTCTCTGCTCCTGTGATCCGGGCTGACACGGAAGGCGGTGCTGATACGGAAGGCGGCGCTGATACGGAAGGCGGCGCTGACGCGGCGGCTCGCGGGCGTCGCCAGCCTGTCACCGGCGTACCTGTCAGAGGATCGGTGCTCAGACTGCGCTCCACGCTGGCTGACGAGGCTGCTGAGGTTTGTGTTTGCAACACGGTTCACAAAAGCGCGCGCCAGTGCGGGCCTTTGGGTTTCTGAGGCAAAACTTTACTCAAACTTTCGGAGTCCGAGTCAGTTTTTTTTTTTTTTTGTGAGATGCAGCCTAATGTGGGAAAATACGGAAATAAAATGTTTATGACATATGTCAATACAGCTGCAAGAACCTCTTGCATTAGACGAGAGTGAGTCCTGTGCTGTATTTGCGTGGTGTGGAAACCGCAGTTTTTCCGCAGTGTTTTGTGATCCATCTCAACCCCTCCAATGGCCTACCAGTGGGTTCCAACCCACTGTTTTATGGTGTGGTGAGTCCACTGTTATCACCAGTACTGAGGCACTGACCGAAACAACATATGCCTTTATTTTAAAAGGCAAGTCAGCAAGAATAGGCCCATATGCAGGGAAAATGGGTGGAGCCATGTTGTCGTAGTTACCAAAGAAGACGAGCAGACACATGCTGATGGCCAGGATGGAGCTGGGGCTGAGAGCAGCCAGCCGGATGGCCTTGACCTGGCTGACCTCGCACCACTGACCCCTGAAGCCCTCTGGACAGCTGCAGTGGATGCTCTTGGGGGAGTGGGCAAGACAGGTCCCTCCGTTGCGGCAAGTGGTGGGTCCGCACGGGGATGGGACGCAACGCTGGAGCCCTGAAATTTCGTCCGCCACCGTCACCTGACCCGCAGGGCACCTGGAGCGTCACACAGCACACAATGTTTTTCAGGTATTGTTTCTCAAGATCTTTAAAAAAAAAATTTCATTTAGGGTTCAAAAGGGTGACTGGGGTCCAAAAGGGTGAACATGGCATCCAACATGGCTACTGGACATAGTGAACATAGCTTGGATCACAGTGATATTGGAGAGTCAGGGGTCAAAGGTCACCTGCACTCATGCTTCCTCCACAGGTCCACGCAGTACAGCGGGCTACGGCAGGGCCGGCCACTGCAGGCGTCTGAGTGGCAGCCCCCCTGGACCCCGCGGCGTTCCAGAACCGTGCTGAACTCCGTGCTCTGCCCGTCCAGGGGCAGGGAATGCCCATTCAGCCGCACGTCCTGCATGCAGCCTGCCAGGGAGAGGACTCAGTCAAGATCTCACGGCCCACATTTGCATTTTTTCGTTTTTATGAATGTATTAATTATGCCCGTTGCTCCTTTTGAAAGGTTTTAAGTGCCCCGTTTGCTATTCAAGAAGGTATATTCAAATAAAGTTAAGGTTATTATTATCAGGTTATTCTTGTCTTCTCATTCAGGGTGGCCCTGGAATGATACACAAATGATACACAAGGTCTGCCAGGGGCCACAGGGGCCACATGACCATGGGCTAAGGTTTTGGATGTGTGGAGCTCATGCATGGACACCTTACCTCCTGCCACAATATCTGCCTCCCATATTCAGAATACAAAAGCATTCAACAAGACCTCGCTTGCGTCCTAAAGACTCCTCTAACTGCTCAGGCCCGGTGTATTTGTGGATAGGGTGGGGTCGGGAAGGGTGCAGTGGGTAGTTTTTACATCAGGCTTGTGTTGACCATTTAGGCACGTCTCTCATTTCAGTATCATTATGAGTGTAAGAGACAAAAAGGAGCATGACACCTGAAGGACAAGAGTGGCCCTGGCTGCCTCTGATGCAGGGTGTGAAATTAGCATGCGCCACCAGCCAAATGCTGGTAAAATCTTGATTGTGGCTGGTACAATTTTCTACTCTAGCATCCACAAGCCACTCTGGATTCTGTGGGTGAAAAAGGTCATTACATTGCCTGCTCTGATGTCTTGGTCCAGGTCAGGGGCAGGTGTAGGGGTGGGGGAGAGGAAGTTTCCCTACCCTGGAAGTCTCCTTGCTGGCCAGGGGAGAGACTGTTCCCCAGCACCACGCTGGAGGGGTGCACCACGATCTCCCGCTTGTGCCCCAGAGCAGCGCTGACCTCCCGCGACCCCCCCGCCCTGCTCCAGCCGCAGCGTGAAGAGGTTGTCGTGGCGATGCAGGCCGAGCAGGACCCACTGGCCCCCGTCCACGCGCTGGCTGGTCAGCCGCAGGGCGTGGGCGCCGTCGCCCAGGTTGGCCCGCACGCTCAGGTGCCCGTCCAGTATCTGGCAGTGGAGGCGCACGAGGTTAGGGCACTGGAATTATGTCCATTAGGTTATGGGTTCAAATCCCTGGCACACCGCTGCTGTTCCAGCGCTCAAAAAAAGGCACTCAACCTGATTGCTTCTGTAAATGTACAGCTGTACACAAGGGACCACGTGAAAAAAAAAAAATGTAACTAGCCTAAATCCGGCATCCATTACACAAACAAAGGACGAAACGGAATGGGGTCAATTGGCCGTACGCAGATGGGACGTGCTTTTTTTACATGCCAATTATATAATTATTATTTCTATTATCGGAATAGCGGCTGGCTCCCTCGTACCTCCAGGATGATGTACTCGTTGGTGTCCCGGGAGGCCATGCTGAGCAGGGCGCCCGAGGAAGCTCGGGTTCGGAGGAGCAGCTGGGCGTGGGTCCGCCGGGGGCTCCCGCCCCCCCTCAGCTGGTAGCGCAGCATGCTCTCCTTCTCGAAGGACCACTCCGGGAGGGCTGGGGACCGAGGTGGAGGGGAGGGGGGTTTTAGTACACCAACCAGTTTTCATATCGGAAGACTCCTGCTCACAGTCACATTACACAACCGCGTCTCGGCTTCTTTCAGGTAACCAGTAAAGCAAAAAAATATATCCAAAATATCAAAAAGGACAAAACAGCTAGATGCACTGCTGAAATAGCATCTGAAGGCTGGGGGAGGATGATGTGAGAAGTTAGCGTAGGCAGACAATAAAGGAGGCAGGATAGAGCTTTCTTGTGAGCCGTTTCTTGTTGCTTGGGGGAGCGTGGGAACTCTACCACAAATCCCACAGGTAATCCACAGTCTCCTGGTAATTACCGTAGCCTACGACACACACTCAGGAGGAGATGCGCGTGCGGGCAGCCACCACACACGCACAGGCACATGTACACACAGACACAGATGGAAAAGTCATACCATCACATATCAGAACATATCGCACACAGTCACCTACAGACACACAAAAACTACTCACATACACAACTATACTGTATAAATGTGTACAATCAAATGAAGATGGACAATCAGATACACACAGTCTCATTACAATATGCATACGTCTGTACACACAAAAGCACACCTTTGTCACACTTGTGCCCGCTGAATCCTGGGTGACAGTCACAGCTGAAGGAGCCCCACTCCCCGAGGCACTTCCCGTGGGCACCACAGGAGGGCCCCCCGCCCGTCAGACACACCCCGTCAGTCAGCCCACAGCCAGGGGTGCTGTTGAGACTCTCGGCAGGGCTGCCCAAGTCGTACACCTGCCAGAGACACAGAGAGGCACTCTCACACAGGACACATGGACGTGACCCCACACACAGCAAAGCCTGTCCTCACTGACCTCCTGTCACAAAGACGTTCAGGATGACCTCCCCCATTGGCCAACGGTGACCCCATTGAACCACGCCCCCAAGAACCACTCCTGCATTCTCACACACGTGATTGTGGGCTTGGGTCTAATTTTGCCATCACTCCTTTGCATTGTTGGTAACCCCAGCAACCATGTGGGCAGTTCACTCCCACGGCCCTTGCTGTAGTTGCAATATTGCGGACACAAACGAACAGCGGTTCAGACTTTTCATGGACTGTCGCCTGTCAATCAATCGTTCTTCCCGATTTTCCTCTCCAGTATTGAATACCCGGTTGTGATTGTAGGTCTGTCCCATTGCGGGAACATCCTCCATTGATTTGCTTTCAAAACACATGTAATGAAATCGGCACCTTTTCCACTCTGTGGCCCACCACCACACCCCCCACACCAGAAGATAGGTAGGTTACACTGCTGAAGCAGACACATTACAGGTGCGCGATAGTCCACAAGGGACATTGGTGAGTGATGACGATGATGTAAAAAAAAAGAGAAGCAGAAATGGAGATTTGTGATGAAGAAAGGCATGGAGAGCCACACACCTGGCTGTCCACGACCAGGTTCCTCAGACACCCCACAAAACCCTTGAAGTGGGGGTGCGTCCGCCGGTGAGGGACAACCTCTTTCACACCCCCCAGTTGCAGGGGCTGGTTCACATTGAGGAACCTTTGGGGGGCAAGGGAGGAAGGTGCGGTTAGGATAAATGAACCAATCGACACAGAAAACCATAAGCATGCGCTCTGCCAATTCACCTTCAATGTGGAGTCGGGAGAATGGGACTCTGAGATTGGCAGACTCAAGAGCCCCGCGTGTGGGCCTGCGTGTCCTAAAGACTGATAAAGGCTCTGTGCCTCCGTCTCTCTCTCACCTCTCAGTCCCGGGAGTCTCTCCGGACGCCTTGCAGATGGACTGGTCCGTCTCCAACACTTCCACCCCCAGGCCCTCCACCTCGTTCACCATGGCCCCAGAGCAGCGGTCCAGAACGAGCTGCACGGTCTGTGCCAGGAAACAGGCCCGCATGAGTGACACAGCTCCCCCCTTGGGACTCAAATACATTCTGGAGATTCTGGGGCACTCCACCTCCACAACTTCGTCAAAGATAAATCCCCTGACAGTAACCTCCTTGAGGCACCTACCGGAAATTATACACAATGTACAATGCTACTAAACCTGGCAGAGTTGGCGGAATTATTTTTAGGTACTGAGCTGTGTGTTCTCTTAAATTATTTTGTCTTAATTGCTTTTGTGTGAGCCCCTATGGAGGACGAAGGAGGGTTTGGACTGAAGCATGTAAACACCAGGGTGAGATGGTGTAAATCTCCCTGGGAAATGCAGTTTTTTCTTCCCTCAGGTGGCTGATGTCTTTCGCCAATGTTTTTTGGCGAAAGACATCTGTCCACAACCAGCGCTCTGTATTCTTTACATTGAACATTTAAAAATTAACTGAAAAATTAAAATCTGATATACCCTATGTAGTCATATATTCACAAAGGGGGCAAGTATAATTGTGTTGCAGCAAATGAGGGAGTAGAGAAGTTGGATGGGAAGTGTGAGCTCACCATCTGATTAGTTTATAAAATCTCTGATTGTACCATAGAGAGGATATTATCTGCAGCGCCTCACCCTAATCTTTCCGCAGCATACAGCTTCTAACCACCGCCCCCCCCAACCCCAACCCCAACCCCAACCCCAACCCCAACCCCAACCCCAATATGAGCTCAGACCTTGCCATCACTGATTATGTCGAGCTGGTGCCAGCGACGGTCGGTAACTGTGGCCCTGGAAGGCAGCTGCAGCATCAGGGTCCCTGAACCATGGCTCATGCTGAGGGCCGGCACCCCATTCTTCAGCTCTGGAGAAGAGAACACCAAACAAACGCTCTTCACACTTACACCGTCATTAACACAACACCCCATTGATCACACCACGAAACACAGACGACAGTGACTCGCCAACATCCAGACCCGTGTTCTTGGAAGGGAGGCAATGATAAATCACAACTTCCTGTTATACAGCACGATATTGGCAGTGCCTGAGAACGAATAATATTGCTGTTAGACTCCAGTCCACTGCCTGCTTTAGAACATTTCATGGAGCAGTGGTCCCCAACCCTGTTCCTGTAGATCTACCATCCTGTAGGTTTTCACTGCAACCCTAACAAAGCACGCCTCATTGAACAGCTAGACTGCGTTCGGAATGGCTCCCTATACGCTTTATAGTGCATTATTTAGGGAATCAGCTATTTTGTAGGATGTGCTAATTCTCAGTGTTCTCAATTGAGAATTCAGAAACCATCAGAATGGCCAATCCCCTAAACAGTGCACTATAAAGCGTAAAGGGAGCCATTCTGAACGCAGCCCTAGAGATTGTGTTGAGCTGCTAATTAGTAGAATCAGGTGTGCCAAATTAGGGTTGAAATGAAAACCTACAGGACGGTAGATCTCCAGGAACAAGGTTTGGGACCAGTGTCATAGAGTGTAGGTTACTCCATTAGAAAACACTTGTCCTTTCTTATTTATTTGTGTTTTACGCCTTTGTTTTATCTGGACAATGATTTGAGCACCATGTATGATGATTAAAAAAAAAAAAAATAATAATAATAATTATTAATATTATTATTAATGAAAACCTACAGGACGGTAGATCTCCAGGAACAAGGTTTGGGACCAGTGTCATAGAGTGTAGGTTACTCCATTAGAAAACACTTGTCCTTTCTTATTTATTTGTGTTTTACGCCTTTGTTTTATCTGGACAATGATTTGAGCACCATGTATGATGATTAAAAAAAAAAAAATAATAATAATAATTATTAATATTATTATTATTATTATTTTACGTATTTAATTTTTTACAACAAAAACAACCCTGAAAAGAGTTGGTGACCTCCATATTTAGAGTGTTTCTAATTGCTCACTGATAGGGCAGTCCTCAGCACATCCCTGCATTAAAGGTTTTTACGCAATCTTTCAGTTCATCCATGGGCCATGACTACCCTGACCTCCAATAAAACATTGGGAAGCACTGTATTGAACTGCACCACTGAAAAATGCTTCACTGCAATCAATCGTGGTCAAGTTCGATTTCCTGTCTCCGATGTGGGAACATGGACTATGTTCAATTAATTACAGAACAACAGGCAACATAGGTACGTAATGGACTCATCAGGCAAGCTTCATAATATCACCACTTGCTACCACAAATCTTGCCACAATGTTTCTGCAATCCTGAAAATGTAAAACATTTTGAGCAGAACAAACTATAGGACAGCCACCTTAAACTAATAGAAGCAATAAAATATGCCTTTGCACCTACACACTCAGTCACTAGTCAGCAACTTGTTGGACCATCAAGGCCATAACCCTGAAGAATTTCAAGAGGTTACAAAAAAATCATTACTAGAAATATTAATATTAATTCCCAGTATATCAGCATATACATAATTTCGAAATGGGGCTTTTTTGTCAATAGTGTTTTATGAGTGTCGATTCTCACCCACGGCGATAAAGTCCTCCAGGTCTCCAGGCATCGGGGGTCCCAGGGGGCCATTGTAGAGTAGGAGCCCATTGGCTGTCTCCGTTATGAACTCCAGAGAGATGTGGCTCTGGAAGCATGGCCTTATGGGAGGAAACCAGGCATAGCCATAGCCGCGGAATGTGTGCTTGGTCTGCTGGCACTCTGGCCCGTCATACATGGGTGGACATTTACACCTGTGGAAACAAAAAAAAAAAAAGTCACCAAAAATGTTGAAGAAAAAAAAACAAAGCACAGAGAGTTTAAAAATGAGCTTTCTACTTTGTACAAGTTTGGAGTAGGCTGCAATTTTTTCCCCAAAGCTGCAAAATGATCACAGGAGGTGTTTTGTGTCTAGTGTGAGGGAAGTGATAGAGTGTAGGTCATAGAGTGTAGGTTACTCCATTAGAAAACACTTGTCCTTTCTTTATTTATTTGTGTTTTACTCCTTTGTTTCATCTGGACAATGATTTGAGCACCATGTATTAAAGTCACTTAATAATAATGATTATTATTATTAATATTATTATTATTTTATGAGTTGCTGATAGGCTTGGTCCTGACTCATCCACTGGTGAAAAGCCACTCACAAATCATAGAATAAACATCTGCTGTGAATGTTCCTCTCGCATCAAGAGATCTTAATGAACGCAACAAGAGAGCGTCAGAGCCTTTGGCGTGTTCCATTTGCTTTGCCCCCACAAAAAGCGCAAGTCTTAAAAACAGCGGTGGCTGTTACCTGTAGCCAAGCTCACTGTCGATGCAGGTGCCCCCGTTCAGGCAGGGGCTGCGAGGGTAGGAGGCGCAGGAGAGGTGCAGCCTTTCGCGGGCCGAGCAGCCGCACTGGGCCCTGACCGAGGCCGAGACAGAGACCAGCGTGGTGTTCCCGCTGCTGAGGGCGGAAGGCGTGCGGCTGAAACTCAGTGCGTTGGTGCAGCCGCCTGTCTGGCTGCAGTCACTGTACGCGCACTCGTCCACCCCCACCTGCGCAATAGTCACGCCCAGGGCTGCCTCAAGCTAAGGGATAGACAGAACAGGAGAGGGAGGGAAGGGGGAAAGAGGGAGTGAAACAGAGAGGAGTAGAGATTTTCTCACCAATATAAGTATTGGGTAGACAAATTACATTTCATTCAAAGAAAATGCAGACATCTAAATCAAAACTTTCCTCAGACACCAGAATTGTAATTCCTAAAGTTCATGTAAAGTAGGGAGGCGATGAGGTGATCAGCCATATTTCCCAGGTTTAGTGCATCATTTATGACCAACAAGAGCAAGGTAGCCACAGGCGTGGTGCAACGCTGGGCACCTACACCTGTCGTGGGAGGCCCTTGGCATTGCGGCACACTGTAAGTCAAGCTTCTGACAAATTAAATTTGTGAAGTTGTGAATTCTTTATAAAGAGCCACCAGTGCACTTCTCATTTGCATGGTCTCTCACCATGGGTGTGGGACCAGCAGAAAGCCTTCCCTGGACTGCTTTTTCTTCCCTTAAATGGGCGTGAAGTTATTCTTGTAACGTGCCTATTGGTGGGGAGGGCTGTTACCTTGGCTTTGTGGGTGGCCACATTACCGCTCAGCTTCTCAGGCTTGTAGTAGGGGGACCCGTGAGCAGCGAACCACACACTGATCTCACGAGCTCTCCGGCTGCTATTGGCCACACTGAACACGTGGACGTTGTCCTCATCTGTCTGCATCACCTCCGACAGGAGCCTTTTCAGCCGGGTGTATCTGCTCCCCTGCCCCTCCTGAGCAGCGAAAAACTCCTCTATCGTGATGTCTATGGAAAACACCGGAAAGTGAGAGAGAGATCAGACCACGGTCTGATGTATTTTACAAAGGACTGAAGGGTTTTTTTCTTAAACTAACATTATACACTGCCTGGTCAAAAAAAAAGTCGCACACTCTAATATTTCGTTGGACCGCCTTTAGCTTTGATTACGGCGCACATTCGTCGTGGCATTGTTTCGACAACCTTATGCAACGTCACAACATTTATTTCCATCCAGAGTTGCATAAATTTTTGGCCGAGATCTTGTATTGACGAAGGGAGAGTCGAACCACTCCGTAAAGTCTTCTCCAGCACATCCCAAAGACTTTCAATGGGGTTAAGATCAGGACTCTGGTGGCCAATTCATGTGTGAAAATGATTCCTCATGCTCCCTAAACCACTCTTTCACAATTTGAGCCCGATGAATCTTGGCATTGTCGTCCTGGAATATGCCCATTGATGGCATAACCTGGTCATTCAGTACATTCAGGTACTCAGCTGACTTCATTTTATTGCTGCATAACGTTGCTGAGCCTAGACCTGACCAATTGAAGCAACCCCAGATCATAACACTGCCTCCAGAGGCTTGTACAGTGGGCACTATGCATGACGGTTGCAACGGCAACTTTTTTTTTGGCCAGGCAGTGTACATTACAGTTACACTAGCATTGCTATTTAAGATCTGTAAACAATGAAAAAGTAACACCCCTTTAAGCGTAAAAGTTAGTAAACGTTGGATAAGATGCATCAAGAACTGGGGCCTCATTTATAAAAATCTTGGATACAATCACATACACCTCAAAGTGGGATATTATGAATAACACTTTGTCATGTTTTTCTGCATAAGCCACTACTTAGACAATTTGATCATAAGACTATTTTATAAATGAGGCCCCAGGTCAAGTCACTTGCTGATTGATAAATTTGGAACATCATTCTAAAAGCTTTGGCCAGGTTTAAGTTTTTTGTGAATCTAAGGATCTAAGGTTTCCTACAAAGTGCCATACAGAGCACTGTTTTTTTGAAATCTGAGAGTGTAGGATGTATAGTGAGTCTATAAGGTGACCCCTTCAAAGGTCACTAGCAGGTCAGCGCAGACAATAGAAGAGGAAATGGAAGCTTAATCCTGTGCAACTAGCCCCCGAGAAATACTCACTGGATAAACGCACGGAGCCAGCGTTCTGCACTGCCTCCTCCTTCAGCTCCTTGACAACGACCTCCACGGTGGAGGTCACGTCTGGCCAGATCTCGTCTGTCACCTGGACCTGCAGGCTGTACATCCCGGGCGGGGTTCCCTCTCTGACACTGAGCTGACCTGAGCTCTGGTTGAGGATGAAGTACCTGTGTGAGGGAGAGAGAAAGGGTAAGAGCTGATTCCAGATCAGTGGCACTTTGTTCTAACCAGAACAGCCAAGGCAGTACAAACATTACTTCATTATAATGATGTGAGACCTAAAATACAACAGGATGAAGAGGCCTACATGCTTATTTAGCTCCCAATTTAATTAATAGGATGTTTTGATATGCGTCCTGGCTCAGAACATTGACCTATCACTAAAATGTTAATATAAGTGTGCGAGCCACTTCCTCGGTTTCGCACAGCCATGCCAAAGGTGTAAATATAATGCAGTGGTATGGTGGCAATCAGCCTGACACCTTGCTTTGTAATGTGTCCTGGTGCGTTATTGACTTCTTCATTATTTTATTGTTGTAAGAGCTGTGTGCAGATGTGACAAGCGCCACCCTGGTAACTGCAATCCTCATTTAAGCTCAAGATGATGAGATCAGGAGGGATAAAGGACAGTCACCAGATTGGCAAAATATTTGGCATTTTTTGTCCAGACACTTGAGCGGCACACAGGCACCACACTTGTCATCATAACCCAAGATCGTTATGCAGGTGTGAAACTGGCCCATCACAGGAGCATCAGAACAGAGAGAGGTTTTGATCATTAAATGACTTCTGCCAGTTCAGAACACTGAAATTGGAACAGCAAATGACAACAGTGAAATGGCTTTGGCAGGAGGACAGAGAAGGAGCCCATATTATTGAATGACCTCCGAAAACACCTGAACAGAGCAAGTGTAGAATGTGACTGACAACATGATAATGACGCTCTTCTTTTAATGTTTCTGTGTTCTTGTATGCTGTTAACCACCAGTCGACCTTGTTATGTCTGTTACCACTAATTCAGTTATTGTGTGCTGCGTTACCAGGAAAATATATATATATATAAAAATATATAAGCAGAGAGAGAGAGAAAGAGAGTGCATTAAAGTGAGGCTGCTGTTGGTTTTTTGATGCATTTTACCTTGACCAAGGTCACAAAACTTGCACTGGCACGTGATCCAATTTGATTTTAAAAGTTGCTTAAAGTCATGTTCATGCAACAGGGATTGAGCTCTACACCACTGGTGACCTTCAGTGGCAGAGCCAGATGAAGTAATTAACTGGCAACTAAGCAAATAAAGCACTGCCAGGATCAAAGTGAAGTGATAGAGTACAGTGGGGATTCCAAAGTTGTCTAAGCTAGCAGTAGACTAAACTAGTGAAATAGCATTTCTGTAATTAGTATATTATCTAAATTAACTGGGACAGTTACACTCTTTAAAAGTCTAACCGTTTTGATAATAATTACTGAGTTCCTCAGGAATGGCAACGTATAGTTTAACGCAACATTTTCTTGTCTGCCTTTACTTTCTTTCAGTGTTCTTTGGCAGTTATTAATGAGCCCAGTTTGCTCATCAGATCAGAGGTGGTTCGTTAGTGGTGGAAGCTTGATGCATAACCCACTCCGTACTGTGAGGCACATGGCATAATGCATTCATAGTAATGAGAACCACTGCCTCCCCACAAGTGAATTTCTGAATACAATTCTTTATGAACTATTAATGACTGCGCTCCGTGAGAAATGTCAGCCTATCACCACACTGTGTTCATAACCTTTCTCCTCCACTAAGTAGCAGGTTTGGTAGAAGGCTGATTTAAACTTCAATAAAAGATCAAAGCACCTGGAGGAGGGTTTGCCTTCAAATCTGTAAACCTTCTCATTCCAGTCGTCAAGGTCAGGGGATTGAACTTGTCCAAGTACAGTTGTTGGGAGATTGCCTGGGGAAAATACATCATTAGGTTACTGATCAAACCCCCAGCATCGCCTATCATTCACATGCAGCTCTGAGAAACAGATAGAGAAAAAAGGGGTCTCTATTTGAGATAAGAGAAACACTGCTCTAAGTATAGCCACTGTTAAGAATTACAACGGGGAAGAAAAAATATATTAGTATGCAGCGCCCTTATTTCTCCAAGAGCAAAATTGTAATGCTGTAATCCTGTTAGGCATGAAATCAACAGCTTTTAAAATTTGTCCGGTTTATATGCCTCTTAAACCTGGGACTTAACTTAAGCAAATTGTTTGCTTCATGGAATGTTTGAAATACATGCTGAATATTTATTACAAGGTTGGATTCCCACACTAAGAAACACAGAAACACTGTGTTTAAACCTTCCTTTTCTTATGAATACTGCAGCATAGTCAGCAGATGGGAGGAAAGGTCAATGGAAAGAAGGGGGTATATGAGGAGCAATGACCATAGTACTGAGGCGTCAAACACTTGAGCCCTTACCTTCATAGCTGTACACGATGAATTCGGAGTGTCCGGCCATGTGTGGGTGGTCATTCCGGTCTCCAATGGTGACGGTCAGGGTGCTGGTGGAGCTCATGGGCGGGGTCCCGCTGTCGACCATCAGGATGGGCAGGAGGTATTCCTTCTGCCGCTCGCGGTCGAAGGTGCGTAGCGCGGTGACCAGGGCACTGCCGTTCCGCAGGTCGGTCAGGTTGAAGTTGGTGACGTCGCTGGTCAGCATCAGCAGGCGGATGGAGAAGGGCCCGCCGTTGGGGGCGGTGTCACGGTCGGCGGCGTGCAGTAGGATGGACGTGTCGTTCATCCGCACCACCTGAGGGGCGGCGGCGTTCTCCCACACCATTGGGCGGTAGGGAGCCTCAAACTCCGGCCCGTTGTCGTTGACGTCCTGCACGGTCACCAGGACGATGGCAGTACCGGTCAAGGCTGGGCTGCCCATGTCGGTGGCATGGACCATGAGGCGGTGCAGTGAGATCTTCTCCCGGTCCAGGGAGTCTGCCACCACCACCCAGCCGCTCTTGTCCACCAGAAACTGCTCAAAGGGGTCCGACTCGGGCGCGATGCTGTAGAAGAATTTCCCATTCTGCCCTGAGTCCAGGTCCACGGCGGTGACCTGGGCCACAATGGTGCCGACTGGGACGTCCTCAAACATGCTGCCTGCCTCATAGAACTGGGGGAAGAAGACTGGGGTGTGGTCATTGGAATCCTCCACCTGGATGACACAGTAGGCCAGGCTGAAGAAGTCCACATCCTCCACTTTGATGGTGAGGTTGAAGGTGCGCTCGTGGGGCTTCTCAAAGTCGATCTTCTTCTTCAGCCGGATAGCACCCCGCTGGTTGGCCTTATCCGTCTCCATGAAGAACTTGCGGTCCTCGTCGCCGCCTATGATGCTGAAAGTCATGGCAGCATTCTCCCCCTCATCGCCGTCCGTGGCCGACACTGCCAGCACCTCGCTGTTGATGTCCAGGTTCTCTGGCATAGAGGCTGTGTAGATCTTCTGCGTGAAGACCGGCGGGTGATCGTTGATGTCGGACACCACGATGGTGGCGGTGCCTGTCCCTGACAGTCCCCCACCATCCTGGGCCTCCACCACCACTAGGTAGCGGTCCGCCACCTCCCGGTCAAGTGAGCGAAGCACAGTATAGATGGTGCCCGTGGCGGGGTTGATGGAGAAGAGATTGAGGTTGATCTCGTTACGGACATTCTGGACGATCTGGTAGGTGAGGATAGCGTTCTTTCCGGCTTTGGTGTCGTCCAAGTCATTGGCCCGCATCTCCATAATGGAGGTGTCAGCGGGGGAGTTCTCCGGCACGTGGCCCACAAAGCAGCCATCTCCCGCGCACAGGAAGACAGGGGCGTTGTCGTTCACGTCACGAACGTCCACGATGACATCAGCGAAGCCAGTCAGTCCTGCCCCGTTCTCATCCGTGGCCAGTACCAAGAAGCGCCAAACCGAGCGGTCTTCGCGGTCCAGCTTCTTCTGGGCGTGAATGCGTCCTGTCAGCTCCTCGATGGTGAACTCACTGCCTGCTCCCTGACCGTGAAGTGAATATCTGAGGGCACTCTGGTCCGCCTCCTGGTCTGGATCGGTGGCTGAGACCTAAAAGATAATTCAAAAGTTCAGAAATCAGAATCCTTACAAACACTTGCTAACTTGCAAATTGTGCGACACACCCTGCTACTGCCATTCTGAAACACAGAAGAAGCGGAAGAGAGGAGTATGCTAACGGCTTCAAAATATCCATCAAAGAACTTAGGAAACAATTAAAAGTTAATAGGCACAGCAAAGAAATTCAGATTTTTATTTCTTTTTTCACCAGAGGGTTTGTTTACACAAGCCTTTGAAGTTTTTCCTGACAGTACAACGCAAGACAATATCGGGGGAACATTAAAGAAGACGACAGCTGAAGCTGAGCAAAAAGAGAAAATTCATTCCAAATTGGAAATTTTTGAAAATCCGCATGTGCATTAATAAACATAACAAAATACTTCAAGGGAGTCTGCCACAAATCTGAAACAATTTAATGCATTAATAAGCAGTGCACAGTAAATCAATTCTGTCTCAAAGAAACCAGTCTGTGCTGAAGCATCCATCCTTCTATGTGGGATTATTTTCCTTGCTCATAAAATCTTGAATAACAGACATGATGAGCATGAATATGTGGTATGATATAATCCAAAATACAGAGAAATCGTAAACGTAACATGCAGCAAAATAAATATAGCTTATCTAACAATTAAAGTAAGTTGTAGACTTTTATTAACCAAACATACTGTACTTCATAATCAGTTGTTTTGGTTTGTTTCATCAATAAAAGTGCATAACCTGCTTTTCCAGTATTTTAGTCTTTTTCTGGTAAAGATTTATTGGTTCCTAACCAATTCCTAATGCATTTTGGAAAAGGGCTGGGCCCTGTGGTATGGGTCACCAGCATTTTTTGCTCTCTGACCTGCAGCGCTAGCACGGGCAGTTCGGTCAGCTCCTCTATGACGCTAGCGTGGTACTCGGTCTCTGTGAAGATGGGCGCCTCATCGTTCTTGTTGATGACGTTTATGACCACCAGGGTTTGGTTCTCCCACTTCCCATCGGAGGCCACCAGACGCAGCTCGTACCGCTGCTCCTGCTCATAGTCCAGCCGCTGGGCAATGAAGACAGTGCCCACCTCGGGCTCCACGTCAAACGTGCCCCTCGCATTTCCCGAGGTGATCTGGTACCGCAGCTTTGCGTTGGCTCCTGTTGGAGGAAGAAAAGGCATTGGTTGGATTCATTCTGTGTTTTTTTTTTTTTAAGTTAACACACTCTTCTCTCCAGTTATATAATATGTTGATATTCTGGCACAGGAAACCTGGCTAAATTAAACCACTTTCCAAGAATGTGGCCAGCTTAGAATTGAGGTTGTTTGGGAGAATCAGTACGGTGAATGGATCTGTCAGTCCGAAATACCCAAGTAGTGATCCCAGACACTTCACGATAAAAATTACATACAGTAAACATCCACTCAACATTTTATTTTAAAAAATTATACTTTCTCTTCATCTCAAATCAGAAAATGATCACAGCTGCTTTACTCAAGAAAAACTAGGACGACTTTAACATCCTACAAACAGTACTATACATTTAGAATATTTCATTTTGTCAATATGTCCTTATTGGACAGAAGTAATAACCATATTTTCCCAAAGATTTCGTCCCCTGCTGTTCATAATTTGAGGAGCTGAATGGGGAAATGTCAGATCAGATTGCCCATCAGCTCTCTCCTTATGGTTTTTGTATTTTACACAACCTGTGTGTGTCAGGGATGATCACGGGTCTGATTGTAAACGGAACGGAGGCAATTGGCTTCAAAGGCGCCCAGCTCGGCAAAAGGTTTCTCATCCTCCATGTCAGCCAGGCCTACTGTCCTAGCTTGTCTGGCGGTCTGACCTTCAGGAGAGCAGGGAGGAAAAGAGCGAGGCTGGGGAGGACATGCCAAATTAGGGGCCGAAATGTGTGAAAAAGGGAAATCGCGTGGCGAATGCAGATGCGTGATAATGGCGGCAAACTGGATATCCCCCACCAAAGACTGACCTTGTCGTGGAGCGAAAAACAACTCGGAGGCAGCGATCGTGCTTTGGCCCCATTTTCCCATTTCGAGATCAGATTTTATGAGACAAACACCATCTGGGTGAAATGTGTTAGGATTTCATTATGATGTGTCGCCCGCGTCCGGTCGGCGCTTAAGTGCGTTCGTCAGGGCGGTGAGTGCGATGCGCTTTGACATGAACTGAGACGAGCTCAAGTACTTTTGCCTGCAGCGGCCTCCTTAATGAACAGGGAGGCCATATGGTGCCCCCCTCAGTACACCCCCAGAGCGCAGGAAAGAGGGGGTGGGAGAAGGGCTGCCACCTCGCCACCATAGCACTTCTACTGGCAGCAAACAGCATCCGATACTGGTGCTGGTCAAACCCCCACGCCACTCACAGACTCTGCTAAACCAGGCCAACTTCCTCAACCCTGATGGCCTGGCCTTATTAAACCCCCCAAAAGTTCTTAATTTCAAATATTTTCTACTTCTGATGAAACTCAATCCTTGGCTAAATGAAGGTTTTGACAAAGAACGTGAAACTAATCAGCTTTAGGAAACATTTAAAGGGACCATAAAATTCCTTTATTCCCCTCGGATCAGCCCCTAATTATATCAATTCCCCAGCCCCGTCTTGGCTGTAATAGGAAATATTGAGGTTTAATGGAAAGCCATTCGATGTGCTTTGAAAGTGGGATGAGGAGCAAGGTGGGTGAGGGGGGGGGGGGGGGTTAGCGAGGATCAAACTCTTATTTGCATTTTTGTTTCATGACAGTCATGAAATATTAGCTGTCGAGCAGTCCCGGTGCGTCCATGGAGAATCTGCCTCGCGTCACTGCTCCCCCCATTGCTCCCCCCATTGCTCCCCCGGGGGCATCAATGTCTTGTCTTTAATACGTTTTCAAACACCTGTACGTGTTGATGTTATTGCCTCAAAGTATATCCTACCAGAGCTGCCACCACGGCAAGAATATTTCCAGACAAACAAAATTGTACTCGACATGTACGTTATGTACTAGACATATACTGTATAAATTAAAATAGTTTTAAATTTTATATGCATGTATTGTATAATACTGTATACTATTGAAGTGGAAATGCACACATTCAGAACCTACATACACTGAAAAATATAATTGACTTGGCAATAATTAGTATACTGCCCATATATTTTAACATGTTTTTAAAATGCATACTTATACTTTGTATGTCACAACTCTGTGCATCTTGGCTGTTTTGCTTGTTTATGTTGACAAAGAGTACAGGTAACCTTTTGTCTTGATGTAAAATGTTAAGACATCTTAACCCAGATAAGAATGGGCAGTCCTATTAGCCACATACATATGGATGACAGCTAGCACGTTAGCAGTACCGAGCAGGTTGAGAGGGGGGTAGAGGGAAGCACTCCATGCTGGCTTCTGGTCATTCTCTGTGGCGACACAGTGCACACCAGACCAGAACCTGGGACTGGGCTCGGCCGGGCCTCCTTCTGAGCGTGCTTGCCTTCGGCTGCACTTCTCCCAGAAGCCCGGCAAGCGAGATAACGAGGGAGCCTAATGAGCTGGGCTCTGCTGTCTTAAGACCTGGGGGTAGCATAAATAAAACAGGAGCCCTTCACTACGGAGGCTGAACAATGCATTATATTACTGTAAGCGTGTTGTCAGCCCAAACCACCAAGTAACTGCAAGGCTTTTTTTTCCCTGTTGTGGTGAGAGCTGATTCCTTCTGGGGGGCGGGGCCAAGGGAAAACCATGGAGGCTTCATACAGCAACTGAATAAACTAACAGGCTAACATTTAACTGCCTGAGACAGGGACCATGAAAGAGAAGTAGCTACTATTTATGTAACATTATTGTTAATTTTATTAGCATTATTATTAGTATTAGTAAATGTAGAAGTAAAAGTAGTAGTAGTAGTTATAGTAGTAGTACCCATTGACGTTTTAGTTTTAGTAGTAATTTTCAAGGTGGATACCGTTAACCTTTAGTGGAATTAATTAAATTGTATTACTTCTTTTACATAGTGCACATTCTTGAATCAATTAAAACAGTTTGGTTTTAATAAAAGTGAATTCCTATTTCATCAAGGCTGTGAACTTTCATGAAGTACCCTGCTCAAACCATCACTAGTAACACCTGACATTAACAGCCCTCAGGTCCAGAATCCAATGCTCTAATGACTCGACCTCACGCTGACACCATAACAGCAATTCAGGGGATTAGACTGTTTTCGGATAATTCTCTAAAATGGACCAATATCCCTCATCAAAGGGTAAAAAAGATAGCAAATGGCAGAAACCGCATATTCAGTTGTCTGTTTAGGTATACAGGGCAGATTATACACTGGAAGCAGCCCTAGCATGTTTACGCCTTTTTCCTCAGGCAGATGCAACAGCGGTCAAGTGGTTGAATAGGAGAGGAGCACCGATTCACAGCAGTGTTTCGTGAAAGCCTCACAGACACATGCTTGTTCAGCAAGCCTGGTGCTTAATGGGATTGTATCATGTTTCGTGGATTATCTCAAACTAATACAGATCATCTACCAAGTCGCACCTGTATCTAACAGGGAAGACACAAACAAGACGACCACAGGTTTTTAGCAGATGTTAGTTCTCTTTTAAGAGGCGTTACATCAAAAAAAAGTTTTAAAAAAAACAGATGGGGCCATGGTTCAGACTGCATATTTGGCAACGTCTGCAGAACAGTGAGATAAACACTGGCTTGTGGGGCTGAGCATATAGTTTGAGCATTTTATTTCTTCATATCCTCAAACAAAGCAGTCGAAAACAGGTTTGGTTTTACGTTGCTCTGTAAGGCTTTCATTCCCCTAGCGCTTCATATTGGCATGTAGGATGTTTAGCCAAAATGTTCCAAAACTGCCTATCTATTTTTATAGTTTGTTTATCTCACTCAAGTTTCACAGTTGTGGATATGAAAACCTGGTGTCACTTTGGAATCCAGGTAGGCATCTTGAGATGTGACACTTCCTGAAAATAAACACAAATGATCCCACAAAGGATTTACCATTGTCATTAAAGCGCACGCTCTTATTTATTTATTAATTTACAACGACAACAAGGGACAAACCAAAGAAAGAAAAATCAAATGATTACCTCCGGGGGTTTAATCAGAAACTCCTACATTCACCAGAGAGATTTGCTAACAAGCTTGGGGAAATAAAAGATTGCTTTACCTAGCTTTACCTTGTGTTGTTTTTTCTGTCTTCATAAGGCTTGTCAAAATGTCAGCGAAATTCAAATGAGATGCATAAACACAGCCCCAGACACAGAAAAGTTGCTGGTCCTTGCAAGAAGGTGTGAAGGCATTGATTATCTCAGGTGAAACAGTTACTTAGCAATGCACAGAAACATTGAAGCAGCCCTAGCTTAGTAAATCTGTCAAATCCAGCTAGCAGTGTTGGGGAAAATATAGTTAACTAAGCTTCCAATTACTTGACAATGGAAGTAGTTAACAAAGCAGAAAATTAGCTAAGAGAAAGTTAGTTAGCTAAACTAAAAGTACTTTAAAAATGTAGTTAACTACATTGAAGCTACTTCATGAAAAACATAAATTAGGTCACATTTTGGCCATGCAAATCAGTGGAAAATGCTACAGTTTTTATGCTCAGACCCTCTTCAAATAAAATAAAAATTAAATCATAATTTGACAGTTCATCTAACGGCACATTTTTTAAAAGTGGATTTTAGGGGAGAAATGTTCAAGATGAGTTCTCATGAACCTACGCTATTCAGTCTTATTAACAAATGACCTAACTTTTGCTAACGAGACACATTTCTACTGCAAAATGTAGTTAAGCTAATAGCTCAGTTATATGTAGTTCTGCTACCCCCAACACAGCCAGCACGTGGTTTTCCTTCTGTATGCTACCTTGGACTGTTTAAATATGACTCTATGTGATTGCTTTAGTATGCTGTTAGCCTGATAATTATTAGCAAGAAGAATATACATATACAGATGTAGAAATGGGATGAATATAAAGTTCTTTATAGAATACTGGAAATACTTTGTGTATATATTTGCAGCACATTAGCTATTTACTGTGCATGCCTTCATAAACTTTATGCAAAAAGCTCAGAAATATAAAGAAAAATGATTGGAAAAAAATCAATATAACTTAAATCAACCAATTGCATTTTTCTGTTACCATAAAAATGAGACCTCTGGTTTTGAAGACCCTGGAGTTTTTATTATTTTTCATAAATTGTTGTGTTCTCGACGTTATCAAAAAGAACACAAACCAAGTGAGTCATTTCAGATTTCAAGGATGGCATGTGAAATTAACTCTGGTATCGGAAGTTTTTTATGGGTACGAGTAGAGTACATGAGCACAGTATTGGACCCAATACTCGATACTAGCATCGGCATCAGTGCATCCCAGCTTCATGTGGTTGATAGTGTGAAGCCAGCAATGTAACAGGCTTTGACAGTGGCCTCCCTAACCCCAGGACTCTCAGACGACCTTCAGGTCCCACTACCTTCATCTTCGTCGTTGGCCGTCACAGTAATGACAACAAAGCCCACTTCCTCGTCTTCCTCCACGCTGATCTCATACACAGGCTGGGAGAAGGCTGGTGCATTGTCGTTGACATCTGTGATGAAGATCCGCACGTAGGCTGTGTCTGAGAGATACAACATGGGCAACCTTAGCAGAAAGCAGCAGTAAGTCTCACTGTGCAGTTTGATAACATATCATGTTCTTCACTATGATACCTGGCCATAACAGACAAGTAGGTCTATAGGTTCTTCAGTCAGAGTGAATCTTGAATGAAAATTGGGTGGAATATGCAGTCAAAGAGGTCAGTCCTAAAGTTTCACAATGCGTGTGCACCTGTGTTGGGTTGTCCCTGTTGGCTGGGCCTGGCGGACTCTGAGCTGTCCTGCGATTGGACCTCAATCAGGTAGGAGCCTTTCTGTTCTCTGTCAAAGGTGGCACGTGTGTGGATTACCCCCGTGTAGGAGTTGATGCTGAAGAACTGGGAGTCTCCGCTTTCGTCTTTCAGAATGATGTAGTTGATCTGGCGACAAAAACGGAAAACTGAGCACTTTTAGCAATGGTGGCCCAAACGGAGCAGTTCTGTTTCAATTAAAAATGTAGTTTAGTCTCTAGTTTACGTGCATAGTGATTATACTGAATAAAGAGTAGATCTAATGTGCATTACTGTTAGATTGAATTGAAGCATGGGTTTAGTTTCAAGGGTTTTGCAGTTAAATTGAACAAAGGGGTTGGTCTAGTTTAGTCTCAGGTGCATTGTAGCTAGAGTGACTAAAGTCATGGGTGCAGTTTAGTCTCACGGGAGCATTTCAGGGTAGATTCAGAGACCTCTCAGAGGGTACTAGGGATCCTTACCATGCCGTGGAGACCAGAATCCAGGTCTGTGGCAGACACCTGAGCCACCGATGTCCCAATTTCCGCCCCCTCTGGCACCGTGGCCTCGTAGGTGGAGGACATGAAGAAGGGAACGTTGTCATTCACATCTTTAGGTGTTTTGGGTGGAAATGGGGATAGAGAGATACAGATGGAGAAAACATAATCGATGAAAGTCTACCAAATGAACTTATTTATTTTTTGAACACATTGAAACTAAGTAACATTTTGGATTGATTTCGCAATGCCCCCCCCCCCCCCCCCCCCCCCCGTTCATGGATGAGTCATTATGAGCAAGCAGCACCACACTGTTCAATGGTCTCTGTAGCGCACTGATTATACTACATCTGTAATGAGCTTCAAGAGTCTTTTGTCTTCCGTTTCATTACATTTCAATTTCCATTTTCCTCTTAATTAATGATAATGCATTTTCAAGTGTTTCTTTCCTTGGTGGAAAGCTCTTTGCTGTTCCTCAAACCTCCCATTGACTGTATCTCCCCCCTGAGGAGAGACAGAGAGTCAGTCTCTCCTGCACATCAGTAACACGCTAATACAGTATTGGACAAGCAATGTCTATGTGTGCTAACCCACAGCTCAAAACTATCCCCTTGGGATCATTCAGAATGCAGTATGACAACACCTATTCACATTAGTAGAAGACATTCTACATACAACAACTCTTCCACATCTTATGTGCCATTTTATGCCATTGTGTGCCATTTTATATTCTTCAACATGCATAAAATGGCATGAAAATTGATTTTTCAAATATGTGCACTATATATTTTTTTTAATTCTCAGAATGTATTGAGACTTTTCAGATTTTATTTTCTGTATGTATTTGTTTGATTGTATGTTCTTTCCAACCATTGGGTTGAACTTTGCTCTGAGCGAGGTGACTGCAGAGACCCAGTTGAGCAGGCCACTGCCTAAACAAGGGTCAAAGGTCACTGACCCCCAAGATGACCCTCACCTGTGAGGTTGACGTAGACGGTGCTGAAGGAAGCCAAGGGTACGGCGGCCACATTCTGAACTCGTACGCGCAGCGTGAAGAAACGCGTGGCCTCAAAGTCCAGCGGCTCAGCCACCAGGATGGAAGCAGAGCCATCAGCCCGGTTGGGTTTAATGTAGAATCTCACCGGCATGTTGGTCTCTGGGACCTGCCCTTCCTCCAGGTTGTAGGTGACTCTGGGGTCGCCCAGGGGTGATGTTGCCTTTATGGTCTGCAAGAGGTGGGTGTTATACCATTACTGTCAAAGTAAGGTTGAAGGATAGGTTTGGCATTTTAGAACCCAGGCCCTATTTTTGGGTAGTTTTGGATGATCGTGAGTTGTGCTGACCAAAATTTTAGCTGCTCGATTTGCTTGATTTTGATACGAAATTGCTGCATCCTCAGACACGGCTCCAATAGGAATACATTGGGCCAATTTTACAGGCTTGAAAACAATTATAAAATAATTTTGGTCTCTCCTATTCACGATCATCCAAGGCTATCCGGAAATAGGGCCTGGGTTCAAAAATACCAAACCTGTCCTGTTTAAGCCATAACTCAGGAGTCAATGATGTGCATGCTTGGGTGCACTATGCATGTGTCTATGCATGTGTGTGGATGTATGTGTGTATATATGCATGCGTGTTCATTTGAGTGTGTATGTGCTTGTGCATGCGTGTTCCAGCACATAATTGTGTGGCGAATGGGTGTGTGCATTTTAGTGTACATGTGTGTGTCTTTGTGCTTGTATATGTACATATGAGTGTGTTTGAGTATGTGTGAATTGCGTTTGGAAAGCCACTTATAGTTAAATGACATTCATAACTGCTGAAGGTTTTGTTCCAAGAGGTATCCACGGAAAAAAGGCAATGGCCTAACTGAAGTGCAACTTTGACCAGACCTTACTTGCGATAATTAGCATTATTTGTGAAAGGGCATTCTAAATCAGCACAAGTGCCAATCACTCCAGTGCTGACTCCACCACATGAATACATTAGACCCAGCCCTGTGTGTGATCCATCTAATTTCCTATTGAACAACTATTGACAGTTATGGAGTTACTTTCTGCTGAAATCGTCTCTGGACTCTGTCCTGATCAGTGCCAATAAGGTCATGATGACTGCTTTATGTTGTTTTCTCCACTTTGCTCTTTTTCCTGGGAGCCTCAGTCAAGTGGAACTAAAGTGACAGGAAGCGACGGGCAGGGAGGGGGGAAGGATATCGCTGCCCCACACAACCGGCCACAGACAAAGGCCGTGTCCGAATCAGCACGCTTCCACTCTGTTGAGTAGCCTTGGTGAGTAGATAGGGCGAGAAAGTCATAGAGTATGCGAAAATCTTTCAAATTGCATTATAATTCAAACACCCGGATGACACACTTACCTCCGGGGTTTCGCTGAGTACATTTGGGAGCACGCTTTACAAGAAGTACACAAACATTTTGGTCACATAAATATGACATGAAGCTTCGTTTTAAAAAAATGAGGCGCAGCTTTGCTGATGTTTTCCTTCAAATACAACAAAAAACCAACGTATTTTTATTTTATTTTTAATTTAAAATTTTTTAATCTGTGGCTCAGCGGGAGTCAAGGATCTCTCCCAATCTGGCAGGCTAGACTGAGGGCCTGTCAGTGTTACGCTGAACAAATGATCAGACACCCATATCTGCCACAGCTGCCTCCTGGTCTCAGACTAATTCCTAAGGAATCCCAGGTGTGCCTTCAGGTGAACTGAAGAATTATAAATGGGGAGGGGGAAAAACCCCTCCAAACTGCCATTGTACAAATGAAATGTTAGCTCAGTGGTGGACAGCCAAGTTCACAGAGCCACAATGCTTCCGTTGTTTCTCGGTCTCTGTTTAATCGATCACACCGCAGTCACCACTCATACTAGATAATGGTCCAATTATTAAATTATGGAGCAAAGAAAATTTTTTAAAACAGAAACATCATTATACCCCTCAGAACATAGGTACCTACGCTTCAAGCAGAACAAACCAGGAGTGCAAAGCGTGCTTGATGCTTCCGGAGAATTAATTCCCTGGCGTGGATACTGGTGCGTTTTCTTAATGGTCCACGGCAATTTCATCCTATTCACTTGGGCATGAAATGACTATTTATAAATGTGAAAGAGTGGTTTCAGTCACTCTTTCACACTGACCCAGGGGCAGCCTGCTTGCTTGTGGGGTTTGTGGTGGCTGCTGTTAAGTGGGAGAGAGACAGGGCCACGGCGTAGGCCGTTCACTCAGCTGTGACTGATGCCATCCTCCGCCGTCAAGGTTACAAGTCACTACCAGGAAGGACGGGCAGTCGTGGCCGGTGTAACATGCACCTTAAAAGCTTGCTGCTTCCTACTTTATAGGTCAACACGTTCTGTCACATCATGGCACGGCTGACCTACTTCCTCACCTTGCCCACCTCAGAACACTCTCTGCTGGAGTGGAGGTAGTTCCTTCTGCACCAGCGATCAGCACCCAGCACAGGCGCTGGACTGCGGTCACGGCCCCAAATAGAGCATGATTCAGAATGAATGAGTGTAGTTCAGTAATGGTGTACAAGGACTGAGTCTTGTAGTAGGATTAGATGGTACTATGACTGTTTTAGCGTGAGGAACTGCCGGTAGGAGGTACGTGGAAGGTCTGTGAAGAATTTACACTTAGATTAATGGACACAAGAACATGAGGTTTAATGAAGAGAACAGGCTGTTCAGCCAATCTAGCGTAGTGTTACTGTAGATACTTTCTAGATGAATGAAAATTTATGCAGGAAGTGAATTTGTTGGAAAACAATTGAGTTACACTATCATCATCTCATATCCTAGGGTACCAAGACTGCTGGGTCCCCCCAGCAGTAAAAAGGTGCTGCTGTTCGGCTATCAGCAAGTTTACACTCTCGGCAGAGGCTGACACCAAGCCAAACAGGGATGCAACTTAAACAGTTTTTGTTGAAATGGCTGGGAAATTTTGGCCAATTCCCTCACCACAGAAGATGTGAGATGCATTCCAGGGCCAGAAATGGCTTTTGTTCTAGGGTGACGGCATGAAGGATCGCATTTTCAATATCACACACACATACAGCACCGCTCAAATGGTGTGGGATATATTACACACAATTACCACCTTGTAGTTTGGCACAGGGTTCATTCTATTGGACATGGGAAGGGGGGTAAGGGGAAGCAAATAATTTAAACTGTCGCGTTGCGCCATGTGTCAATTGCTCATTTCGCATGGTTAGGGACGGAAATGGGGGGAAAATACCTGAAAATACCACAACACCAAAAAGCTCTTAGATGTTAGTTTCCAATTCAGTGGAAGAGGCTCCCCGCATGATCCTGGACCCCAGACGCCCATCCTACAGGGGGTTCACCGCGGCGCTGTTTGGAAAGTGTATTTTTAAACTTTCTCTTTTTTTTTTTTTACTTCAAAAAGACTGTTAAATATTCACAGCAGCAAGAGTTCATTTAAATAATTAATTTCGATTATCTGTTGAGAAATACAAACTTTCCCGACCCCTCCAAAACCCACCCTATTAATTTCTCCCAGTGATTTATCAGGGAAGCAACCCCAGCTACTTGATGAAAATTATATTCCTATTATCTGGTGTATGCCGAAGAACAGGGCGCTCTTAATTACTTCCTCAAGGTTACAATTACTCCATTTGGAATCTGTTAATTATCATTCCTTGAGATAATTCCACAATGAGATGGCTGATATTTAAATTTTTAATTAGGAGACAGAAAGACAGATAGACAGATATCGCAGAAAAGGGGGAAAGGAGAGGAAAAAAGCAAACAAACTGAGCACAAGGCAGCACAGTTTCGCTAATGAATGCATTATACTGCTTAACAAGCCTAATTTGTATTTAGAGTTCTAAGGATGAATTACTGTGAAGACTCCCAATTCACAGAACAGATTTGAACAGTCAGTTGCTACAGTTACGTCTCACTGGGGAGAAAATACTGTACTTTGAGAGGAAAAATTCAGTGCAATTGTTCTGAAGTGCTTTGTTGTTCAGCGTCTATTACTAGAAATATTAGTGGGAGAGAGAGACAGAGAGATTAATTTCCACAAAACGATTAAAAAAATGTCCTATAACTTTCTTATATTGTGTGTGTTACAGTACGCTATATGTCAAGCACAGAGAGTTACGCACCATTAAACCACTTCAGAGCGCTTCCTGCTGAGTGTAATGTGGAATTATGGGCAGCCACAGATGAAGGACATGGCTGCTTACAGGCGACTAACTCAGGGCCCAGTAAAATCTGACTGCAAGTCCACTGAAATCATGCAAATTCACAGGAACTTAGTCAATGGCACTAAGCGGAGGGGGTGGGCAGAGTGTAAGGGATAACTCTGAGGAGTTTAAAAATGAATTTGAGATAGAGAGAGATGTGTATGTATATGTATGTGTATACATATCATATATTATATACTGTATATACTATGTATGTATGTACATATATATGCATTATGCACACACAGTGCCTTCGGAAAGTCCCATCGCCACTGATTATTTCTGATTGTTGCAGTCAAACTAAAACATATGTAAATATACATTTTTTCTGCTCCTAAGTAACTCTCTATAATGTCTGAATGAAATAAAGCATTTAGATGTCTTCAGAATTATATTAAAAATAAAAACCAGAAAATGAAAAAGGTGATAGGTTTTCACCCCCTTTTGAATTGACTAAATTCTTCAATTATTGTTATGCCAGGTGTATTCCACGTTCTTGAGAGATCACACTAAAAAGGCTAACGAGATCCACCTGTGTTGATTTTGAATCCACCTGTGTTCAGTTGCATGATTTCAGAATAAATAATAAGGAAGAGAAAAGGGGAGAAATAGGAATTCAGTGAGAGAGAGTTAAAGAAGGAGATACGCTTCATTACGGACTGTCCAGCTCACAGTGCAGGCAGGTGGTGTAATATGATTATGAATTACATTGCACAATTAGCAATAGCACTGCCTAGGGAGGTAGGGTTTCTGTTGGCAGGGACCTCCCTGCCTTAAGGTGCAAGAGCACCTCCTCTGGTTGTAGGGTGCCTGCAGTCTGCAGCATAAGTAGTGAAGTCCTCTGGTGCAATGACTGAGTTAAAATAAGCGGTAAGTGGTTACGTGCGTCTACAAGAACAGCCATCCCGGTGTCCCTGAATCTATTCAGGATATTGAAGAGACTGACTGACTGATCATATCAAAAACCACAGCTGGCTACCACGAGGAACTCTCTGAGATCATAGCAGAAAGCGGGTCCTTCATCAAGAGGCTGTTTTTTCCCAGTCCTTCTCCCATCCATTAACAACCCCCCCCCCCCCAAAAAAAAAAAAGTATCGCAGGATGGAGATGCATGCAATCGCGGTGATGAAACAATAGCCGCATCTCGCCGAATTACCACCGAGGGCTGCTTGCCGCCCCCGAAGCGCCTCATTGATATGCAGATTTCCACACATCTGCATCTTAGCACGCCGCGTGGTGTAATTAACAGATCATATTAGTGTGGCTAAATTTAAACAACAATCTACCTTGGTAATTACACCTCGACGCCAGCGTTTGGCGGCGTTTGAGAAGAGCCCGCAAGAGAGCGGGCGGATGCGTGGTGGCTTTGACGAAAGCGCGTGTAAAATATGTAAAGAGCCCTCTATGGAATAAGCTCCCCATTCATTATCTTCAGGAGGGCATCTACCGGAGCTGTCGAAGATGAAAGCTGTCAGGAAATGAATACGGCAATTAGGGATCTTTCTGATGCACTGTCCAAGCCAATAAGAGGCTATTGTGAGGCTTTAACCCATGCCATAATTTCATCAGCTTGTCATGCTTTTTTAATCTTCGGTTCTAAGCAGGGCATTTAAATTAAATTTCATTATATTGAACCCCCCCCAATGTGGAAATAGGAGCCTTTGTACACAGCCTTTGTGCACAGCAGACAGGTCGGCAACCAGAAAGGCAAAGAACACCACTATAAAAGCAACCCAAAAGTGCTTTGGGTAATTAATTAATACCGATAAGCCTGTCCCCAACACTGGACAATTTGTGCTACACTGAAAGCTGTCTCTCCGGCCCTCCTGCTGAAAGTATGTGAGAAAATCAGCCCCTTGCTATGATTGGTGCAAAATTAAACACAGGGAATGGCTGGGAGCCATGCGAGTGATGTGTCGACGCAGACACGTGGGATAAATGCGCTGTATAACCGGCAAAATATTTAGCAGAACCCAACCGAGATATGCTGACGTGGGGCAACGAGAAAAGACATAAATAAGAGGGCTCCTCATGGCCCTTTTTCTTGATGAATCGGCTGGATAAGAGAGCCAGAGTCTCAGAAGACAGAGTTTTCAATGGTTCTTTTTGTATAAAATGAATTGGTGGGGGTGAGAAACTTGATGGTGGTGGTGGATATGCTGGCGGGGTAAACCATGGTTAGAAGAGAGATGTGGAGTAGAGGGAATTCTAGAAGGATCGAAAATAAAAAGTTACGGATCTGAATATGGATCCTACAGGGTGTGCCCTGAACAGGATATGATTCTTGGAAGTTTCACCAAAGATCCTCTATATGCTGACCCAGGAATGTTGGTGCTGGATCTTAAGATGGCAGCTTTAATAATACCAGTGATCTTTGCCTCAAAATGGAGTATGCAATGTTCCTGTAGAGGGTAATGTAAACATCTGGTCAGTTACACAGAACATATTTGCATGAAATCTCCTTTCAAGAGCTGATCATCTGTCAGGGAGCACAGGAAACAGGAAGTGATGGCGGTGTGGATACAGCAGGAGTGCGCAGAGAAGGGCGTACTCACCACAATCTTTGTGTCCCGTACGGTGTTTTCGGGGATGGTGACCCAGTATTCGGCTTGTTCCCACTGGGGTGGCTGGTTGTGGACATTGGTGATGATAACCGTCAGATCCACTGAACTGCTCCTGTTACTGCCGTCTGTGGCGATGATCTGTTGGCTGATACGGGATGTCTACAGGGGACAAAACAACCCTTTTGTGAAGCTGCCCTACATCAGAACCTGTTTAACGTTTTCAGTGTCTGAAGAACTCATTAGTCTGAGGAAACAATGAATCGCAATTAATATTGAACCTTTATCTGAACATGTTTAATTGTAACACATTAAAATGTTTTAATGCACAAAAAACAAGAAGACATAGAAGATTATGGGGTTATTCATTAACAGTAAAATACATCTAATTATGCATACAAATGTTGGCAACGATACATGCTGAAACATGCTTATGTCAACAGCATCATTTCCGTTTAAATTGCGTAAAGGTCACCAAGTGTTTCAGAAGCAGAACAATTTTCCAAAAATACAACTAAATTGAGATGATTTATTGCCAGAAAAGAGTTTGAAACCTTTGTTAAAAAAAAGATCATTGCGACAGAAAAAAACTGACATTTACGACCACAGTAAGTCAGCATTATTCATTGGACATTAAGAGAGAAACTTCAAAAGTACATCGTGCTGAGGGAGAAGGTGGATTTATTCACAATGGCACCATATATTTTGCGTCTTAATTTGACTTTCAAGGCTAAGGCTTCGGAGAACAAAGCGGTGTGAACTACACATTCTACACTATTTCATTAAAATTACTGCTGTAATATTTATAATATAAAAAAGGACTCGAAGTCGAGTCAGCAGTAAAACTTCTGTGTAACGGCTCCAAAATGTTGCCTTTTTCAGGTCAGCCAGTCGGATAAACCACTAGAGAGATGAAAAGAAAGAGAAAGCAAGGGAGGGAGAGAGAACGTGAAAAGAGAATGGAAAAGAGAGAGGGGAAAGTAGATGAAACAGCCTTTTTGAAGGTGACGTGACAACTTGAGGCTTTTTAAAAGTGATTCTTTCTGAGGAATGTGTGGCACTGAAACAGTGCCTGCCAGTAAAAAAAGAAGAAAAAAATCACGAGAACATCTCAGACCCACGCCCCTTTAATGACCTATACTGAGATAATCGGGCCGATTAAAGACGAGGGCTGTGTCCGAATACGACCCGTACACCCCTGTTGAGGGCGCATATTTGAATCCACTTCGTCAAAAAGCTTTTGAGTGGGCGACTTTTTCTCACAAATGGGGGCACTTAAAGTACCAGGGTGAACCCCTTATTTCCGGGGTTTTGTTGAGGGAATTCAGGAGCACACTCATCTGCAGAACGGTGCACTCATTCGACAATTTCAGTAAGTAACCCGGAAGTAAAAACGTAAAACACGTAGAGCGTATATGCATATCTATGGTACAAGATACACTGCCCGGCCAAAAAAAAAGTCGCAGTTGCACCAGTCATGCATAGTGCCCACTGTACAAGCCTCTGGAGGCAGTGTTATGATCTGGGGTTGCTTCAATTGGTCAGGTCTAGGCTCAGCAACGTTATGCAGCAATAAAATTAAGTCAGCTGAGTACCTGAATGTACTGAATGACCAGGTTATGCCATCAATGGGCATATTCCAGGACGACAATGCCAAGATTCATCGGGCTCAAATTGTGAAAGAGTGGTTTAGGGAGCATGAGGAATCATTTTCACACATGAATTGGCCACCAGAGTCCTGATCTTAACCCCATTGAAAGTCTTTGGGATGTGCTGGAGAAGACTTTACGGAGTGGTTCGACTCTCCCTTCGTCAATACAAGATCTCGGCCAAAAATGTATGCAACTCTGGATGGAAATAAATGTTGTGACGTTGCATAAGGTTGTCGAAACAATGCCACGACGAATGCGCGCCGTAATCAAAGCTAAAGGCGGTCCAACAAAATATTACAGTGTGCAACTTTTTTTTTGGCCGGGCAGTGTAGGTTCATATTACAAACGACTTTTTTTTATTTTTCTTAATTCAACCTTCATTCATAATCTACACTTTGTAACTATCGTCATATGTTAACTGATTGATATTCTCAATAAGAATAAAAAAATAAAAATAAATATTACGAACTACTTCCTCGCTAGTTTGGAAAGAGTTTTGCGGGATTTCCTTCGCACACTGCTTGCAAAGTGAGGGGACAGGGCACATAGTAGACAGAGGCCTGAGTGGACAGGGGACAGTGGGCACAGGGGTCGCAGTGGAGGAAACAGGGGTCGCATTGGGACACAGCCAAGGAGGGTCCAGGAGAGAGGTGTCTTTCTTCTTCCAAAGCTCTCCTTGTCCGAACTCATCTGCGTCACCACAATGATATCTTAAAAGCTAAAAGGTGTTTGGTGTGACATGTGCATAAATATTTCACAGTGAATCACAGTTCCCCCCCTGAAACCTTCCACGAGACCCCCGTCATCTCTGTGTTGACCAAGGACACATTTAAGTCCGTGAAACACAGAAGAAGAATGAGAGAACCCCCTCCCATTGCTCCCTGACGAGTCAGGGCGGGGCGGGCCGTGGCCGGTTAACAACAGCGCTAATTCATCATGCCAGCCTTAACGACGCAGCATGGCCGTTGAGCCGTCTATGCCATGAGCTCGCAGCCCGTCTCCCCATCTGCAACCGAGGAAGCCTCTCAAAGTCAAACAAAGGCCCACTGCTTTTATATAACCTGCGCAGAAATGACAGGAGGAGGCATTCCTCCGCTAAGAAATAAGAAAGCTGACATGTCTGCCAAGATGGGAAAAAAACAACAGAAAAGCCCACACACAGGCCTCCAATAAGAAAAACAAAACAAAAACAAACACGCAAGCCAACGACAGAAGGAGCCAGCCGACGCAGGAGAAGCGCAAACCCTATAAATAAAATGTCACAGTGCGGTGTCAACTCAGTGCTGCCTGGAGGTAGACAGCAAAATGTCGGAGAAGCACTCGCATTCATTTATTTATGCGTGTGCGAATACAATTGTTCTTGTTCCCGTTTTATATATATATATACACACACAAGGCACTGTTGCTATTCCAGGTCTTGCCATGTTTAATATGCATCTGTTGAGGAATGAACAAAGACTGCGGTGAACACTGGTCCCAGAGGAAGGCAGCATGTGCAGTGAGAATGCGTGCCACAACATTGGGAGGAAAACACCTGTAAAGAACCAGTCGTCTGTGAAAAGCAAGCTGAGCAGGCGGAGAAATAGACGGCAGGAGAGGAATAACGCAGAACGGGAACAAGGACCGGAGAAGACACTCCGGCAGCAGACCGAACTGGGGAATTGTGTTCGGGAGAGTCGCGATGAAGGTTTCGCACGCTTTGGCTTCAAATCGCACTCGTGGCCCCTGAGGGAGCCCCCGGGGACCCCGGCTGTGTTTGACAAAGCACCTACCTGTGAGATGGGGTGATTGACAAAAACCCAGCCCGTGCTGGGATTGATGTGGAAGTAGGCCGGGTGTTGACGGGACAGGGAGTAGGCGATAGCGGCGTTGGTGCCCTGGTCGTCGTCATGTGCGGCCGCTCGCAGGAAGCTGGTCCCCACGGGTGTGTCCTCGCGTAGGAAGTCTGGGTCGGGACAAAGGGGTCAAGTGTCATTATCGGGCAGCAACAGAAATGGGAGCAGCAAAAGAACCCCCTGTGCTCTGTAGCTGCAGGAAATGAATGCATGTCCCAAAAAAGATGTCAGTCACCCCGTTTAATAATTAATGCACAATCGATGCTCTGTTAATTTCACTGATGCAGAGCAATCAAATGTGATGTGCACACATTGCAGATAAATGTTAATCTGGAAACAAACTTTTATCAAAACTCGATTCCACTTAAGTTGTTGGCTACAGTATTACAATTCAATACTTACAATAATGGTAGAGGCTTGGTAGGTCTTTAATTTTCAGTTAAAAAAAGAATTTGACCTAATAAAGATGTAACTCTGACATCTACCTGAGCCCCAACTGTGAGCTAGTTTGGAAGCTAGCAAAATCCTGACCTCGGCTATTCGAGATTATGTAAAAGGCGGACCTCTAAACGCTGAACGAGCGGTTGGTCCTTCAAGGAAACGCATATTCTGGCTTTTCAATCACTCTGCATAGGCCACCCCCCCAGAGGAAAGCGAAGGAGCCTTATTTACTGGTGCTGCTGTTCTTTTAGTGTGAAATTAATTTTAATGTAAGAGGAATTCCCAAACACACAGCGCTTGGGTTGGTTCTGTGGAAAAGGAATGAGGAGAAACGTGGCAAAGGGTGGATGAATTTGAAGGTAGCAGTGCTCTGTCAGGACTGGGAAACCAGTAGGTTGTAGTTGTGAGTCCCAGGTTGGGGCACAGAATTGGTACCCTTGACCTGAGATACCCTAGCCTAAATCACTTCAGTAAATATTGAATATAGATGGATGGCATACCAAGTAAAAATAAATAACTAGTTAAGGAGAAGAAGCAGCCATGTCCCACAGCCTCGCCTTCACCACAGAGCAAGAGAAAGCCATTAAGCTAAAAAACACTCACATTACCATTGAATCTCACAGGTTAATTTCACTGATGGCCTGGGCAGAATTTGAATAAAGTGTTTCTGGAGCAATTATTCACCGGGAGACTGATTAACCCCTCTGAAACACTTGTGGACATCAATGTAGGAAAAGGTTAGCCTGCGGTTAGGCCTTACACTGGTAGCGGCTGTTCTCAAACTTTGGGTCGTTGTCATTCTGGTCGGCGATGAGAACGGTTATCTGACAGATGCCGATCAAGGGCTCCTGGGCGAGGTCGGTGGCGGTGACGGACAGGGTGTATTCCCGTTGCTTCTCACGGTCGAAGCTCACTGTGGTGCTGATCACGCCTGTGTTAGCACACCATACACATCGCATCACAAATACGGCCACCTAACTCAAGCTTCACAAAAGACACACTGCAGAAATCAGACCTACTTAACCTGCGCTGTAACAGGCAAACAGCTAAAGCAAATTCACTTCCCTTGAAAGGTTTCACGTTATAACAATGTTTTAGGTAGATCAGATTCATACAAATACGTGAATTAAAAATATGCAATTAAAAATATACATTTTTAATGCTATATTTCATTAGATTCATACAAATACGTGAATTAAAAATATACAATTAAAAATATACATTTTTAATGCTATATTTTTTTAAAGAAAATATTCTTGAACTGAAAAAGCAACAAATTCATTTTTACAAAGAGACAGACCATAATTGCGTTTTAACGCAGAGAAAATATCTGGGATACTTCGTCTTTACCTGTGTCGGGGTCGATGGCAAACCCAGAGGACGCGCCGTCTCGGTGCATGATGCCGTACTTGACCTCGCCGTTGAGACCAATATCAGCATCGTGGGCCTGCGCCCTCAGGACAAAAGTTCCAGGGGGCTGGTTCTCCAGGACCCAGGCATTTATGCTATAGTTGTGACACTGAGAGCACAGAAAGCACAGAAGAGGATGAACTAAGGTACAGATTATTTATGTGTTAGTTTCTTTACAGGATGTGTGTGCTGTTGGTGGCATTCGCTAATCTTCCCCTTTCCTAGTTCTAATATCTCTGTCCAGCACTGTCCAACGCAGGACACAGTTCTTGTCACAGGACCACACACTCATTCTGAAACCTATGGAAGCTTTTGTAGGAGCAGTACTATTGATAGATTTTTTGAAAGCTGTGTCTGTTCTTCTCGACATTGCCCTGGTGGGGGCTTGCAGCCTAAACACATCGGCTTTTTGAGATGTTTTAACAGTTCCTTTTTTTACTTCCAATTTATTTGCTCTCCACCAAGAGAAATTCTTACATACAGTTTTTTTTGTCTTTTTCCGTGCACCTCCGTAGAACTGTGAGGTAGTTCTGGAATATTATTTGTTCTTAGGAAACAAAACCTGTAAAGGGATAAGGTTTGACATATCCACCAGGCCTTTGTTCTTGAACATCCATTGAGCATGTTTACGTATATGGGAAAGAGAGGCTGGTGGGATACACTGAGGCGGTCATCCACTGTATCCACTGTTCAGCAGTCTCCACTGTCTTCTTATTCAGACCCCAGCTACCATACTTATGCTATTGTATTCTCAGTAAGACCTGCAAGCATTCCACCATCAGTTGTTTGACAAATATCGACACTTGACTGAACTTCTGAGCGGCGAGTCACAGAGACGCGTGAAAGTAGGGGCAATTAATCAAATAATCAGATCAATGATGGGGTTGGGAGCTCAAGTGGAACACAATTTTCGATGGCGCCCCAGAGCCCTCCAAGACACCCCCCCCCCCCCCATCCGTTTCCATCCGGTGACTCATGCCATGACTCTTCCACATCAACGCAGTTTCTGGTATTTTGGCAGGGTTTACTGTACAGCTTTATAATGTCCCTGCTCCTCTCAGCCACAGGAGTGCATTCCACCATGCCTCAGTCCACCTACACAGAGGAAAATGCTGGAGTCTTGCCAGATGCTCCTTCCCATAATCCACTAGGGCATATTTACCTCTCCTTTTCATATGCATCCCCAGTACCTCGAGGTCATTCCCCACTAAAATATTCATCTCCAAAGCAGAGGAGAGCAGAGTTTTTGGCCTTTCTCCTTGCATGTTGTGATCAGGGTTTCAGTCGACTCTCCCAGCAGAATTGAAAGCCGTTCAGATGTTCCGCGACCAGCTGTCACTGAAACGCTTTCCTCTCCCTCATAAAGTGACAGTAGTCCAAGCCTGTGCATCATCAAAACATCCACTGGGAGTGTGTATGCATGTGCATGTGTGTATGCTTGCATGCATGTGCTCACATATGTGTGTGTTTGTGTGTGGGTGCGTGTGTATGCGTGCGTGCACATACGGTCTCACCTCCTCGAAGATGGGCTTGTTGTTGTTGATGTCGTTGATGCCCACGATGATCTGGGCGGAGCTGCTGAGGGGGTGTGGCCCGCCGGAGGCGTTGTCGTCGGTGGCCGTGATGTTCAGCATGTACTGCGGCCCCTGTAGTCGGGGCGGGGGGCTCCTCCTCAGCTTCACAATCCCTGGAAGAGGACGCATTCAGGCAGACGGTACAGTGTGCATCAGAACAGGTGCCAAAGGCTGGCTGTCACTACGCGCCCAACACATGGCTCTATCTCTCGCCTGTACTTCAAACATTCTCGGCGTTCCAAATTGAGTTGGGTCCCTGCTTCTGAAGATGCCATTAAAAGGGGAGGGGGGGGGGAAGAAAAAAAGACCCGCACACAAAGGAAAATGTTTACTGTGAAGGGAAAATATTTGCCTTTATATGACATCCTTTACAATCTAGTACAACAGGCACTGCAGCGCCGCAGCATCTTTGAAGCATTTCCCCACGCAACTTGGGCGAAATAAATAAATAAAAGAGAGGGAAAAATAAATAAAACGGCACTAAGTCTTTGAAGTGACAACTTTTCACAATTTAACAGTGAGGAAGCCAGGGGCCATCTGTTTTGTTGGCCTGTAATAGACTGTTTGGGGGGGGGGGGCGGCAGTGCAGAGGCACTGATAAGGCAGAGAGCCTCGTTGCGCGGTGGTGTTTCCACCTATCCGGCTGGGGCGCTCGTAAACAAACGATAACTCGAGATTGCAGGCAAATGTAACCTTGGCCACGGAGAAGCAGGCGGGCGTTCTGCGGAGCCGCCGTGAGCTGGTGAGCGAGGGGAGGTGCTCTTCAGACAAAAGACAGGTGCGGGGGTTCGGCGGATGAGAAATACGAGGCTTGTGATGAGAGAGGGCATTCGGGATTGGAATGCCCTTCACAGAGGCTGAGGTGTCCTTATTAATGATCCCTTCCCCAAGACCAGGGGTTGCACACTCTGGTCCTGGAGAGCCACAGGGCCTGCAGGGTTTTTGCTTTAAATCTTCCAAATATGTAGCCCAGAGAAAATAGCTGAGGTGAATTAACTGTTTAAATTCATGAATTAAGCTCAGACTAGCAACAAAGACCAGTGGACCCTATGGCTCTCCAGTGCCATGTTTGGAGACCCAGGTCATGGTAAACCTCTACTGAACTGGGGAGGAAAGACAAAGCGGGTGTGTGTGGTGGTGAATCTGCTCCGGGACATCCATCATCCCTCCATCCCCACCCTTTATTCACCTTTCTGGTTGTCCAGCTCAAAGTTGCTGTCCTCGTTGCCTCCTGTGATGGCGTATGTCACCCCGTCTCCATCCGGGTCCTTAGCATGGACGATAGCCACGAGTGTTTCCGGCCCTGCGTCCTCAGACAGGAAGGTCTTATAGCTGTAGGATGGAGAACGGGAAGAAGGGGCTCAGAAAACCCACCACCTGTGCCTGCCCCCAACAAGCCTTTCATTAAATGCGTACAGATAACCATGCAATTCCAGGACCAGGGCTTCTCCACAGGAGCAAAAATGTTCAATGACCCTTCCATCTTTGCTAACTGTTCATTAGTTTATCTAGCTATGCCTTCTTTATTTAGAAATGTTTGTCACGTTATTTCTTAGTGTTGGCACGTTCCTACGGGCTCTTTGAGGGCATGTCCAAATAGCTGTCTTTCCTTCTGGCTATGCTTAACAAATGCCAAACGATGTCGAGAGCGCCTATCAGGATGCCAGAGCAGTGAAATCAGATAATGTGTCATCTTTGCAAACAGGCACACGAGAGGCTCAGAATAGCTAATGCGATGGTCCATATGCGACCCTCCAAGTCCAGAGGGACCAGCGAGACTCACGCTGCCTGGGAGAAGACGGGCGCCTCATCGTTGGCGTTGGCCATGCGGATCCGGACGGAGGCGGTGCCGGTCCGGGGAGGACTGCCCTTGTCCACGGCCACCACCACAAACTCATACATGTGGTTGGGCCGCTCGTAGTCCAGGCGCTGACTAGGGCTGACCACGCCCTGCGCCGTGATGTCAAAGTCCAGGCTCTGGATGAAGTAGGCGATCTCCGAGTTCAGGCCCGTGTCGCAGTCCCTGGCTAAAACTGTGGTGAGAAGAGAAAGGGGGGGGGATTTGAGCAAGGGTGTAGAGGTGCTGGAGTTAGTGGAGGAAGTGAAGGTGGGGTGGAGGTGCGCTACGTTGGGGCAGAGGCGGGGTCACAACAGCGAGCTGACTGAGAGCGCATCCAGCTCTGTGACAGGTCAATTATTTTCACGGTAACCTTGAGCCAGCCTGGGAGTGGAGGCCAAAATTAAAGACGGGGGGGGGGCTTCCATCATTTAGAGGGCCCCTATGAAACCGGGGAATGTTCTGGCTGTTTAAAATTGCTCCGGTTCTGCGGATTTTTGACTTTGAGGGATGGAACTTTCAGAGCATCGCATCTAATGTCCCCGGCAGTGGAAGCCGTCCTTGGCGTGTACAGCGCGGGTCTCTGCAGATGGCCCAGCCGTGTTATCTGCCTCCCTCACTCCCGGCATCTCTTCTCCCCTCTCGCCAGGCTATGGCCTTTCATTCTCGCCGGGTCCTGCTGGATTTGTACAGTAAGTGCTTTTTTAATTAAGTACTCTGTCATGCTAAAAGAGCCAATATTAATTAAAACTATGTTGGGAGGCCAATTCTTTATTTGATAAATTTAAGGGCCCATCTGTTGAGGCCGCTGAGAAAGCTGGTGTTGACTCTCGCAGATCAAAAGTAAAACTTCAAGAAGGGTTTGCTGTCATTAGGCAGGGAGCCAGCGCTCGCGCCAGAACCGAGAAGGCCCCGGCTTCATTATACCGCGGGCAAGCTGTCACTGGGCCCAGCCAGTGCAGTCATTTGGTTCATGCAGATGAAGGCCCTAATCTCCAAGGCAAATATCTAGCTCAGCTCCCACAGATGTGGTGGTGCACGGTTCCACAACCCCCCCTCCCTCTGCCTCTATCTCCCCCGCCCCTCCCCCTCTCGAACCCCGATGCAGGAACTTGTTGCAGTTGGGGGGTGGGGGGGTGCAGAGAGGGGCTTAAGGATGAGATTCAAACAGAAGGTTCATTAAAAATACACAGACTAATATAATATCACTTGGGGCTACCTATTACCATTTTTAATGCATGTGCTGTAGAAATGGAGTTGCAGTGGAAACTAAATTAAACATAGGGAGCCGAACGTATTCGGAAGGCTTTGGGGGTACAGGGGAGAGAAGGGGGTTGGGGAAGGGGGGGGTTTGGGAGCACCCGCTTCTGAACTAAATTTTTCTGGAAGTTTTTCCTAAATAATTGGAGTGCATTTTCAAATAAGACCCTGGTAGGTTATATTAAAATCTTGTGCCCAATTTATGGTTTATGGTCTAATCCAGACTTAAGGTAAATAGCAATAATAATCTTTTTTATTTATCCCTCACTTTTTCCAATCAAGGATTTACAGCGGTGGCTTAGGTTTTTTTCCCACACTCGCAACACATTTGGTAGGTAAATCATAACTGCTGTTTGCTTGTACCTGCAAACAGCCCAAACAGAAACTCCAAAGACCAAGACCACAGCTTCATATTACACACTGCAACCACAATCAAGGCTGCTACCAAACAAACACTCTATTCTTTTTTCCACAGGAACTGTGTAGCTGATGAGAGAATTTGTCTACATTTGTCTGCAATATCTAAATACTGTGTGAATATAACTGCATAACAAAAGCTAGCCATCATTTCAAATGTGTGTATCCACTTCAGAAGGCAAACCATTGTTTGGAACATCCTAAGCATTTCTTTTTTAAAGGCTACTGCTCCCAAAGAGCAGAGGGTAAATTAAAGATCATTAATCATTTTCAGTTCTCTCTTGTGTCCATTTGTGAGAATGCAAGAATGCTCCTGGACTGTCATTGGAATACCCCTCTAGTCTTTTCCTCCTGTACGGCTGCCTTTGCTTCATCAGAGCACAAAACACCAGCCAGAGCCAAAGCTCTTTTCTAGGAGCTCAACAGTAAGCCAACACAACCCCACAAGACTTGGTGACATAGTCGTCTGGGGCTGTCTTTCACACACACTCTCTCACACACACACACACACACACACACACACACACACACACACACACACACACACACACACACACACACACACACACACACACACACACACACACACGCACACACACACAGACACACGCATGCACGCACACAAACACATGCACACACGCATTGCACACACATAACGCTACTCACATATACTCACAGAACTACAGACACACATACACATTCACACAAATGCTCGCACAAATGGATGTTGTTCTCAAAAGTACTTGGTGATGCATCCTATGCACAAAAGGTGCTATACAATTATTATTATTATTATTATTATTATTATAAATGTGCACATACACGTTTTTTTACACGTTTTTCTATTTATAGGCAGACAAGACAATTTGACCAGATGTATGCGTTTATTTGTAGTATATAAAATATGAAAGGATACAGATATGTCTTTAAATGCCAGAAGTGTACACCAAAGTGTACTCCTCCCCGGAGGAGTGGGGCCTCTTGGAAAAACACAACACATCATCCATTTTTGAACAGACGTAAAACACTTTCAATTACCCAGATAGGATCGCATCAGTGCGGGCGCAGATAACTGGTCCAATTCCACTAAAGGGCACAGTTTATACAAGGTCAGCATCCTCTCTGCCTTCCGTCCACAGCCCTGGCCCTATCACCCCGATAATCTGTGACCGAGGGGTCAGCGCTGTCCGATTCGGGGCTCCCCCGGCTTTCTTGCACTCTAATCAAGTGTGTGACCACTACGGTCGCTTTCACTGCGTCCGGCAACCGCTAGAAATGTCAATAAATCATCAACGTCTGCAGCTCCTGCTGCCATTAAAACTGACAAAGTGTGGGTGCAAATTTAATTCATGCTCTTTTGCTCATAGGCACACGCGCAGACACACACAAACACATTCGCACACATACACCCACACACAGGAGAATGTGGACACACACACACACACACATACATTCACCAGAGATATGAATGCCTCGGAGAGTGTGTTTTCATAGCGGAAGTGATTAAACTGATCGTGATAAAACAAAAGTTATGCCTGCAGTCACAGGCAAGCTTTGATTACAACTCATTTAGCACCCAGAATCCTCGCTTTAATGAATTATTTCTTAAATATAGGCCTCTTTTATAGGCCCCACATGGCTTTCTGCCTTGGAATGAAACTGTCCTGCAGAGACACCTACCCCAGGGCCATTTTCGGGGGGGGGGGGGTTGGGGGGGGGGTTGGGGGCTGGGGGCCGTTGGGACACGTAACGGGCAGAGAGCCCAGCTGAGGCAGCACAATTCGACAAACCCCTCCTCCCACCCCCCCACGGAACGTGTCACTTTTCATAAAAGCCCTGCCGCCATCTCCGAAAGTTCACCCGTCCCTCACCTTGCAGTAGGGACGTCCCAGGGGGGGTGACTTCCGGAATGTTGTCCCGGCTGTAGATGGAATGCATGAATTCCGGGGTGCAGTCGTTCTCGTCGCTGATGTGCACCACCACCTGCAATGGGACAGGAGTAATTGCGTTACTCGGCGAAGGACGAAGAAGGCGTGGGCGGCGGCGGCGGCAGGGCGGGGGTTGGACGCGCAGTGACTGCGGTCAGCAACTCTCCTGTTCCACGTCGGCGACGCGCTATCGCCTTGTTGCGTGCGCCCTCGTGTTCTTGTCTCATAATGCAGGTTCCCGGTGGTGTACTGACGGGGAAAGTGCAAATGAATGCACAGTGGTTACGGGCAAGGGCAAGGGACGAGGGAAGAGGGAGAGAAAGGGAGAGAGGGAGGGAGATGGGGAGCGTTCTAGAGGAGAGCATCCAGGAGGAAAGTTCAGTCATGCTGGTGGGAGGCTCCCAGCCGGAGCTTATCACCAGGGAACAGCGATGCCAAGAGGGAGGAAAGTTCTCTTTGACAGACAGCCCCATATGCAGACACTCACTGACTAGAAAATGTGTGAGTGTGTGTGTGTGTGGGGGGGGGGGGGGGGGGGGTAGTTTAATACAGCTCCACTGAGAGGGATGCACCAGCACATTAACCGGTCACTTGTGCACCATTCACCTTCCCCGTCTTCCCTCTACCGCTGCCCTCTGCTGGATCGGCTCCCTCTTCACCTTCGCAATCTGTCCTCACGCCTCACTCTGCCTGCTCCCTCGCCACATCCTCTCTACCCGTCGTCGCCTCAATCCTTTCCTTTTAAAGGTCGGCCAGGGCTAGTCACGCTCACAAATACCACGTCAAGTGCGTCTCTAAAAGAAGCCTGAAATCAGGTAATCTGGGTCAAAAACAAAAAAGCTGTGAAGCCCCTGAAAATGAACACCAAAGGAAACCGCTCAAACCAAGCACACAAAATTCATAGGCCAATAGGAAAAGGCTTTGAGCATCGGACCAGATTCTGGTATTTAGGCTAACTCACAGGACCACCCCAGGTGCTGCTGTAAAACCATAAAGACTAAAAAATGTTCCTGCCATGTCACGGGTTTGCAGGGACAATTAATTGCATCAGGATTGGCACAGATTGGGCAGAGATGCATCACTGTCACATCACTCACCGTTGACCAGGAATGTCGCGGTTATCTGTTTTTTTTTTCTCAGGCTCCACGGCAAACAGTCTAATTGATCTCAAGAGTGGAGAAGGGGGGATGTAGAGCATGGTCCTCGTCCACAGATGGCGCAAGTGGGTATGGGGATGGCGTCCACGTGCCTAGCCCTGCACCCCCTCCCCCCACCAGAATGAGGCCATGTGTGCGTCCCAATAGTCGAAAAATGCACCCTCCCTTCCTCCACTACCACCTCCTCTACTCCGTGCCCTGGAAACGGATCTTTGTGTTTTAATCTAATGTTGCTGATTACATCTTAATTGCGCATTAATGGTTACATATTAATTAATGTCTCGATGCAAACAGCAATGTCAGGGACATTGTATACTGTATATTTAAATACTTGAACTCTAAACGTTCAGGCAGTTTTGCATATTTCCGGGTAGTAGAGGAGTGGTAGTGGGGGAGTGGAGGAAAGGAGGTGGGGAGTGAAGAATATTCGGACGCACCCCAGGTGTCTGTGCTGCCCACTTGCACAGATCAGGGCCTGCCCCTCTACCTCTAGTAGGTTCCTCGAAAGCACTCAATTAACTCCTTCGCGACTAGAACGGCCCTATTAAAAATGGTTCGAATTCGAACCATAGCGTCATTTGTCTCTCTGCTATTGGTTAACCGTGGATTCGCGGTCGTTTTCATTTGAAAATGTTTTGGATAGTCAGCCAATGATTGCACAGATATTCTTGGCTGCGTGACGTGGTTCATTTACGCTGCACTGTTGACGCGCAATACGTCTTTACAAGCCTTTCCGAAATGGCTTCGGCCAGTGGTAAACGCCGGTTTACTGCAGACGAAGTTGCTGAAATATGCACTATGCGCAACGATGATAATGACAGTGACTTTTATTCTGAACATGGAGGAATGGAAAGTGGAGAAGAAAGTGAAAGTGAAACGTATTGCGCGTCAACAGTGCAGCGTAAATGAACCACGTCGCACAGCCAAGAATATCTGTGCAATCATTGGCTGACTATCCAAAACATTTTCAAATGAAAACGACCGCGAATCCACGGTTAACCAATAGCAGAGAGACAAATGACGCTATGGTTCGAATTCGAACCATTTTTAATAGGGCCGTCGCGAAGGAGTTAAAGGAGGTGGAGCCCATGCAGATTCAAGGTCACGGTGCTACAGTATCAATGTAGTATCAAAAACTCCTTCAGGATTCTCATAATTTCCCTGCATAACTTCCCATAATCCCCCTGCATAACTTCCCGACCCTTGTAGAAAATGGAAAAAACACCACTCAGTACCCGTGCGTCACAATGCCAGACATCAAAAAGCCCTTTAACTTGTGAATAATTTAGCTTATAGCTTTGTACATAGTTCCTTACTGTATTTCAGTTTACTGTTGCACAGTCCTAGTGTTCCTAGTGCTCCACTTTCACCACCATTGCCCACGTCTTCTCTTTGGAGTACTTTCCTATGCACTTTTAGATTTACATCCCTGTTTTAAAATGAGTATGAGGCATTGCATATATGCCCACATGTGTACAAAGGTGGTCTAGTAAATTTGGACCTGAGCATTCGCGGCACATTCGACATTATGCTGGCGGGTACCCATCTCATATATGGAAAGAAGGGAACGAGGGACTGTCGAGGAAAAGCCAACTACGCGGGTGAAGCTATTTTGCGGCCATATCTGCATTGCAAAAGCCCTCGCTGCGCTCACGCCCGATTCAAATGATCTGAGTGGATTTGACATACAAGACTGCGCCAGAGACGCGCTCCTCGATACATTACCACATTGTTGGGAAACGGCAGGCTTGCTATTTGAACCATTACCTGCATGGTGCATGCAAAAATGGCATGACCCTGGAGAGATCCTGAAACCCTGAATATCGGTGTGTTGGTAGCCTACTATCAGCACTTTCACTGAGTAAAAGTATAAGGCTTTAGACAATCATTACAGGAGACCTATTAAAACCTTTCTGGCAGCAGCTGTGTTGTGAAGGAGTGCTATGGAGAGTGGGATGATACGGCGGCCGGGCCCCCAGCCCTCCAGTGACTCCATCAGTCATTAACGAGCTCAGCAGAGCAGCCGAGGGGCCGGTGGCCACCCCGCTGGAGCAGAACGAGGCGCCGGGAAAGGTGTTTACGGTGAGAAAATGTGTGTGCGTCTGCACGCGTACATACAGTATGTGTGCATCACTGAGGATAAGGTTGTGTGTGTAAGTGTTTATACGCGCAGTGTAAATGTGTGTGTGTGTGTGTGTGTACCTCTGCCACTGTGCTCAGCCCGGTGCCTGGCTCTGATGCCCGCACTTGCAGGTGATGGAGGTGGTGGCCGCTCTCGTAGTCCACGGACCGCGTCAGGCTTACAGCGCCGCTCTCCTGGTTGACACTGAAGAGGTTGCTGGGGTTGACCAGCAGCAAGTAGGAGAGACTCTTACGCTGGAAGGAGATGGCTTGCACCACTGCAACACTGCACAAACATAAATTTAATCTATTATTGTTAATATTATTTGCTTAGTAAACACTCTTCTGCAGTGTGATCCACAGGGCCATCAAAGCAATGCAGTATAAGATAAGAATAGGGAAAAATAAGGGCATACAGACTATTATTATTAGCTTATTATTAATTCAGCAGGTGTTCTAATCCCCAGCAACGTACATGACCTTCAAGGTACGCTCCTTAAATCCGTATCGCAATATATGGATAAATAGGGGCATGTTTACAGAGCCGGAGGTAACGCAATCCATGGAGTAGGAAGGTAAGCCCTAGTACGGCTAACACTGAAATCCCCAAAAAAAAAAAAAAAGGGGTCTGCATTTATTCCCTCACTTCACACAAGGGAAATGGAGAAGAAGGAAGAGGAACATCATTCTTTTTACTCCTCTTTCTAAAAAAACATCAGCAAGACATCTCATTCCCTTTCTAAGCCTCCTCCTCCACACTTTTTCAAGGGAGTGAGGCTTAATATGCTGTGTTCTCTGTCACCGCCCAGGGGCAGCAGGTTCAGACGCTCCTCTTGATGTTTATCCAGAAGTTTCTTTTAATAAATATTTGAATTTGCACACTTTCAAATTCAGGGCCCGCGGGGGACTAAATGATGCATCTGTGTCCCCCCCCCCCCCAACCCCCCCCATCCACCCCGTCCACAACCACCATTTTCTCACAGCCTCCGCTGTTCTCCTCTCCAGGGCACATTCTTTAGTGCAACAGATTACACGATTCTGGCGAGTGAGCCGTGTTCATACAATGCCAGTCATCCATACAATGAGCTGCTGCGGCGTTAGAGCCCATAAACCCCCACACAATGGTCCAAGGGAAGCGGGAATCTAAGCAATTACATTCACGTTTATCGGCCAATAAACGTCACAATGAGAACATTCCCGAAACAGTCGGAGAACGTGTTCATTGTCCCAAATCAGATGCCGCAGAAAGATGTCCCAGGCCTGTTGCAAACAAACTCACTAGTAACATGAATGAATGACCGTTCTCAATTAAAAGTATTTTGTAATTGGAGTAACAATAAAATAACAATAGTGTTCTAAGACACACTAGCCATGTGACAGAAAAATAGCATTTAAGGGACGTTCAGGAAACCGGGCAAATGTATGTGTTGGAATATTATCTCATTAATGTTGAATCAAAAAATGGGAATCAAAAAATGTCAGCTGGCTCCCAAAAACCCCCTCACCCTCCCGCCTTGTACTCACGCCTGTCCTGCTCCTGTGCTCTCCGGGACAAACACGGTGTAGGAGGCGTTGGTGAACTGTGGGGGGCGGAGCCCTGCCACGATGGACACGGCCGCATGCGGGCCTTTCCTGCCCTGCTTGTCCACCGCCTGCACCTTCAGGACATACTCCTTGTTGTGGGTCAGAGGTCGGCCGGTGGTCCTGATCTCCCCCGAGCCACCATCCACCTCGAAATGCTCCTCCCCACCTGGAGTAAAGAGACACTTCACATCACAAATGTGCGCTCTGTCATCTGATCCCCGTCTCCTTAAATAACAGCAAACCCAGAAACCAAGCTCAGTTCTCTCTCCCCCTATAGAACAGAGCGGAAAGACATAAGTTGTAAATGTTGTGATGGTGGTGATGTGACATATGCCACATTACAAACAGTAGTTCTGAAGAGGGCATTTCCCAGTATGTGAAAATGGACGTGAAATTTCTTCTCAGGTGAAACTCCACAAGGCCTTGCATGGACAGCCGGAAACCCAGCACATTACCACCGCTCCAGAGGGATTTTTTTGGGGCTGGGTATTCTGTATGTGTGTGTGTGTGTGTGTGTGTGTGTGTGTGTGTGTGTGTGTGTGTGTGTGGTATGTGCGCGTGCATGTCTGTGTGTTTATATGAGACAGGCGAGGGGATCAAATCTCCCTGTGGACAGCTGCTCCTGTGTGTGTATGGGTGTGTGTTCGCGGTTTTGTGTGTACATGAGCGTGTGAGTAGTATGCGTGTCCGTGCGTGTATATATATATATGTGTGTGTTAATAGGAAACCTCCTGAAGGAACTCAGTGAGCTGGGCTGTTTTAGTCCTTGTCACCTGATGCATGGCGGCAGAGCAGGGACACAGCTGCTTGCCACTGGAGACCAGAGCACCTCGAGTCTCAGACGACTCCAGTTTGCAATGACACCCTTCTTACAAAACTTCTTTAAAAATAATTCTACATCAAAGACCACAAAGATAGCCTGATATGACCGTGTTACTATTGCTCAATTACATGTCTTAACTACCCAGCACATGATCAATTGTACTTAACTCACTGCTAGCTAGACACTATTTCAACAACCACCTCTATCTCCAGACAAACAGACAGCACTAGGGGAAACCTATACCCAGTCTACAGAGAGAAACGGGGAATGTCTATTATTTTGCTAGGAATGGCAGTCGAGGTTTCTATCTTCCCAGAAATTCAAGTATTAATGTAGTCTGGTGGGTTCGAATCCGGACAGCGACAGTGCCGACTGTGGCCGGTAGCTCCATAGGGTGACGCGCACTTGGCGAATGCATCACCAAGGGAATGGGAGGGTTCAGTCGGATAGGGTTCCATGCGCATTGCTATCTAGCGACCCCTGTCGATCGATCGGGCGCCCACAGATTGCAGTCAAAGCCACATATGAAAGGTCCTTCACACCACAGACCTTAGCTGCTAGTCTGCGGAGTGAAAAGAAGCAGCTGACGACACCACGTGTTTCGGAAGAGAACCGCGGATGTCTACACTCTCCCGAATCGGCAGCGGCGTTGACGCAATGTACGCGGCTGAGGTTGCAGACAATTGGAAATTCCCAAGTGGGGTGGGAATTGGATATGCTCAACCCCCTGTCGGGCGCCAAATTTATATAAATAAAAAAGAGGGAACGGGATCGGAGGTTCCCATAGCCAGAATTAAAGAATCAGCTTCCACAAAGTAGAGCCAGTTAATCCATTTAAATCTTCAGTGAAGACACAGTCCCGTTAAACAATACTCTCACAGGTTATTAAAATTGAAACATTAAATCCCCCCCCCCCCCCCCCCCCCGTTCTACTGAAGCGCCCATCCGCTGCTGTCACACGTTAATTAGAAGTGTCGTTAACGCGGAATATTCCAGTCAGACGCAGATGACTGGATCCCCGACTCAGGGCTGCACCCCTGCTCGGTTTGGGGCGTGTGCTCCGGTGGGCACAGAACCCACTCGCCCACTCCCGGCACCCAGACGACTCTAAATCAAGCAGGGAATCCTGGGGGAGCCATTAGCGCCGTGCCAAGCCATTTCACACACTCCACACTTGTCACTTCCTGACTGTAATTGAAATGCAACACACACACAAAAAAAAATCAATACACTCTGCAACTGGGGGTGGCGATATTTATTTGTGTCAAGTGCACGCCAGATGTTTAAATACTTATTACTGTCACAATATCATGTTTTTTTCTTTCTCTCAGCACATTACCCTTTTTGACTCAGGAGGGGGGGGGGGGGGAGGGGCAGTATGGTACTTTACACACACACACACACACACGGTTCTACAGTTATACAGGGCTGAAGGATCTGCGTTTTATCGTGTTGCTTTCTTTTGCCCTCCCCTTTCCTCGCTGTCTGTATAACGGAATCAGAGCTGCCTGGTTCATGCGTGCCTGTTGTTAATTGAAGGGACACGGTGATGTGCCGCTCAGTCTGTGCCTCGGCGGTACTCGTATCTGCCAGTACAGGGGTGGGAGGGCGGGGTACGAAGTAGACTAGACAGCGAAGGAAGACTTACCCTCGAGTAGCAGGAAGCGAGCGGCCCCCAGGGTCCCGTCGCCGTCTCGGGCCGAGAGCCGGTACACCACGGAGCCCGCGGCCGCGTCGGGCACCACCGCTGCCAGGTAAGGGAAGGGGAACATGGCCCACTGCAGGTCGGACACGGTGGGCACGTTCAGGGTCAGCCGACACAAGTACCAGTCATCTCCTGTAACACAAATCAATACTGTCACATCCCAGGCTAACGCAGGCAAGGTACAGATGGGTAGGCCCAGAGGGGGAAGGCCATTGGGTCTCAGCCAATAATCTTGATTTACCGGTGGAAACTGTACAACTCAATGCTCCAGATATAAACTGCTTACCAACTGAAACCTGACCCTAAAATCAGCAGGAATTCCAAATCTTTTGACAATGTAATTGTAAAGAAAAATGAATATAATTAAATAATTTGTTTGTCATTACAACAAATTATCAATTTGTTTGGACTCCAGGACTGATCCCAGCTCTAAACAGACCCAAAGGTTGGACGAATGCCTTTTAAAACACTGTGACTTGTTAACGTCAGGGGCTTGCACCCGAGTATGCCATTCCCAACACGCCATTATCCCAGCCTGAAATCTCCACAATTTAACACACTATGACAAAGCCATTCGTTTCCGAAACCCTGGTGCACATTCATTATCAGGTTGCTGAAACTCCATCTCCCAAATACATGCCCTCCTTAAAAACGAATCACATCTCCGGTGAAACGCTTCCAGGAAAAAAGGCAGCTGTGAGCGTGGCCTATTATAACAGCCACTAGGCTCCTCCGCTCTCCGCAGTCGTCTCGAGTCTTTGTCACATAGACCAAGGACTCTTTTGTAAGAGAAAAATGACATTTCTGTAAAACACACCGCCTCCCGCTCTCTGGCATGTTTTCGGGAAGCACTGTCTGATAGGCTCTACACATTTTTGTCAAAAGTTTTTATTTTTATTGTTGTTTTGTTATTTTTTTTCTCCCCTGAAGAAGATCAGACAGGGAATGGGGTTGGGAGTCGGGTGTGGGGGTCTCGGCTCAAACAGAGATGTCTGCTGAACGGTTTTAGGTTTCCAGGCCCAAAGCACGCAGTGTTCTCCACGTCTCTCTCTCTCTCTCTCTCTCTCTCTCCTGCGTAAAACTGGGAGACAACAGTAAATAAGAGGAAAGCTCACATCTGAGGAGCAGAGGAAGAAGCCACTGTTTTCCCTTTCCTTCCTGCTCATACCAACATCTATGCAGGTTGTCAGCAGACACAAAGAGAGAGAGAGAGAGAAAGGGAGAGAGGGGAGGGGAGTGTGTGTGAGAGAGGCAAGAATAGAGCAGCTTGTGACAGCCAGTACCAGTGAGCTCAGGTCTACAGCAGGCTTCTCTCTTAGAGGGATGGGTAACGGGCAGCTGAAACACAAACTTTTTGGATTCCCCCACCTTGAAAAGCAACATTGGAAAATGGCAACCACGCATAAATTAACCGGAATCCTAAACTGTCCCTCCTCAACATAAATGTCAACAAGACCAGGGCCAAGCAGGCCTATAACAGCAGAAATCACTCCAGAGAGAGACAGCGAGAGGGAGACTAGCGACAGACACTATGTATGTAAATATGTATGCAAATTCCCCCACACACTCTGCCTAGCAAACCACAAATCTGATATCCAAACATGACATCTCCCATAAAATACAGTGGCTTCATAAAGGCTACACGCCTTTGAGGGTTTAACAAACCTTTGATAATGCGCGGTAATGATAGCGGATTTATGGTGCATGCTCTAAGCGACTGAGCGCACTATAAATATATGTGCACATACATAAACGCATATAAATGTCAGACTTGCCCACGGCTCAGTGGGCAATGCTTTTAAACTGCAAGGATGAAATGGAAAGTGTCATGACAGAGTCATGACAAACAGCGATATGGCCGTATTCCATGACAACCGTGACGTGAGCCAATGGGAGAAAGGGACAGTATCCAACACCAAGCAGTGCGGGTCGTGGCGGGGGGGGGCAGAATGACCAGTACGCTGCGCAGGGGCGGTCTGAGCCTCACGGGAAACGTTGCTCTCCCGCTCACCGCTCGCCTCCGTAGCGGCCATCGCGCCGGCCTCGTGCGAGAGGGAAGCATGCTGCGTCAGCCCTGTGTGTGAGAGGCGGGCTGCAAGCCATGCCTTTGGGAAAGCCTAATCTGGATTTGGCACCATGCCCAGGACCCAATCGGCAGAGGTTTTCGGCTCTTCATCTTCCGGCGGGCGTGCTGAGCCAGTCCCACTTCCCAAAGTCACACCAGAGAGGGCCTCCATGAGGGACTATCCTTCCTCTGGCGTCATCAGCTAACATCACAGCTAATAAAATATGACTCCATGAATCGGAGGTAACTCCTGCGTATTTTTAAATGCCGGCCAGAGACAGTGAGCCCACTCACTTACTGTTGTGCCCTTCCCAGCAGATAGCAGCAACTAACAGAGGCTCAGGAATGCAGAAACACCTAAACACTACATTACCCAGCATAGCCAGGACCAGAGGGACCATACACCCAGCAAGGGGGCTGTTTTCCACAATGTGTGCCTCCCCCGCACCCAGCACCCATCACAACTCCCCAATCTGTGTGCCCCACCCCCCCCCCACCCCATCCCTCGCCTCAGCATGCGGCCCTCCTAATGGAATATAAACATGCTTTTGGTCAGAACAGGGAATCAAACCTTCCTCAAAGTGCTTTGAGAACATGGGAAATAGCTCCTCGTCTTATGTACAGAAGCGAATAACAACGCCAACTGGGGAATATTAAGATGGTTTCTTTCAACCCTTACATGACTGGCTTTCTCTTCATTTACAAGACTCTCTCTGTTCAAAGACCCCCCCCCCCCCCCCCCCTTTTCCATGTATAGAAGCCCCCTCAATCTGATCTGATCAGCATTTGTGTGGGTAGGTAAAGAAGACAATGGAGCAATAGAAGTCACATGTTGTACATGTGTTTGTTTATACCCCTCTAATCCCTTTAAGCCTGAAAGGCAATGAGGCAAAAGGCTGGATATAATATGGCCATTGTATAAATAGCTAGTGTACTTAATCTAAGTCTGTCCAAAGCTCTGTTCTAATTTGAATATCAATACAGAATGCAGTCACGGATTTTTATGATTTGTATGCAAAATGGAAAAATACTGTTTACAAAACAGTTCCCCCCACCCTATTTCGATTTACAGTCATCTCCAACCCACTGTGTTGCATGCATACTATATACAGTATATAGGAGGCACCATACTGTATGTATGTATATATAAAGATATATATTTATGCACATAAATGTGAGGGAGCACCCTCACTACTTGGACTGGGGAGACTCATCATAAAGTGAAATACACTGCCTGGCCAAAAAAAAAGTCGCCATTACACCCGTCATGCGTAGTGCCCACTGTACAAGCCTCTGGAGGCAGTGTTATGATCTGGGGTTGCTTCAATTGGTCAGGTCTAGGCTCAACAACATTATGCAGCAATAACATGAAGTCAGCTGAGTACCTGAATGTACTGAGTGACCAGGTTATCCCATCAATGGGCATATTCCAGGACGACAATGCCAAGATTCGTCGGGCTCAAATTGTGAAAGAGTGGTTCAGGGAGCATGAGGAATCATTTTCACACATGAATTGGCCACCAGAGTCCTGACCTTAACCCCATTAAAAGTCTTTGGGATGTGCTGGAAAAGACTTTTACGGAGTGGTTCGACTCTTCCCTTCGTAAATACAAGATCCCCGCCAAAAATGAATGCAACTCTGGACGGAAATAAATGTTGTGACGTTGCATAAGGTTGTCGAAGCATTTCCACGACGAATGTGCGCCGTAATCAAAGCTAAAGGCTCTCCAACAAAATATTAGCGTGTGCGACTTTTTTTTTGGCCAGGCAGTGTAAATCGTGTTCAAGTATTGTGTTTGTTTTCCATTTATCAAGCCATTCAATAACCAGTACTGATAGTCAGATGCACCCAGTTCAACTGTTCATTGTCTTGTTAATCTCTTCATTGCGTGTTCATTGGCTAATTGTGTGTGTAGCAGCAGCCAACTGGTGTGGTTAATTGTCAATTAGGCCATGTGGCGAGTATATAACCAGTGTGTATGCCATTGTGTGAGCAGGAATCCACCAGGTAAAGATGTTATGCTTGCAGTTTTAAAATAAATTAATTCTTTTTGATATTATTTATTCTCAGTCTGGTTTTAAAGCCTTTTTAATGTGATTGAGAGCGGCCACTCTTTCACACACGTACATTGAAAAAGTATATTATATTCAAATCATCCTTGAGCATCCACCACTGAGATCGAACATCACACAACTGACTTAGATAAATTTTTACTCGTAGTCCACAGTGGTGCCTACTGTTTTTCAATGGTGAAGAAAGGAAAGTATCAGATGCACTGAGCGTCCTGGTTCCACAGGGCACTGAACCAGGCAGGCAGCGAGCACGTGCAGAGAGAGGCCCAGAATGCCAGGTGAACGATGACACAGACTAACCCCATGTGTTTCGGCGTCTACAAACAGCGGTGCGCTGAATAAAGCATGTCAGTCTGAAGAAATCTCTGCCCTGTGGAATTACTTCCAGCTCGTAGCTTTCCGCTTCTGCTGAAACAGGTCTGAAGGGGGGGGGGGGGGGGGACTTAAATCAGACCGTCGTGTACTAGACACGACGTCTCGCCGTCTTGTCGAGCTTGTCCCCTTTCTCCTTCTCCGGAACGGGGAGGGAAACAGACAATTCCAGCTGCATGCCAATCTAAACTGCGGGCCTTGGGCCCCAAGCCTCAGCAATGATCACTGAAGACGTCACGCTGCGTTATATTCTAACTCAACAGAGATTGCGGGGAGGTGCCTGGAGGAGGCATCATTACAAAAGATAGACCCATCACCTTTACATTTTGCCTGTAGATATGTATGGTGACGGAAGGTTGGGCAGCTGATCTGGGATCAGATGCAAATCCTTCTCATTTGAGACCCCCAATAAATGTCCCCTGACAGCAGGTCACTGTGGCAACAGATAGAGGGGGAGGGGTCAAATTCCTGTTACATTCTAGCATTCCTGGTGCCTCATCCTTGCCATCACGGTTATGGGCGGCTTTGTGACGCCCAAGTGAAGCACATGGTTGGTGGCTCGCCATAATTGTTGCCTTTTGTTGGCCTGGCATCAGCTGACGCAGTTAGCTTTCATGTTGCAGCATTACAGAGACTCCTATCCACGCTCAGTTAGCTACTCAACGATGTGTATGTCATCGTCGTTGTGATGGCATACATTTTGAAGGGGAGAGGGGTGTAATTAAGTTTTCAAATCAAGTGCATTTGTCCCTTTCCTGTTTCAAATATTTTTTTAAGGCAGTGCACTGGAATGCCTCAGAAGACAAGGAGAGAAAGTAAGATAAAGAAAAAGTGGGTTTGCTGTGTTGGTCGTCCAGCCGGTTGCCAGGGGGGGCCGCAGCCGAGCCCCAGAGAGAGCGCTTTCAAATACTGCTCCCCATAGCACAGCCATAGAAAATATACACAACAAGAGAAGAAGGGGCAGGCGGGGTGGGTGTGCTGTTTGCATCGTATCCTGGAAGCACACAAGGGGGTGGGGAGGTTTGGCAGCTGGAGACAAAATGCCCCCGTTGCAGGAGATGGGAACCACGGCCCTCCCATCTGCTTCCTGGGAGCTCCTGGACTGAAGCGCAGAGCATTCTAATTAATGATCTTATAGACTGGCCCACTTTTTTCTGCACACAGCCAGCTTCCTGCAGGCACACAGTTAATTAAGCGCCATTTTTCACTGCTGATGAAGAGAGCAAGTGAGAGGGGGGGGGGCGGGGGGGGGGGGGGGAGAGAAAAAGAGAGTTGAAAGACAGTACATAAGGATAGACTATGCAAAATATATTGTGTGCAATGTAACAGCTATTACATTGACCCATCCAATTTCAAGTTGACACCCCCTTTCACCCACAGCCGCATCCTGAGGTCACTGTTTCCTCTTCTTAACCGTCCATCCAGTTTTACTGTCATACCCAGTTCATCATCATGCTTTCAATTGCCACCTGCTTTCTATAGCGATACGCAAAGAATCCACAAAATAGTTGAACCGCATCTATATTTTCACATGTATTTCCACTGGTCACAATTCACACGGCAAATGGAAATAATGAATAAACTCTTTGGTGAAAAAAGACGCAAGGCAAAAGGCCGGCAAGGACTAAAAATAACTCTGGAGCGCAACATAAAATGAATGCTAATACAATAACAATTTCACAGCTGAGAACAGAGCCTCCATCTTGGTGATGTTTTCCATTTGAGTGGCTGAGATCTGATTGAGGGCCCTGGGGCTGTTTGTGGACAAGACTCCCCGCTCAATAAAATACACCAGAGGCATCAGCCCATGAAAGCTCCTGCTGCAGTGTGGTCTGAAAAGAATTCCGTGGGAATGATTCTCCCCCCTCCCTAGCGAGCTCCGCTCATGGGCCTCCCCACTGGACCGCCTAAGCACAGCCTCCACCTAGCCTCTATTTACAACATGTATTCTCACTCACTGGTAAAGAACAATGGTGGGTGGGGATCCGCACACTTTAAAAAAAGGAAGCAAGCTAGCGCATTTGAGATTAATGAAATTTGTATTGGAAAACAAAATGGCACATCACTCGTAGGCACACAACAATGCAAAAATAAGACCTCCTCAGACAAGCCACCATAACAAAATACAATTGTGGTTTCTTTTTATTTTCAACACTGCAATAAAATGACTAAAGCTGGCAGTGCCCAAGCTGGCATTTTCAGAGTTATTATTCAAGATGTTATTTTAGGACATTGCTTGCACAAAATAGCCTTTGAGCAGACATCCAATCACATATTCCTGGTAGTGTCACGTGACTGCTTTTAGCTATCAGGGGTCACTCTTAGCTGTTAGCTGGTAACCAATGGTAAAAGCTGCATCAGAGGAAACAGCTGGCGAACCACTGGGACAATGGGAAGAACCCTGGTCTCTTATTTGTCTAAGACAAAGAGAGTACTCTAGTGGCCTCTCTAAGGGGGTCAGACATCACAGGCAGCGGGGTTACTTAAGGCCAAGGTTAGCAGAGACCCTCCTGAAAGCTCTGGCCCTCGCTAACTTCCCCCACACCCCTTCTCTCTCCAGTATAACCAGAGAAAAACTTCAACTACTGGTTCCCAAATGCGGTTCGGCCATCTGAACACAATGCAATTCCATTCGGGATATACCATGTCACACACACTTGACTAAACATGTGGAACCAGCACAACGAGCTCAACCCTGTCTCTGAGAAGATCCCTCGGGTGGAACTATTCAGCACGCATTAACCATCGGTTTGGATAAGGTCCCGTCAGCAAGCGCGCACACCATGGCTTCTCCCAAGTCGACCGGAACCCCCGCAGCTCTCAGTTTAAAGCAGAAGGCTGAAACCCACTGTGATCTGCTCTAGCCTGACGAGAAAACACTCCACAGTGGAAACATCAAGCTCAAAACGCGCTCATGGATGAGGAAGGCCTTCTGGTCTGCACAACACGGAAACTCAATTACAGCAATTCTGAATTGCGCAGAGGAATCCTGCCTTTCTGCTGAGCCATGGCCACGGTTAATGACAGTGATCAGAGCCATCTCCCTAAGAGGACTGAATTTGTTAACCTCAGAACCCCGCATTGTGGTGCGCGGTTTGTCACTAAAGTAGGGACTGAAGTTACTATCAAAGGGGTACCTCATTATCGCTGATGATCATGTTGGTGTTAAAATCCAAACGCCTGCTCATTAAAACAGTTGCAAATGAGCGATGATTCATTTCTACTCATCATAGCAAAGCTGACACAAAACTATCTTTTTTTTTTTTACTCAAATGCCATTATATCCCTGACCTTTACATGAACACTATAGTATAACACAAACACGATGTGATCTTACTTTCTCTACTTTTCCTGGCATGACCACACACAGCCCAAGCCTGTTATCCAGGCCTTTGCTGGCATCACTTTGGACCCTACACCCGGCGCCAAGCGGCGCTAACCCAAACGCAAGTGTCTTTGCTATCTTACACCCAGCGCATGGTTCATTATAACGCCTTGCGTTCACGCCGTTTAAATACCATTGTATTCTTGGGCCCATACAAGTGAACTGGGCGTGTTGGTCTTAAGATGAGGAGTGGCCAGCATTCTTTTTTGGCGTATTGCTATCTTGAGCCAGCAGAAAGCGCTTGCGCTAGAACCACCACAAACCTGGTCTAAAGTCATGTCGCAGTTTGTTTCCATGTTATTTTAACGGCGCATATAAGTGCGTCTACATAGGTGTGTGCACAACGCGCATACCCTCCTGTCTGTTACACACAGGGGCATGCAAAAGCATGACTAAAATATCTAGATCACAATGTCAAATATTAGTAGGCTATATCAAATAGTAGGCTATATCAAAAATGCATAATAATAAAAGGTTCCATAGGTCCACATACCTTTCCCTCAGCGAAGGGGAATGCCACATTACATTGCTCTCAGCCCACTCCATCAACATCCAGGCGATGTGCGATGGTACGGGACAATGCCTATCCATTAAAAGGAGCTGATAACACCTATATCAAGCCTAATGCGCTAATTGTCATTAACACCTAATGCGTGAATTGTCATTCAACATGAAAACTGGCGCACTGCAATAGACGGACA
>CM056395.1:27619160-27706611 GCA_029718625.1 Synaphobranchus kaupii | reverse complement strand
TTCATTTCCTTTTCCAATTCCTTTCCTTCCGTCTTTTCATTTCCCTTGGTTTCTCCTTCAATTTAATCTTTTCCCGATTTTTCCTGCTTCTCTCTCTCTCCGGTTTCACTTTTTAATTTAACTTTGGCTCGGGATGCAGCCGCCCGGCTCACAGTGGCCCAAAGACCACTTCATTCAGCGGCTCTGAATCCCGTCCAGAGAGAAATCAGGCGCAAATTAGGAGGCCTTTCAGCCGGCGAGAAAGGCTTCCTGGACTCAGAGAAAGGCTTTCCTTTGGCTTTAAAGAGGAAATAAATGGTGTTGTTGTGAGAACACTGTTCCCCACAGCAGATCCTACAGATGGGAGTATAGGCCAGGCCCACGGGGGGACTACAGACCACCTCACTGACCTTCCTGACATAATACAGAAGCCCATAATAACTATCATAAATATTTCTAAACATATGCTAATATATTTACATTATATATAGTAAATGGGCTTGCCATAGTCGTATGAACTTTCTGGTATTTAATATTTTTGCAGATGCAAAGAAATAAAACCATATAAATATATTTGTATGTGGCTCATGCTGCTGATTTAGCCAATTAAGTCTGTCTTTCTGTTAAAAATGAGCCAATCACAGGTCTGTGTTAAGGATGAGCCAATCACAGACTCCTATGTTAAAAACGAGCCAATCACAGACTCATTTGTTAAAGATGAGCCAATCACAGGTCTATGCTAAGGATGATTCACCTATCACAGGTCTCAGGTAAATACCAGCCGATTCACATTAAAAGATGGGGCCTATCGCAGGTCTCTGTTCCGAGACCAGTCTATGACACATTAAAAAATGGGCCTATCACAGGTCTCTGTTCTGAGACCAGTCTATGACACATTAAAAGATGGGCCTATCACAGGTCTCTGTTCCAAGACCAGTCTATGACACATTAAAAGATGGGCCTATCACAGGTCTCTGTTCTGAGATCAGTCTATGACACATTAAAAGATGGGCCTATCACAGGTCTCTGTTCTGAGATCAGTCTATGACACATTAAAAGATGGGCCTATCACATGGTGTATTCAAATGATCTTGGAAGACTATTTTCGACTTACAAGAAGAAAAAAGGATTTGAATGTAACACCCTGGTGATGAGATAGTGACGAGTTAATGACAACGATCTTGGAAATCTGACATTCAACTCGGGCACCTCCTGAGGTCCCCGAGGTGACGAGAAATGCATCAAAGGTCAAAGGTAAACATCTGAGCATCTGTAATCATGGAAAGATCTGGATCTAGAGAGACCCGTTGCGTGGTGTATGTAGCCTAGTCTTTCACCTTCTGCATTTGTTTTCATCTTCAATCGTTTTTGCATACGTTATTTAAAACCTTTGGAAGTGCAAAAACTGATCAGAGGCCAGCCAAACAAGCATCAGCTTTCTGCGGGCGTCCATGTTTTTTTTTACCGCTGACCATTTGAACACCTTTACCGTAACGAACAGGACCATCGTCACAGCAAACATCACGCACCATCCTCCCGAGTTGGCCACTTGAATACACCAACAGGTCTCTGTTCCGAGACCAGTCTATTACACATTAAAACATGGGCCTATCACAGCTGTGTATTAAGAGTGTTAATGAGGCCCTCCATCATTGTCCAATTTGTTGAAGTCGCGTGAACGTGTTTCTCTAATTGGAGGGATTCTGCCTGGGGTCTGAAACACAGGAGTCCTGCTCCACGGTAACCTCCATGCCAATAAAGCTCAAATGCCATCCAGTGTTTCTTTCTGCATTTAACATTAACGATGGAGTCAACTCTGTTCAGTACAATAACAATGGAGTCAACTCTGTTCAGTGCAATAACAATGGAGTCAACTCTGTTCAGTGCAATAACAATGGAGTCAACTCTGTTCAGTGCAATAACAACGGAGTCAACTCTGTTCAGTGCAATAACAATGGAGTCAACTCTGTTCAGTGCAATAACAACGGAGTCAACTCTGTTCAGTGCAATAACAACGGAGTCAACTCTGTTCAGTGCAATAACAACGAGTCAACTCTGTTCAGTGCAATAACAATGGAGTCAACTCTGTTCAGTGCAATAACAATGGAGTCAACTCTGTTCAGTGCAATAACAACGGAGTCAACTCAAGGTGACCACACCTGCACCTTATTCATGTTTTAATTAGAGCTGCAGGATGGAGGGGGGGGGGGGGTTGGGGGGTTGGGTTGGCGTGGGGGGGTACAGACTCGCTGGGGGAGATAGGCTCAAACAGAGGCAAATTGTGCCGGACATGAAAAGGCTAACTCCCGTTTGGAGGAAGAAAGAGGCAATTAATGTGGGCCGATTGTGAGCCCACCCCCCTCCCCGCCCCGTTTTTCTGATAAGGCACACAGTGAGCACCCCCCTCCCGCTCCACAAATACCCACCTGGCACAGTTCGGCTGTGAAAGGCTGACAAAGCCAAACAGTTTTCGTATCTGTTCTGTGGGAAGAATGGAGGCTGTAGAGATATAATCTGTTTCTTTGGGCTGTTAAAACTATGGCCCTGCTACACACACACACACACACACACACAGCTATCACTGCTGCCAAAGACCCCCCCTTCTCACCCCCCCCCCCCCCCCCCCCACCCCCACCCCAAACTGGGACCCTGGCAGCCTGGCCTCTCAGATCAAGTCAGTAACGATATTTCTGGACCCCACTCAACACCCAAAACATTTCTCACAGCAATAACCCCGCCCTTCAACCCCCCCCCCCCCCAAAAAACAACCCCCACCCCTCTCCGTCAGCCCATGTTTGGGGCAACAAACAGCGTTTTATTATGAAGGGTCTGGGGGGGGGGGGGGGGGGTTGAGTTTGACAATCAAAATTGTGAGGGCAATTCTCCCCAGTTAAAGGGGGCCCTGGCAGATTGAGATAAGTGTTTTTCAATCAGTTGTCATTCAGCATTAAGGGCACAAAGCTCGGGTCTGTGAGTGCCATCCCCGCGCTTCCTCCAGCTGCTCGTCGCTGCCAGCTCGCTGGAGGTAAAGGCCTGCCCGCTGCCAAAGCCCCACTCCCGGCTCTCTCCCCCCTGCCCAGCGTACGCCACCCAGAGCTCCACAAACACACAAAAAAAACAGGGCAGGAGAAAGCGCTACAACACGGCTTAACGGCCGCAGCACCAGCTGCCTCCATCCTGCCCACCCGCCCGCGCTACTCACCGTGCTACTCACTGCGCTACTTACCATGCTACTTACCGTGCTCGCTGTCACGTCGTTGTTTAGAGCTGAACCCGGGAAAATTGGGTTTATTTCATTTGGTCACAGGATTTGTTCACGGTTTTAAAACTACGCGTGATGTGATTACCGTGACTGTGCTGACACGAACCAGGCACGTAGTAGAGTGTTCATGGTAACACCAGGGGCCTGGTAATCTGCTGATGCTGTCTGATTGTGAGGTGCTTGGTAATCTGCTGATGCTGTCCGATTGTGAGGTGCTTGGTAATCTGCTGATGCTGTCTGATTGTGAGGTGCTTGGTAATCTGCTGGTGCTGTCTGATTGTGAGGTGCTTGGTAATCTGCTGGTGCTGTCTGATTCTGAGGTAATTGGTAATCTGCTGGTGCTGTCTGATTTTGAGGTGCTTGGTAATCTGCTGGTGCTGTCTGATTGTGAGGTGCTTGGTAATTTGCTGGTGCTGTCTGATTGTGAGGTGCTTGGTAATCTGCTGGTGCTGTCTGATTGTGAAGTGCTTGGTAATCTGCTGGTGCGGTCTGATTGTGAGGTGCTCGGTAATCTGCTGGTGCTGTCTGATTGTGAGGTGCTCGGTAATCTGCTAATGTTGTCTGAACACACTCTCATTGGTAATAATAAAGTAGGCCCCCATCTCATCTAATCAGCATTATAGTCACGTGCACTCATTCCCTTGTAACACAGTATTATTAAATATAATATTTTTATTATTATACTACCTGCTGCTAAGTACTTTTCATCTAGTTTCTTTGGTGTGCTAATGGTTCTGTAGTTCTGTTTCTGTTTATTCGTTCGGCCAGGGATATAATAGGGAAAGTTAGCGCTAACTGGCTAACCGCCATCAGCATCTCCAGCAGTGTACACTCATTTTGGCAGTTACCCACCCAAAACCCCTCCCTCGCTAAAATCTGTGAGTTACTCACCCAAACCCCCCCCCCACCCCCCCACTCCGCAAAGTCCTGCCAATTACTGTCACCCTAACCTCCCCCCCCCTGCCAAATCCTGCTGGTTAGTATCACCCAAAATCCCCTCCTGTTACTTTCACCCATCTCCCCAAAGCCTTAGTTGACAGAGAGGGTGGGTCCGATCCAGCGCTCGGTGTTGAGCGGGGTGGGGGGGGGGTCGGACCCCTCCAGCTGACAGGGACACAGGGGCAGGAAGCAGAGAGAGGGGAACCAGCGGGGCCTTTTCAAACAGGCCGTCAAACGTCCTGGAGAGGAGCCGGCTCTGCTCTCACTCACAAACACTCAAAAGCTCACTAGGCTTTCATCAAACCCATTTTCCACCCCAAACAACCCCCACACCCGTCTCTCTGCCCCAAACCCCCACCCACCTACCCCCACGCCCGTTTCTCTGCCCCAAACCCCCACCCACCTACCCCCACACCCCGTCTCTCTGCCCCAAACCCCCACCCACCTACCCCCACGCCCGTTTCTCTGCCCCAAACCCCCCCACGCCCGTCTCTCTGCCCCAAACCCCCACCCACCTACCCCCACGCCCGTTTCTCTGCCCCAAACCCCCCCCACGCCCGTCTCTCTGCCCCAAACCCCCACCCACCTACCCCCCACGCCCGTTTCTCTGCCCCAAACCCCCCCACGCCCGTCTCTCTGCCCCAAACCCTCACATGCCATCTCTGCCCCAAACCCCCCCCCCCCCTCCCACCAGCTGTAAAGATGAAGAAATTATCATTTCAACTAAAATTTACAGTTGCGTTTGTTGTCCTCTTTAAATATTGCAGTGCGATTGCCGGTTACATATGGTTCGTAATTTCACCCGAAAAAATTTTTCATTAGTTATACGTTAGTTTTGCCTATATAAATCAGCTTATGTTGCGGTCCCAGTAATGTAACCCTCCCAGAGCCCGCTTACTGTGTTCTGGTTCCTCTAAATTACACACACACACATCGCACGCAGTCAGCGAGATGGATTCCCAGTGATAAAAGCCTAGGGCAGGGCCGCTAAAGGTGGACGCAGACCGCTAAGTGTCATCTGGAAACGGCGTTCTGCACGTTATTAGTTTCTATAACTCAACAGCTTTAAAGTCTCATTCTCTCTTCCCCTTGTGTCCGGGACAGACTGTCGCTCGTCTGCCCAAAAAGATCTGAGACGCTGGCGGGATGACTCACGCCGCCGCGTCACCAAAACTTCACTGGCCCCTCTCTGGGGAAAGGAACGCTTCAAAGAGATCCGTCCGTCTGTCCCGCCCACCTCCCTGCCCCGCCCCTCGCCCGCCAATCTGACACAATGCTCTTTATATTAAAATCTGGCAACCGCCTCGTATGCGAACGATTTCATTCGCGGGTTTTCCTGGTACTGCCGAGGAACGTTTCTTTCATAGCCTGCCAGAGAATCTGCGGCGCATTTTCCCCCCCCTCTGCAAATATGAGTGACACTCCCTATTCTGGGCCCGGGCAAACACCACCCATTGGCTCTTTCACTGCTAGCATGGAGCTGCTAATTCATTTCTGTGGACAAAGCGAGTCAGTGGGGAGGCAGATAAAACTATTTTTAATTACAGTAATGTCATTGTCCCTTCATGTGAGGAGAACGCGGCACAATGTTTACTGTGTCCACATGATTGCATGTATTGAATATATGCAAATCCATGTGCTGGCTGTGGATCCACACTGAAAGGGTTTCAATGCACCCATGATTAATGCAACCCTCGTGAGTGTTATGATAAGAAATTAAGCAGTACGGTGAAATTGATTTGTACAGGGACCATTGTTACCATTTAACATGAGCGAGTGATTCAAAAACAGATCTACGTGTAAAAATAGTCACACATACGTACAGTGTTGGTGAGAGTCCATTTTGATGATTGCCAAGCTGTGTTTGTGAAGGAAAAAAAAGTTAAGGACAATGTTAAGGACAAATGCAGATTGAATCCAGGCCTTAGACCTGAAGAGTGATCGTTGTTAATGTGTAACACGATTGCTTTCAAAGATAGACTAAGACTTGAAGGACCATTGTTACATTTTGAAATTGCAATTCTTTGATACAGACTAACACTTGGTTAAGGACCTTTGTTACTGTGTGTTCCAAAGACAGACCAAGACTTCGAGAGGGACCATCCTAACTGATTGAACATATGGGAGAACCATTATTAAAACTTCAACACACAACTCTGAGCGTTTCAAACTTTTAACACACAACTCTGAGCGTTTAAAACTTTTAACACACAACTCTGAGCGTTTCAAACTTTTAACACACAACTCTGAGCGTTTAAAACTTTTAACACACAACTCTAAACGTTTAAAACTTTTAACACACAACTCTTGAGCATTTAAAACGTTTAACACACAACTCTAAGCATTTAAAACTTTAACACACAACTCTGACCATTATTAAAACTTCAACACACAATGAGTGTTTAAAACTTTTAACACACAACTGAGCGTTTAAAACTTTTAACACACAACTCTGACGATTATTAAAACCTCAACACACAACTCTGAACATTTAAAACTTTAACACAAAACTCTGAACATTTTAAACTTTAACACACAACTCTGAGCATTTATAACTTTTAACACACAGCCCTGAAAATTTAAAACTTCAACACACACAACTCTGACCATTATTAAAACTCCAAAACACAACTCTGACCATTATTAAAACTTCAACACACAAATCTGAACATTTTAAACTTTAACACACAACTCTAAGCATTTGAAACTTTAACACACAACTCAAAAGCGCATTTCAAAAACAGACTTAGGGTGTGGAGAGAACCATTGTCACTGTTTCACACACAACTCAACGACATTCATCCTTCTTTATGGGTCCTGTGAGACATCCCATTTCCACACTCACAATATTGAGCTCTATAAAAACAAGGCCTGGAAATAAAACACCACAATATCAGTCCAACTGGAGTCCCGTCACAACCCCTGAAACCTTAGAGTCCCCGCGGCTCACTGCTGCAATGAAAACTAAATGAAACTTTGTCCTCTATTAAAGTTGTCCTGACTGCTCATGGGTAAAAGAAATGGGCAGAGATCTTCCCTCAGAAAAATACAGTGACCTCCATTTCAGTAAGAAAACAAAGCGAAATTAATATTTGCATTTGCATTGATGCAGCCTGACACCGTTTTGTGGATAAGTTATGGTTGACTGTCCAGTTTGCCAACAGCTTGCATTGTATCGGTATATTTTTGGGAATATGTGACCCTGAAAAACAGGAAAGAATTATGAACGACGGCTACCCTTTTGACCCTCGTGTGAGTGGAGGAGGAAGGCATCAGCGGTTCTCACTGTGAACAGGGCACCACAGTTTGTCTTTAAACAGCCATGGAGCACCGTATATTAGCACATCAAAGAAAACTTCCTCTGATTCACACTCGGGATGTTCCGGAGAGATCGCAGCCCAACGATCTCAAGGGATGCGGGAACGGGTCGAACGGTCCACCCCCGTTTAGCGGCTTCACCGTCGCACAGAGGATTATGGGTAAATAAGGACGAGACCATCTCTGCGTCTGATTAAAGTGAACCCTGATATTCCTCCTGGCTTAGCGAGGAAGCCAGGAGGGTCAAAGGTGAAAGATGGGGGTTACTGACACTGAGCCAGCGGACACGGATCAACCGTCAGTTACGGCTTCCTGTTGGGTTGCAGGTAGGCAGGCCTGGTGCTGGCTGAGGGGCACATCAGGGCCTAATCCAGAAGGTGTGCTTCCCCTTTTAAAAAGTCTGTTGAACGTGCTGTAGTGGTAGTCCTCCAAATACATATTTATTGCGCAGGTCTGAAAGCACGTTCACCCGTGAGTGGGTTCATAGGAAGGGTAGGCAACCCTGGTCCTGGAGTGCCGGAGACGGTCCTGGTTTTTGCTCCATACCTATGACTACATACCTGGATTCATTTAAATTAATCAGGTTTAATGAATGCAGGTGACCATGTGCTGGTGGCACTTGGCGTTTCGCCGTACAGAATATTCAGGCTCAGACTTTTGATCATCAGCCTACAAACTCTTGTGATCAAGCTCAGATGGAACAAAAACCATAAATGTCACCAGCACGCCAGGACCAGAGTTGCCTACCCCCTACATTATAGTGTCACGGCTGGGTTTCAATCAGCCACCGCAAGTGTCCTTGTAGGAGATTGAGTGAGGAATGTGAATATTACTGTGCACTATTGTGACAAATATCTTCCGTGCATAATAGTACACAGCTGAAACAAAGAGGACCTTTAAAAGTTGAATCATTGTTAATCCCCAAGGCCAGCAGCGCTGGGGAGCTTCCCCCAGTCAATCGGGAGGGGTCGGCGATAGTTGGAGGTTGACGGACAGGGCTTGCTGGGTGCTACTCTGGGAATCGGAAGTACGTTTGTAGATGTGGGGGTACCCACCGTAACACGGCCACATTAAGGAATTATCCACAGCCCAAAGCCGACTAAGGGGGGTACACAGATATAGTTTCCCCAGCGCCTCCCCCCCGGGGGGAGCCCCTTCAGTCATAAATCACCCCCCCCCCCCCCCCCTGCCAGCAACCAGGGGGTCCCGTTAAAGGGTACCCCACAATGGGCGATTGAGAACACCCTCCGCTTTAGGGGAACTGGCAGATCAGCACTAAGCCGGCCCGGGTGGAAGTACGGCCTCTCCCCGCCATACCGCTACGCCACACGAAGAACCCTGCAAAAGCCTCCTCACTGTGGATCAAGGCTGGGGCTCTGAAACATTGATCTGTGCCGGTTAGGATGGCCTATGCGCTGCTCCAACAGTCACACTAGCCTGGAAAAAACTGCGGCTGGCCTCAGATGCTCAGATGCAGCTGCTGTGCTTGACATGGTCAATAGTAGGATATTGTGTACATGGTAGGATATTGTGTACATGGTAGGATATTGTGTACATGGTAGGATATTGTGACAGGTCATACTGAGATTGTTATTTAAAAGTGAGAGGTCATTCTAAGGGCTTGGGCCTTTAGTCAGAACACTGGCGTCTGCTACAGTTTGACCGGATGATAAGGAGGTGTTGAAAGAAACTGACACACTGTGATCATAACACACAATGTTATCATAACACACAGACACCACACACTATCATATCACACACACACACTATCATAACACACAGAGATACACCACACACTATCATAGCACACACATACATACTGTTATCATAACCCACACAGACATACACACTATTATCATAACACACAGAGACACACATTGACTGTGATCATAACACATAGACACACTGCTGTCATAACACACACAGAGACACAGACTTATCATAACACACAGACTCACCGTTATCATAGCACACAGAGACACACACACTGTTATCATAACACACACAGAGACACACACTTATCATAACACACAGAAAAGACACACACTATCATAACACACAGACACACTGCTATCATAACACACACAGAGACACACACCAATCATAACACACAGACACACTGTTATCATAACACACATAGAGACACACACTATCATAACACACACACACACACACAGAGACACACACTGCATGACCCACAAGCTCCTTGATTACAGAGCGACAGGTGGACACAGGGACAGAGTATAAACGCTTTGGACAGCGTAAGGGCCAGCACGGCCTGCTCGTACACGGGTATCAGCCCAGAGCAGATGCTTCACATATGCCCTGATATCTGAACCGTACGGATGGCTGTGTATAAGTGTGTGTGTGTGTGTGTGTGTGTGTGTGTGATTGCACACAGATGACTGCTTTTACACTTCCATTTAGCAAAAATGCAAATCTGCACAGTGCCTATATCTGTGTAGGGATGTTCTTATCTAATTGACTATTCAGGCACTGGCTCTCCTGTAGTACTCTGTGTGGCCTGTAGGGTCTAAAATAGTCACTGGCTCTCCTGTAGTACTGTGTGTGGCCTGTAGGGTATAAAATAGTCGCTGGCTCTCCTGTAGTACTGTGTGTGGTCTGTAGGGTGTAAATAGTCACTGGCTCTCCTGTAGTACTGTGTGTGGCTTGTAGGGTGTAAAATAGTCACTGGCTCTCCTGTAGTACTGTGTGTGGCTTGTAGGGTGTAAAATAGTCACTCGGCTCTCCTGTAGTACTGTGCGTGGCCTGTAGGATGTACAATAATCACTGGCTCTCCTGCAGTACTGTGTGTGGCCTATAGGGTGTAAAATAGTCACTGGCTCTCCTGTAGTACTGTGTGTGGCCTGTAGGGTGTAAAATAGTCACTGGCTCTCCTGCAGTACTGTGTGTGGCCTGTGGGGTGTAAAATAGTCACTGGCTCTCCTGTAGTACTGTGTGTGGCCTGTAGGGTTGTAAAATAGTCACTGGCTCTCCTGTAGTACTGTATTGGCCTGTAGGGTGTAAAATAGTCACTGGCTCTCCTGTAGTACTGTGTGTGGCCTGTAGGGTGTAAATAGTCACTGGCTCTCCTGTAGTACTGTGTGTGGCCTGTAGGTGTAAAATAGTCACTGGCTCTCCTGTAGTACTGTGTGTGGCCTGTAGGGTGTAAAATAGTCACTGGCTCTCCTGTAGTACTGTGTGTGGCCCTGTAGGGTGTAAAATAGTCACTGGCTCTCCTGTAGTACTGTGTGTGGCCTGTAGGGTGTAAAATAGTCACTGGCTCTCCTGTAGTACTGTGTGTTAGTTTTGTTAAGGTGTGGAATCTTTATGAACAGGTGAGCAGGGACCAGGTGCCTCTCTCACACACCCTCTCACACTGATCTCAATCTCACAGCTGTCCTCGGGGTGAAATAAATCCAGAAAGTGGGGTTTGGGGGGGGGGGGGGGGGGGGCGGGGGGGGGGGGGGTATTAATGGCTAAATAATGTGTCACAGCTGCGTTTAATAAAAATGCAGCTGAGACACAGTGATGATGATACATGAGGAGGAATTTCTGCAAACATCCTGCAGAGAGAGAGCAAAGAGAGAGAGGGAGAGAGCAAGAGACAGCGCACGGGAGAGGGAGGGAGGAGAGAGGGAGATGGAGGAAGAGAGTGAGGGAGAGGGAGGGAGAGAAGGAGAGAGAGCGTGTGGGAGAGGGAGGAGGGAGAGGGATAATCCTGGCTCAAATGATTGAATGTTTCCTGTTTTCAGGCCTCTTTAGGTGGCCCAGCTTGAGACAGGCTTTCCGACATACTTCCCCTCCAGAATTCCCAACAGCATTACCAAACAACCCCCCCCCCCCCCCCACTATTCAGTCCTGTCCCGGAACAGGAGCTCTGTTCTGATTGGCCGTGCCTGCTGCTGTTACAGAGTGATTCTAACGGCTGTCTTCTCTGCCGGCTGATGTACAGCAGGCTTGTGTCCTTGTAACGGGGGTCACAATTTATGGCTTTAGAGAAATCAAAGATGGTTCTCAGAAAGAATGGGAATCTGGAGAACACGTCACACTTTGTTTTCCACCTGTCAGAGTTCTAACATCCATCCAGCACGGTTCCAGCCTCCTCCCGTTCGCCTCTGTACCCCTAACAGTTGAGCGTTGAGTGTGTGTTTTTGGGTACTGAGCACGTTTTCTGTAGGTTCTGTTGAGGTTCGGTTGGACATTACCGGGTTTGGGTCAGTAGGATTTAGGTTTTTACCCATGAGCACACCAAGAACAACACCACCTTCCCTGATTTGTATTATATCTGTTTCCTGTCGATGGGCCCTTTGAATAATTCTGACATGAAGAATTCTCAAAGAGTGCATTCCCTTAAACCCATCCTGCCAATGATTGGATGATACCAGCTGTACACCTCCACTGCAGACTCCTGGCCATAATCAGATAATGACAGCTGAGGGCTCGAACCCAGGGCACCCCAGCCCAAAATGAGCCTCATTACCTCTCCCCCTCAGTCCAGCAGTGAGTGTTTGTCTCCAGACAATGTGCTAATTGCTTATTTGTTACTAAAACATGCATGTCTGAAATGTTACTAATGACGGTTGCTTAACAGTCTTAAAATGGGGATAAGAAGGGAAGAGTGCAGGGGTGAGCTTCCATCGCCTCTGTGGCACAGGTACAGGCACAGGTACAGGTACAGGTGTGCGTGTATTTAGGACGGTAAAGTGTGCTCTGCGCTAACGCGGACGCTGCCTCACCAGTAGGCCTGGATGCTGCTCATTACTGATCGATGTTTAAATATCAGGAGTGATTTACAGCTACAGCTTAAACGGGCCGGTAACCATAGCGAAAATAAAATCCTGCAGAGAGGTATACCGCTGGCAGAAACTATTACCATCCAGGCAAGCAGTAACTGTTTTAAACAATTCATTTTAAAAAAATGTAAGCTGGTACTCAGGCACATTCCAAACACCACCATTAAGAGAGACAATATTTACAACATGTCTATTGAATCATCCAAGGAGACGCTTTCAAAATGAAGTACCCAACAATGACTCTGCATAGAGAACATTTTTTTGAAATCATATTTATGTTTTGTGCGCAGTGTTTCACTAAACTCTTTACAGAATATGACAGTGCTGACGGTTTTTTTGGGGACCTTGGATTTCCTGGCTTGTGTTTCAGTCTGCACAAAACAGATCCATTTGTGGCACTAACATGATGCTATTTTATAACAGTAACTGTGGTAACAGGGTTATTTTATGTGCATGGATATCAAGTAGGCAGCAGCCTTCCATACATTCAACACATTTGGGACTCTTGGACATTCGTACATGATAATGAGAAAACCAATTAAAATATAAATTTTAATAAGGCTATTTAATATTATCTAAATATTTATTCCCTGTTAATTTCATGATGAAATTGAATATTCCTGCTGGACTAACAGTGGTTTTCTATGTTAATAAAATCAAAAGTGTTATCTTTTTTTTCTCAAAGACCCTTGTCAAACGCAATTTGGCAAGGTCAGCAATCGCCAAAATGTATTTACAGTCGAAGAAAATAAAACTTGCATTTTTTTTCAACTTGATTGAATCCGGGGCCATAGATTAGGCCGGTATTCTGACGCTGGAGCCTGCAGATTGCAGGCAAGAGTTGAATAAAGACGGCAGGGATCTGTTTGAAATGCTGCGCTTGTTCATTGGGTGACAGTGAGGGAAGTTGTGGTTGCCATGTGGTTGTCATGGCTGGATCTGGGTCCAGATGTAGGGAGCTGTGAGATGACACGGTGGGGTGGGGGGGTCTGACGGCTTTGATTTCAGAACTGAAATGGGGGCTTTTACTCCCCTGTTGTCCCTCAGGGTAGAGAAGGTTTTTATTTCGGTGTAGAACTGACAGGCCTTGGCTTCTGTCCCTCTACCATTGTTGTTGTCACAGCGTGGTGGTGGGCGGGGGCTGTCGGACAGGACCCTGTGTGAACGACACGGATGTGAATGATGTTGTTAACAGTTTCTAAAAGCAGTGGGAATTTTTCGAACCCAGTTGTTTTGTCGAGCTCATTTTTTTTAGAGGGTCGGGGCAGCCGGAGTTTTGACCGCAGAATGAACACAGTGGGACTGAGCGTGCACATTATGGGATGTACGCTGGTGTCGAACACATCACACCCCCCTTCTGGGGTTGGTCTGACCCCTCAAAGAGCGACTCTACCGACCAACGTGAGCGGTACCCAGCCACTCCAAAATAAATCAAGCACCCCCCTTTCAAAAGCCACCCCTGTGTTTTCACAAAATATATAACCCTGGCCCCCAAAACTGTTAAAGTTTCACATCCAAGTTTGTATGGAGAGAGTGAGAGAAAGGGAAGAGAGAAAGGGAGCTTGGGGGGTGGAGGAGGGAGGGGTGCACAGAGATGCGATTGAGGCCGGCTCTGCACCTGCTTGGGCCGGACTCGGGTCCCGGGCGTGTGGGGTAAAGATGGCAAAGCCGCCCGCTAAGATCAGCCCATGGACCCGGCGGCCTGGCTCCATAAAACCGCGCACGCACCACAAAAGGCCCGCGTTCAAAGGCCTGCCCGCTCCCTATAAGTCAACAAACCGCCACCGTTGCAACTTTGTTGGTCCTGTGTGTGGGCCTTTTGTGCGGGCAGGACAAAGCGGGGACTCAGCGGTATTAAACGGCGGAGAGAGAGAGAGTGGAGCTGGGGTCGTGCCGAGCGGTGGGTCTGTGGGCGGTCCTGTCGGCAGTCAGGTGGCGGCGGTTTTTGCGCGCCCCGCGGACAATGGCGGATTGTTCTGGAGCGGCCCGTCGCTTCCAGGGCCAGAGCAGGGACAGATTAGCCCCACAATGAGCCGGTTAATGATGTCTGTGTCACAGAGGAAACTGACTGCTCACACAAGCGCCATGACATGCAACAACACTGAGAGCCCTTATATCACCTCTACTACTACTTATACTACTACACACACACACTTATACACACACACACACACACACACAGTAGAATCACACTCAAGAGATACCGGGGTGCCAGCCAATAAAACCTGGTTCTTTGTGTTTTGAGAATAGAAATGGCCCCTTATGCTATGATGTAAAATGTTGTTTCAGTTGAAAGGACTCAATTAGCAGGTGTTGGCTGGGTACTGGCATGACTGCTACTCAGTCTGCAAAAGCTATAGGAAAAAAGCCTGTGCACATTTGTGTTGGACTTTTTTATTTCCAAAAGTCAACCTACTTCTACTTTACCTTTTTTAATATTTGGATAAGCATGTTTTTTCAGCCTAAATGGTTTTTATTGCTCAGTATTCAAGATAATATCCTGCTGGACACGTCTGAGACGTGGCCAAACAAGTACACTGGAACAAGGAGGGAACTGTTTGTTAAGAGAGACACAACAAATTCTCTGTGCTAAAAGTGTCAACGTCGGCTAAAAGTGTCAACGTCGACGACCACCCCGGTACTTATTACTTTTCAGAGCCTTCCAAGCCCTGGAAGCCCAATGTGAAAACAGGGCACACTTGCATCCACTTCCTCTAAGAAAGAACCTGGCTCAATCCCCTCCGCTTGTTGAACCACAGAACATTTTTCAAAGTTTGAGAAGCAAAAAATACTGTAGAAACAGTTGAAACTGCGCAGATGTGGGATATGTGTATTATACGTGTTTTGGGTTTACCACCATTTCAGCCACACAGGATTAAAAAAAAAAAACGGCAGTTATTTTCTCATCTCTAAAGAAATGTTGGCTGCCTTGGTACTGAAAACAGAGCAAAAGACAGGACAAACCCTCCATTCACTGTGATTACCTGTAATACTTAAATAACAAACGGTAACGTTTAGGCCGATATTGATAGACACAGAGCAACAATAAGAGGTACTCCAGTTACATTTGTAAAAGCACCAGCTCGCCGGCTGGCAGAGAGCCTGAGGCCTGGGGGAGGATTATACATACACTGACCGCAGAAGAGGATTCTGGGATACGGACATGTCGTCTCATGTGCTCTTTCTCTGTCATCAGCCTCTGATCCCTAGGTCTGACTCATTTCCACAATTTGTGTGGATTTCATATTAAATTTCAATGTACCAGCAGTTCCTAATTTGTGCACATGCATGATGTCTGAAAGAACGCGCTACCACAATGCTCTTCCTGGTGACATCATTACACAGTCATAATATGGTGTCAATCACGTGTTTGCTAATAGCTGTGCATGCTAATTCATAACGGCGTCCATTCCAGTGGTCTGTTGGTAGACTGTAGTGTGGAACAGGACAGACAGAGAGACAGAGAGTTATTGAGTGAGGACAGTAAAAAATATCTACGTACATCTACATTTTTTGCTTAACTGTTATATTTTATGTACTTTGGAGTTGTATGGAGGTGAAATAGAATCTACAGAGGATTTATTAGAGATTTTTCAGCTCCTTTCCCTCACGTAACTCCACATTATACACAATTTAACAGCTGTTAATGACCTGAGATAGCAGCAGCCCTACAGAACGCAGCGTAGCCAATGCTCCCCAGCACCCGACACTCTGTCCTGACTTTGCTGTTGATTTTTTGCGAGCCAGGGAGGGAGAGCGCCTAAAAAGCCGTAAAAAATTAATTTCACAGTTTTATGCAGGTGTCTCTCTCCCTTCATAGCACAGAATATGAAAAACATTCCAGTATCCTCTCAGTCATATTCCATCTGCTTCACAGGAGAAGAGTCATAAATAAATATTTTTTTAAAGTCACAGTCAGTACCGCAGAGGATGAGCACGGTAAGCAGAACAAGCTCTCAGGAGTCTAATCCTTCACCGTCAGTCCGACCAGACAAGACCCCAAAGAAACTCTGTTTAAGTCTCAGGGCTGGGGTCGGAGGAGGGGGGGGGGGGGGTATCTTTGAGACGTGCGAGAGCTATGCCGACAGCTCCGGTGATGCCCAGGACAACCGTTTACTTTACAAACACGGCGTGGGAGTCGAGCGCTGACACACTGGGGGACTCTCCGTTCTCACGTTCCACACACACAAGAGTTCCGCAAACTAAACTCCGCCACTATCTCCAATGGCGGAGAATGTGTGACCCCATTTGGAAAGTAACACGGGCTGTAGAAGTCTAATCCCTCTGTGTGAGGGAAACTTCCTACCAGGAGAAAAAGCATAGCAACAGCACCAAAGGAACGTATTATTTCCACACTAAAGACTGCAGGTGGAGCACATTTGTGTTTAGAGACATTGTGGCTCATGCGGTTCAGGTAAAATACGGGATTCTGATTGGTACAAAGGGTGGATATCAATTGGCTACCCCAGAGTGACAATATTTCATTAAACACGAGGAACCTTTTTACAGCAAAAGCCACAGAAAATAGATAATCAGTCTAAACTCCAATCTAAAGTAAGGTTTCTGTTTTTCCCCCACTCAGTAAAGAGATACTTTATCCAGTTGAGGTTTGCCTACTGAGAAATGTTTACAGAATCAGCTGGAGACCGGCCTTGGAGACCGCACACAGTCATTCCTGACCTCAACCAGGGGCTGCAATCTATCAACAACACTGTACGTGCACAGGGGCCATTTTATCTAAAGAGAGTCATTGCATCATTGCACCATTATAAACAGACTGGGTATTTAGAATTTTTTCAATTTTACTGGTTTAGCAAACATGTTTTACATTTTATATATGAGCATATAAATATTTCAAATATTTATAATGTATTATTTATAACCCATTTATTGTGGTTTAATTCTGTGCCAATACAGATTATGTATTCTATGTGAACAGCTGTACGTGCATTTCAGTAGGAAATTACAGAAAACACAGGTTAGGCTGCAAGTGTTGGCATTGAGTTTATCTGAAAAGAAATATGTTCTTTTAAAAGATTAAACATTAAATATTTAAACAGGTCAAAATGTATGTAGATTGTTTCTGAGGTATTCGATAAACACACGCCAGTGTATGGTCTTTATGGGGGTGCATGGTCTTTATGGGGGTGCCGCGGTGGTGCAGCGGGGCTAAGGCGCAGACTTGGTCTGTGTGGCTGCGCCCCGAGGATCGGGGGTTTGATCCCCGGTCCCGCCAGATCCGAGCCCGGCCAGTGCCCTGTGGGAGCGGCAATTGGCAGCTGCTCCCGGGTGGGGGGAGGGGCTCGGAGAGAATCGCTGCGCACAGAGCGGCCCCTGGGCGAGTTGGAATCACGGTCAGGAGCTCGAGGAGTCGCACCCTGCAGAGGACGTGGCACCCTCCTTCCTGCCACTGGCTGACGGGATTGTGAAGCAGCAAATCTCCAGCGGTTGCTACACAGGGGGGGAATTTAATTACAATAGGGGTTGGCTACCAAATTGGGAGAAAATCAGAAAACAAAATTTAAAAAAAGAAATTGTCTTTATGATTAATCCTGCACATATTCAGGACTCAGGACACATTATGAACATAAGTTACTTCTTGCATATTTTTTATTGTGGGGAATACATTGCGGTATGGTCCAGCGTTATTGAAATAAATAATCGGGCTGTTGTTAATTGCGGAATACCACAGTCATTAGATTCGCAGTCTCATGATGTCACTTCCTGCTGTGACGGTTAACATTGTAACTCACATCTATCTGTCCTGCAGCTCAAACTTCATATCAACGCATTTGATTATTTGCTGCGATAGACCCCTCATTACATTTCTGTTACCATCCATTCCAACTTTAGTTCAAACTGGGCCGGCCAGCGAAGGATGGGCTCCCTCTCTATAGCCAGGTTCCTCCCGAGATCTCTTCCCATCGGGGAGTTTTTTCTCGCCACTGTTTGAGTGTTTATCTTCCCACCGGGGAGTTTTTATCTCGTCTGCTGTTTGGGGGTTCAGGCCTGGTTCTTGTGCAATTTTCCTTGTTTCACTGTACAGCGTCTTTGAGAAAGTTCTCTGTCAAAAGTGCTAGAAATAAAATGGAATTGAATTGAATATCAACCCATCTATGTCAGTATAATGGGTCTACTGATGACACTGGCAAAATAACATGAAAAGGAGCATGTTTCATTTTCTGCTAAATATTCGTTAGTCAATCTAATGATTTTACTTACATTTTTCTGACATACACACCTTAAACAATTTTTAATTTTAATTATTATTACTATTATTACCTTGGATGTTATTAGTCTCCCAGATTCAGAGACCTTGTTGAATTAAGTGTCGTGTAGTTAGCGCATTTTATTTTGCAGTGGTAATATGTGAAAATATCGTAGTTAAAGCAACACATTCGCAATGTTGAGGCTAATTGCAGCTGTTATCTGGGTCATGCACACGCGTGCAGTCCAGGCTGATTTATCACCTTTGTGGGTCACGTGTGTTGCCTATGAATCACACTTCACATTTGCATATATGCAAATGAAGTTTTTTTCCTCCCCGGTGTAGTGTGGATACTGTACAGTGCATTAATTTTCTGTTGGCCAGTAATCTGTGGAAATTTCTGTGCACTCAGGCAAGACTGATACTCAGCTGCTCGGCTCTGCCAAAGTGCTGCGCTGTGGTTTAAATGCCTTCCAGTGCTTTATGCATCTATTAATGTTAGCCGTGCATGGACGGGCGCTTCCTGACACTGCATACATTATAGCCAAAACACCCGGCCCTGTGCCAGACCTCCCACTGGGACGCTATGGAGCTAGCGATCAAAGCCAAGCTGGCATCACACACACACACGCACACACACACACACACACGCACGCACACACACACACACACACGCACGCGCACACACACGCACACACACGTGCGCACGCACGCACGCACACACACACACACACACACGTGCACGCACGCACACACACACACGCACACACACACACGCACACACGTACGCACGCACGCGCACACACGCACGCACACACACACACGTGCACGCACGCACACACACACACACACACACGTACGCACGCACACACGCACGCACGCACACACACACATGTGCACGTACGCACACACACACGTACGCACGCACACACGCACGTGCACACACACACACACACACACGTGCACGCACGCACACACGTACGCACGCACGCGCACACACGCACGCACACACACACACTCGCATGCACGCACACACACACGCACGCACTCACACATACATAGACACACGCACGCACATACACACACGCACGCACACACACACACTCGCATGCACGCACACACACACGCACGCACTCACACATACATAGACACACGCACGCACATACATACACGCACATACATACACGCACACACACACACACACACACACACACACACACACACACACACACACCTCTCAGCTTCTGAGCACATGGGATAAGACAGGGGGCCATATTGGGGTGCCGGGACCCCAGGGGACGGAGAGTCAGGGTCAGACCCAATAACCAGAGACTATAAATTAAATATACAAACTTTACAATGAGTAATTAATTACTGAGCTCTCCCTCTCATTATGGTGTCGCTAGGTTTCAGGTACATGAGTCACAGATGAGTGAAATGTGCTTGCGTTCACACACAGCCATCGCTCACTGGCTTTTGGATCTTAATGCATTACCACGCCCACCAGTGCACCAGTGCAATATTGTCCATTAATAGCCCTGTGAGAAAGCTGTAATCACAAGGCGCCTGTATGCCCAGGGCCCAATATGCTGCTTTAGTAAGTGCAGTAATTAACTATGAGTATGCTGTACAGACAGAGGGCACAAACGGCCTGTTATCAGGGCCGGTACAGTATAGGCGACAAGGCGGCCGCCTAGAGCACCACGTTCACAGGGGCGCAAAGTTGGCGCCCGGCACACCCCTTCCTTTCTAAATTTTTCCACACTTCTTTGACTTGTCTGCTACCAGGAGCGCAGCGCCTGCTCCTGTTCATAGAACAAGCGCATAGGCTACACACGCATCTCATCGTCGCCGTAACATGATCACAAAATTAAACTATATTTCTCATGTTCTGCTTTTGCTGGTATTGTCTAATGTGTCCTTACATCGTCGCTGCAACCAGGGGTCGTGTTTAACGAGAATTTCCCGTCATTTACAGATTTTTAGAAACTTTGAGGAAAAAATGTAATTCCATCTGTGAACAGTCTATTGGACTCTTCACATGTTCTTGTTCCCGCACTTGTGCGTCTAATCAGAAAAGAATCCGCGCTTATGTTGTAAAGGCTGAAAAAAAAAAAAGGAACGGTTATAACAAAAAATATAATAGAATGTAACAGGCTAATATTGTTACAGGAAATAACAGAATATTTACCATCACGTCAATTCGCACAGGATTGCTATAACCTGGAGTTATTTATACAGGACATTTAACAGTAGGTAAAATACATCGGAATCTTTACTGGCGCGGGTGCGCGCAGTCCGCAAAAGTTACTGACATGCATGGCCCCCCATACAGGCGCAAAAATGTCATTGTCATCTTGCTGAGAGTGCCATAATGGTTTAGGCCGGCACTGCCTGTTATTATCTAGCTATAAGAGAGAAATGTTTGTCTGAGTGACTCAGAGCCTTACTGGGGGTTCATTGTAAAAAAGCTTAGTGGATCATTTTTATATCAGGGTGCCTAGACCTCTACTCTGGCCATAGTGTGACCTCTTTAATCTAAGCACTGTGTAAACGCACCCTATGTCTTTAATCTAAGCACTGTGCAAACGCACCTTGTGATCGCCATTAAAACACTCACTGTAGATGGCCACAGTTTCCAAATCTGAGGCCAAATGTAAACTTTCACTGCCGTGTGTGAAATGCATTCTGGGAAAGTGCCTATCAGTTCTGCTGCAGGCACACAAAGATTAACTCCAGCTGATCCGCCCAGCGAGTGGGTAAAGCTTTACCCGATCCACCAATAAAGGTTCTGGCATCAGCGACAGTGTCAATCAGCCCAGCGGTGTAGCTACAACAGGGTCACCACAGCACTGCTCATTGATCATTATTTTAGCAACTGAAATTCCATTTACTTACACAGAGGCTGTGTCCCAAACTTATTTCATGCACTCTCCAACAGCTGGACACATTTAATGACAGAAATATTTACTGAAAGACTCACAGACACATTTACTGACAGGCTCACAGATGCATTTACTAACATGCCCAGAGACACATTTACTGACAGGCTCACAGAAGCATTTACTGACAGGCTCACAGACAGAGACATTGCTGACATGCCCAGAGACACATTTACTGACAGGCTCACAGAAGCATTTACTGACAGGCTTACAGACAGAGTCATTACTGACAGGCTCACAGACAGAGACATTACTGACAGGCTCACAGAAGCATTTACTGACAGGCTCACAGACAGAGACATAACTGACAGGCTCACAGACAGGCATTACTGACAGGCTCACAGACAGAGACATTACTGACAGGCTTACAGACAGAGACATTACTGACAGGCTCACAGACAGAGACATTACTGACAGGCTCACAGAAGCATTTACTGACAGGCTCACAGACAGAGACATTACTGACAGGCTCACAGACAGACATTACTGACAGGCTCACAGACAGAGACATTACTGACAGGCTCACAGACAGAGACATTACTGACAGGCTCACAGACAGAGACATTACTGACAGGCTCACAGACAGAGACATTACTGACACGTTTACGTTTTCCCACTAGTGGCATAACAGCAGGCTAAAAATCATAATCCATATATGAGCCACTGGGGCAGCCCCTCAAACCAAATAGGGTTCAGTCGTGGGGTTCGTGGTTTGGCAGTGAAAGACCATTTCTGTGGTACCACAAATGCAGGACGTTATGGCTGTTGTTTCATGTGTTTGCCGTAGTTAAAGGATGAAGATGTATACAAATGTATTGCTTGCTAGTGATGGAGTTTTCCATCACGAATGCACGAGTTGCGTTTTTACACTAGAATGAGATTTAGATTTTTTTTTGTTGAAAAATCGTTGTTGAGCTTTGAATATATGTATGTAGCTCTCAGACGGGTTTTTTTGGGGGGGGGGGGGGCGGGCCTTGAGTTTTAAAGAAAAAAGGGACCAGAAAGTCTGTGAATCCCAGGGGACAGAACATCCCCCCCGAGAACGATAAACCCACACATTCATAGCCTGGGTTAACCTGTGAGTAAACTATATAAACTGCGCACAGGAAAGCCACGTCTCTCCTTGTTCTCTTTACAGCTTCCTGTATGAAACCCGTCCCGTCGTAAGACAAACACGGACACTTCGGCCCCGGCTTTTACAGGGGTGTAAATCTCCCCCTAGGATAAGCTGACCAGGACCACCGTAAAGGCCGACACTCTCACTTGTGTTCTGTGTGAAGGGGTTAATTGTCCCCCTCATACAGTGGCTCAGATTTAACCCTGAGCTTTATGGTCCTATATCATTACCCATGAGATACTGTACATACACGCACTGGGAGAGCTTATGGTCCTATATCATTACCCATGAGATACTGTACATACACGCACAGGGAGAGCTTATGGTCCTATATCATTACCCATGAGATACTGTACATACACGCACTGGGAGAGCTTATGGTCCTATATCATTACCCATGAGATACTGTACATACACGCACTGGGAGAGCTTATGGTCCTATATCATTACCCATGAGATACTGTACATACACGCACAGGGAGAGCTTATGGTCCTATATCATTACCCATGAGATACTGTACATACACGCACTGGGAGAGCTTATGGTCCTATATCATTACCCATGAGATACTGTACATACACGCACTGGGAGAGCTTATGGTCCTCTATCATTACCCATGAGATACTGTACATACAGACTGTACGCACAGGGAGAGCACAGCCTCTCGCCATAACAAAGCTACAGGACCTTTAGCGCCTTTGGCCTGTTAAACCATGGGATATGGATTGCTTGTGGGTGTCTGTGTGTGTGTGTGTGTGTGTGTGTGTGTGTGCGTGTGCATGCTTGTGCTGTATGTATGAGTGTGTGCCGGTGTCTGTTCATATGTATGCTTGTATTGTGTATGGGTGTGTGTGTGTGTGTCAGGCAGCGTATGTGCCTGTGCATGTGTGTGTGTCAGGCAGTGTGTGCGTTTGTGCATGTGTGTGTCGGGCAGTGTGTGTGTGTGTTTGTGCATGTGTGTGTGTGTGTGTGTGTGTGTGTTTATGCATATGTCTTTGTCGGGCAGCGTGTAGAAGTGTTTGTGCATGTGTGTGTGTGTCGGGCAGTGTGTGCATGTGTGTATGTGTTGGGCAGCGCGTGTGTGTTTGTGCATGTGTGTGTGTGTGTGTGTGTGTCGGGCAGTGTGTATGTGTGTATGTGTTTGTGCATGTGTGTGTGTCGGGCAGCGTGTGTGTGTGTTTGTGCATGTGTGTGTGTGTGTGTGTGTGTGTGTGTGTCGGGCAGCATGTGTGTGTTTGTGCATGTGTGTGTGTGTGTCGGGCAGTGTGTGTGTGTGTTTGTGCATGTGTGTGTGTCGGGCAGTGTGTGTGTGTGTGTGTGTGTATGTGTCGGGCAGTGTGTGTGTGTGTGCGGTTTACAGTTGGATGGGAAATCCAGAGGGTCTGATTAACTGGCCCTGTGGAATGCTGCAGATTAGTTGCACATTATAAAGCTCGTTTCCAGAGAGGATGTTCAGTGATTTATGGTCCTGTCTTCAGAACGGCCTCCTTTTGTTGTCTCCGCATCTGTTTGTTTTAATAGACCATCTCGCCGTCCCTCCAACACTTGCAGTGTGACTGAGAAGCAGAGCAGAATTTTTGGGGTGTAGGCTATTTCATGCCTTTTGTTAAGAAATACGATGGAGAGCCGCAGCTCAGCTGTCTATGGGAGAGCGGGCCGATTTCTGTTTGTGGGCTGAAGCGAGAGAATTCCATGTGTCCGAGTTTAATGCCCGCCGGATTTCAGCAGAGTGGACGGTTTTGAAACTGCAGCGCTGCGTCTGGATAGCTTTATCAGCACTATTGTCTCAGAGAGCGAAATCGTTATTTTTTGGGGGGGGGGGGGGGGGCATGTCTTTCCCCAAGTCCCGCCTCCGGTACGCACGCGCCAGACTGCCCGAAACCCTGCCGCTACGGTAACCAAACGGCCCGCCTCTCGCACCGTCGGCTTCAAACGCACGGTCAGGTCTGGAGACGACGAGCCAGCTCACGGCGCTTGACTGTCGGAGCCCCCGAAAGGAGACGTGAAGGAAGCGCCTTGATCTTCCAGCCGCCACGGGCTCGACATGGCGCGGCGTGTCAGGTGAAGGGGAAGAGCGGCGGAAAGGGCGCTAATGATGTACAGTCTCTGAGCAGATGGATGACGAACCCCCTGCACCCCCCCATTAACAATGCACCCCCCGCTTCTGATTTCTGCGCGCGCTGCCAGAGACGACGGGAGAGACGGACTACGCCTTCTAAATCTTTTATTGCAGCGTAGAGAGAGAGACAGAGAGACGTGCCGTATTCCCTCAATGCAGTGCATGGGCTCTTTGTTCACCGGTACAATATCTGCGCACGTCATCCTGTATGGCGCCTTCCCCACTGCTCACCCACACCTCATCTGAGAAACCCAAAAGGAATGAATGACAGTCGAAAATGTGGAAAATGTCTGTTTTTTCCCCACTTCCTTTTATGTTATTTGTCTGCTGAAGCTGCTGAACAGCCTTCACAAACCCCCCTTTGAAATTAATTGTAATTAAAGTCCTTGTATTTGCAGTTAAACACATTTGTTTAGTCTACACCTCACCAAGCTGTTTCCATTTGTGTGAATTTATTTGACTTTAGAATGCCTACCTTCATTTAGCTGTAGCTTGGCTGAATGCAAGCTAAAACTAGATTAACAATTCCTAAAGACATTGTAGGTCTGGTTGCTTCGCAGTGGTATCAATTACCATAGAAATATGGTAATATGGTATAGTGTGAGGTGGTAAATAAAAGGTGGAAATGGTATGAAATGGTAATGTGGTATAAAGGGATCTAAAGAAGGTGAAAGTGTTAAAATAGGTGATGTATTTTGTGGTAAGTAGTCTAAAGAACCTGGAAGTGATACAAAGTAATGAATTGTGATGAAAGCACAAAAAGGTGATGTCAAATCATCTGGGATAGTATTGTTAGGTCATAACAGTGTTGTAGAGGGAGGCATTGTGATGTCATAAGCAGTGTAATATGTTACAGCATCCACATTCTATTGCATCGGTTTTCAAAATGTCCCCATTGACTCCCATTCATTTTTTTGGCAATAAAGGGTCAATTATCTGAAAAAGTGTATATGGTATAAAGGTAAAAAGTAATAGCAAACTGGAGGGTGTATAAAGGTATAATATGAGGTATGAATGGTGTTGATGGTGTGAATGGTGTAGGAGGAGATAGGTCCTCTAAAAGTGGTGGAATAATAAGCAGTATGGAGAGTAATAAAAGGTGTGGTTTCACAACCACACCTAATAAAGTTGGTTTGACTTATAAATATACTTTTCAAACTCTCAAAGATGAGTAAATCACACACAAAATAATGACTCTATGGAACTGTGAAAAATAAGGAGGCTGTATTTGCATATTCACTTTTTGAATACCAAAATGTAAGTAGCTCATACAAAGAATAGTCTTGCTGGAACTACATAATTATTCTATGCAAAAAGTTCCCTCAATTTTTTAAAGTAGATTCTTGGCATTATTTTTTTGAGTGTAGCAGTGTGGAAGTGAGCCCAACGAATGGGGTGTTTTTAAAAGCTTTCCTCTGTCTGACACAAAATAAGCTCGGAAACTGTCTAAAACAGCCGTCAATAACTCAATACAATTATCAAGAAGCACATAGTATGAGGGGCCGTTTAGGCCATAATTCATTTTTCAAAAAATACAGTCAAGACAGTGATAATGTTGCAGACTACTATTTCTATTTCATTCTATTTTAGCAATTGTAGCCATTCTACACATTGTCCCCCCATTTTAGGTCAAGAAAAGTAATTTACACAAATCTAAATAAAGTCATCATATATTTGGTTGCATATCTTTTACATGTCATGACTTCCTGATGTCTGTGACCCAACAATATCAAAAGACTCTTGATATCTTATTTTCAGGTACTCTTACAAGCAATACTATAACCTCTCTGCATTTGAATGGATCTCTATGGGAATTGGGCGGTGGGACTAGATTAAGCTGTGTATTACATGGGAATAGTATGGAACACATGGTTGGCTAAATGGCAGTAAGTCATCAAGGGTCTGAGGTATCAAACGAGCCTAAAACCACCAATTTTACGCAGCTTTGCCTCGTTGAGAAATAAGCGAGTTAGAGTAGGCTATATTTTATCAGGGGAGGTCTGCATCTGTCAATAGACGACCAAAATACCGCCTAATATGGCAGCCGCGCAGAAATCTGAGCGGTATCTGGTGTTTTATATCTATGGACTGAGCAACCAATGATCATAGCTGACCCTGCCCCTTTCATGTTGACTGACAGGCCGAGTCATTTTGAAATAAATACGCCGTGAAATAAATATGAGTGGAAATAAATACGCCATGAAATAAATAAAAGCGATGTAAAATAATAAATATTTATTTATTTCATTTCTTATTTATTTATTTCATTATACCTTTCATTGCTTATTTATTTATTTAATTTTGTCACATTTCGTCTTCCATAGGGTGGGGGTATGGAGTTAATTTAGTGCCAAAACAACAAATAATGGGCATGTTCTGTTACGATCCTGATACGGGACGAACCCAAGTGCAACGACCAGGAGACAGATTACAGAAAGTGGAACTTTATTAAGCGTTGGGGTGGTCCCAAAGCTGTACACGGGAGCAAAACAGGTTAGTTAGTTAACACAGGATAGCGTCCAACTGAGGACTGCTCCAAGCCGGAGCTGGACTTGAAGAAACACGGAACTGTTCCAAGCCGGAACTGGGCTTGAACGAAGGTGTCTAAAACACCGGAACTGGACTGGAACTGGACTGGAACTGGACTGGAAACTGGATCGGAACTGGACTGGAAACTGGACCGGAAGGTCCACTCAGGAAACGGGGACGGCACGGAACTTGTTCCAAGCCGGAACTGGACTTGAACGGAGGTGTATAAAACACCGGAACTGGACTGGAACTGGACTGGGAACTGGACTGGAAACTGGACCGGGAGGTCCACTCAGGAAACGGGAACGGCACGGAACTTGTTCCAAGCCGGAACTGGACTTGAACGGAGGTGTATGAAACACCGGACCTGGACTGGAACTGGACTGGAAACTGGACCGGAAGGTCCACTCAGGAACACAGGGGACGGCACGGAACTTGTCCCAAGCCGGAACTGGACTTGAACGGAGGTGTCTAAAACACCGGAACTGGACTGGAACTGGACTGGAAACTGGACTGGAGCTGGACTGGAAACTGGATCGGAACTGGGCTGGAACAGGACTGGAAACTGGACCGGGTAGCTTGAGTAACCGGGCAGAAAGCAGAGGTTAAAGGCAGGGTGTTGTGACAGGACTGTAGCTGGTGAATGCACCGCCGAGTTGGAAGGTGCGGCGTAGCTCGGGCAATACTGGCGTAAGCCGGCTGGCATGCAGAGGTCCTGGTACCGCAACACGAGTACGGGAGGTACGTAACACGGGGAGGACAAACACAGCTGCGGGAAGACTGGAACTGCGGCGTCTGGAGGTTTTGAAGGGAAACAGGTAAATGCATGCAGCAGCGAAAGTTTAGCAGAGATAGCTACCAGTCAGGAAACCAGGCGAACAGGTATGAACCAGCAGGCTCACAAACACTGGACCAGAAACGGGATACGAAACAAACACGGTAGGTTAGTCAACGAACTGGCGCTGAATAGCAGCCAGCCAGGGGTTTAAATGGTGCAGGAAGTGAAGGAGAAAACGAGAAACAGGTGTGATGTTAAATCAGGAGTGATTGCCGAAGCACAGCAGTGAGGAATGTGAGTAACGAGAGGGGCGAGTGATAGGCGGAAGCTAAAGTGGAAAATGAAACCAAAAGTACCCGAGGGAGACGCCCAGTCCACAGCCAGGAGGGAAACACGGACAAGGGATCCAACATGACACGGAAGGAAACAAGGAAAACATGGAAAACGGACAGGACGGGAACGGAACGTTACAGTACCCCCCCCTCAATGTACGCCACCTGGCGTACCCGGAGGCCTGGTCTTGTCAGGGAACTGTTCGTGGAAGTCTTGGATTACTGAATGGTCCAAGATCAGGCTCTTGTGGAGCCACGACCTCTCCTCAGGACCGTACCCCTCCCAGTCGACGAGGTATTGGAAACCCCGGCCCCTGCGGCGGATATCAATGACACGGTTCACCGTGTAGGCCGGGGCGTTGTCAACAACTCGGACGGGAGGAGGCGGGATGGTAGGGGTACTGAGGGGGCTGGAGGAGACAGGCTTAACCTGGGACACATGAAACACAGGGTAAACTTTGAGGGAGGCGGGGAGGGAAAGTTTAACAGACACCGGGTTAACTAGACAAATGATGGGGAAGGGACCAATAAAACGGGGCTGAAGCTTTCTGGATGAAGAGGGAAGGGAGATGTTTGCAGTGGAGAGCCAGACCTGCTGACCGGCCCTATACTGTGGGGCTGCGGTCCTGTGAAGGTCCGCCAGACGTTGGGAGCGGGAATTGGCGTGAAGGAGTGCGGTGCGTGTGAGTCTCCAAATGTTTTTACAACGAAGGACATGGGCCCTAACAGAGGGGACAGCTATCTCGGCCTCCTGGGTCGACAGAAGAGGGGGTTGATAGCCTAAAGCACACTCAAACGGGGATAGGCCAGTAGAGGCACTCTTAAGGGAGTTATGTGCGTACTCGACCCAGGGGAGAAAACGGCTCCAAGAGGCAGGATTGCGCACTGTAACGCACCGCAGGGCGGCCCCCAGGTCCTGGTTCGCCCTCTCTGCCTGACCATTAGACTGGGGATGGAAACCCGAGGAAAGACTAGGAGAGGCACCCAGGGCTGCACAGAACGCCCTCCAAACTCGGGAGGAGAACTGGGGCCCACGGTCTGACACGATGTCAGAGGGGATCCCGTGCAGCCTGACCACGTGTAGCACCAAGAGCTCAGCGGTTTCAAGGGCGGACGGGAGCTTGGGGAGGGGAACAAAGTGAACCGCCTTGGAGAACCGGTCCACTATTGTCAGAATGACGGTGTTACCTTCTGACAACGGCAGACCGGTTACGAAGTCCACACCAATGTGACTCCAAGGACGGCCAGGGACGGGGAGGGAAAGGAGAAGACCGGAGGGAGGCTGGTGGGAAGCCTTGCTCCTGGCGCACACCGAGCAGGCCAGGACGAAGGCACGGGTATCCCCTTTAAGGGTAGGCCACCAGAAACTCCTCCTGACGAGGGCGATAGTTCTGGCGACACCTGGGTGACATGCCAGGCACGAGGCGTGAACCCATTCGAGGACCTGGGAGCGGACGGAATCGGGGACAAAAAGACAGGAGTTAGGGTTATTGCGGGGGTCCGGTTGGGAAGTCTGGGCGGCCTTCACAATGCCCTCAATCTCCCAGGAGACCGCAGCCACCACACAGGAGGCCGGCAAAATGGGCTCCGGATCAGCAGGACTGGAGGGAGGGGAAAAAATGCGGGACAGGGCATCTGCTTTAATATTACGGGAACCAGGGCGGAAAGAAACAGAGAAATTAAAGCGTGCAAAAAATAACGACCATCTAGCCTGACGAGAATTGAGCCTCTTGGCAGATCTTAAATAAATGAGGTTTTGATGGTCGGTAAAAACAAGAAAAGGGGTACCTGCCCCCTCCAGCCAGTGGCGCCACTCCTCAAGAGCCAGTTTTATCGCCAGCAGTTCCCGATCCCCGACATCGTAGTTCCTCTCGGCGGAGGACAGCCTCCGGGAGAAGAATGCGCAGGGATGGAGCTTGCTATCAGAGGCGGACCGTTGAGACAGAATGGCCCCCACGCCGGTGTCGGAGGCATCCACCTCAACGACAAACTGCCGAGAAGTGTCAGGGTGAAGGAGGATAGGTGCTGAGGAAAACCGAGCCTTGAGTAGCTCGAAAGCTCGCTGGGCATCGGAATTCCAACAGTAAGGCAGGGCAACGGAAGTGAGTTTAGTCAGGGGAGCAGCAATGGAACTGTAATTGCGAATAAAGCGGCGGTAGAAATTTGCAAACCCCAGGAACTGTTGAAGGTGCTTGCGGGAGGTGGGTTGGGGCCATTCTGTCACCGCCTTGATTTTCACAGGGTCCGCCCGGATACTGCCCTCCTCGATAATGAAGCCGAGGAACGGGACCGTGGAAGCGTGGAAGGAACATTTCTCAGCCTTAACAAACAGCTGATTCTCCAACAGCCGCTGGAGAACCTCTCGAACGTGACGGACATGCTCCTGCGGGGATTGAGAAAAAATTAAAATATCATCGATATAAACAAAAACGCTCCTCCCTAGGAGGTCCCGCAGGACGTCGTTCACCATGCTCTGGAAGACTGCTGGGGCGTTAGTAAGGCCGAAAGGGACCACCAGGTATTCGTAGTGGCCCAACGGGGTATTAAAAGCAGTCTTCCACTCGTCCCCCTCACGGATACGCACCAAGTGATACGCATTCCGGAGGTCGAGCTTGGTGAACGTCACAGCTGGAGAGAGGGCTTCAAAGGCGGTGTTAATGAGGGGAAGAGGGTATTTGTTACGGATGGTGACCTGGTTGAGGCCCCGGTAGTCGATGCAGGGTCGCAGGGAGCCATCCTTCTTCCCAACGAAGAAGAACCCTGCACCGACTGGGGATGAAGAGGGACGGATAATACCCGAAGCGAGGGAGTCGTGGATGTATTCCTCCATGGCTAGTTTCTCCGGTCCAGACAGACTGTAGAGGCGTCCCGATGGCAGTTTAGCTCCAGCCAGTAGGTCAATGGCGCAGTCATACGGCCTGTGAGGAGGTAAGGACAGAGCACGTGATTTAGAAAATACTTGCGCGAGGTCGTGATACTCGCTGGGAACATTCGTTAAATCCGGTATAGGTTGCATGGAACAGGGTTTACTGGGCCCCGGAGGGGGTAGTGCAGAACGGAGACAGCTGGCTAGACAGTGGGCACTCCACGCCAGGATGCGACCGGCTTTCCAGTCAATATGGGGATTGTGGAGGCGAAGCCAGGTCTGACCTAAAACCAGAGCAGATTGTTGGGAGTTAATCAGTAATAGCTGAATGGACTCCCGATGATTGCCAGATAGAATTAATTGGATAGGAACGGTGGAGTGGGTAACTAACCCCAAACTCCTACCGTCCAGAGCTAGAGCTGAAATGGGTGAAGTGAGACGTTCCGTGGGAATGCCGGCCCTCCTGGCGACGGTGATATCCATGAAGCTGGCGTCAGCTCCGGAGTCAATTAGGGCCGAAGAAGATAGGGTCTTGTCCCTCCAAAGGAGAGTAGCCTTGAACATGAGGCGGTCCTGGGCAGCATGGTTGGGGACGATGGGGCTCGTCAGTACGCCCAGTCTTACTGGCGAGCCCCTTCTTTTGGGCGAATGGGACAGGAGGCGATCTGATGGCCAGGCTTGCCGCAATAGAAACAGGATCTGGTGCGCTGACGGCGCTGACGCTCCTCGGGATTGACCGCAACTCTGCCCAGTTGCATGGGCTCTTCCTCGGACCCGCCCGTAGGCGCCCGAGATCCAGTGATGGAGTGTGAATGAACATTAGAGACGACGGAGGGCGAATGACGCCCGGAACTTCCTCCCCGCTCCCGGGCCCGGATGCGGAGACGATTATCGATGGCTATAGCGAGGCTGATGAGGCTATTAAGGGAGTTGGATTCCTCCCGAGTGGCAAGCTGGTCCTTGAGTTCCTCGCTGAGAGCTTGGCGGAAAGCCCCCTGGAGGGAGGCGTCATTCCATCCTGACTCCGCGGCGAGGGTACGAAACTGAATGGCCATTTCTGCGACACTGCGGTTGCCTTGGCGAACTTGAAGCAGACGCTGGGTAGCGTCACGTCCACAGGTCGGGTGTTCAAACACACGTCGCATCTCTGCCGTAAAGGCTGCGAAGTTGCTGCATAACGGAGCCTGGCTGTCCCAGATGGATGTAGCCCACTCCAGGGCGCTCCCTCCCAGGCTGCTCATAATGAACGCGATCTTGCTGGAGTCAGAGGCGAAGGAGGAGGGCTGCATCCGAAACACTATGTCACATTTAAGTAGAAATTCACGACATCTCCCCAACCCCCCGCGATATAACTCGGGGTGTTGTACACGGGGCTCACGGCTGGAAGTGGGAGCCGGTGCCTCCGGATGGGGTTCGGGAGAGGAAGGAGTAGGGTTGGCTGGAATCCGTAGTAGCGGTTGGTGGAGCGAAAGTTGGGATACTTGCTCCGTGATGCCCCTAACTACTTCCAGCACATCATCCAAACGGCGACCCTGTTGGTCGCTGATCGCAGTTTGGCAGGAGAAGGCGTGGCGAATCTGTTCCAGATCGGCTGGGTCCATATTGTTGGCCAGTTCGTTCTGTTACGATCCTGATACGGGACGAACCCAAGTGCAACGACCAGGAGACAGATTACAGAAAGTGGAACTTTATTAAGCGTTGGGGTGGTCCCAAAGCTGTACACGGGAGCAAAACAGGTTAGTTAGTTAACACAGGATAGCGTCCAACTGAGGACTGCTCCAAGCCGGAGCTGGACTTGAAGAAACACGGAACTGTTCCAAGCCGGAACTGGGCTTGAACGAAGGTGTCTAAAACACCGGAACTGGACTGGAACTGGACTGGAACTGGACTGGAAACTGGATCGGAACTGGACTGGAAACTGGACCGGAAGGTCCACTCAGGAAACGGGGACGGCACGGAACTTGTTCCAAGCCGGAACTGGACTTGAACGGAGGTGTATAAAACACCGGAACTGGACTGGAACTGGACTGGGAACTGGACTGGAAACTGGACCGGGAGGTCCACTCAGGAAACGGGAACGGCACGGAACTTGTTCCAAGCCGGAACTGGACTTGAACGGAGGTGTATGAAACACCGGACCTGGACTGGAACTGGACTGGAAACTGGACCGGAAGGTCCACTCAGGAACACAGGGGACGGCACGGAACTTGTCCCAAGCCGGAACTGGACTTGAACGGAGGTGTCTAAAACACCGGAACTGGACTGGAACTGGACTGGAAACTGGACTGGAGCTGGACTGGAAACTGGATCGGAACTGGGCTGGAACAGGACTGGAAACTGGACCGGGTAGCTTGAGTAACCGGGCAGAAAGCAGAGGTTAAAGGCAGGGTGTTGTGACAGGACTGTAGCTGGTGAATGCACCGCCGAGTTGGAAGGTGCGGCGTAGCTCGGGCAATACTGGCGTAAGCCGGCTGGCATGCAGAGGTCCTGGTACCGCAACACGAGTACGGGAGGTACGTAACACGGGGAGGACAAACACAGCTGCGGGAAGACTGGAACTGCGGCGTCTGGAGGTTTTGAAGGGAAACAGGTAAATGCATGCAGCAGCGAAAGTTTAGCAGAGATAGCTACCAGTCAGGAAACCAGGCGAACAGGTATGAACCAGCAGGCTCACAAACACTGGACCAGAAACGGGATACGAAACAAACACGGTAGGTTAGTCAACGAACTGGCGCTGAATAGCAGCCAGCCAGGGGTTTAAATGGTGCAGGAAGTGAAGGAGAAAACGAGAAACAGGTGTGATGTTAAATCAGGAGTGATTGCCGAAGCACAGCAGTGAGGAATGTGAGTAACGAGAGGGGCGAGTGATAGGCGGAAGCTAAAGTGGAAAATGAAACCAAAAGTACCCGAGGGAGACGCCCAGTCCACAGCCAGGAGGGAAACACGGACAAGGGATCCAACATGACACGGAAGGAAACAAGGAAAACATGGAAAACGGACAGGACGGGAACGGAACGTTACATGTTCTCCATTAATTTTGCACAAAATCACGTGACGCGGGAATCAGCGGAATAGCCCCACATGGTCATGCTCATACATATCTTGGTTTGATTTATTTATTTATTTATTTTTACATCCAGTCACTTTTTGTCCAACCGATGGAGGCAAGTCACTCACCTGAAGTGCCATGCACTGATTCCATCAATGCACTCCTTCCAACTCCCTTGAACAGAAAGATGGGCCCAGTTAAAACAAGCATTTAAAAGTGTTTTGTTGATGGGGAGAATGTTATATGGTATGCTTGCTTTTTAGTGAGCTTGTGACAGAAACACAGACACACACACACACACATACACCACTAGTTTTGTGTACGATGCAAATTTACACATAAGTTGTCTGTACCTTGAACCAAATTTGCACCCTTGTGTAACTCCAATTTTGTGTTATCGTTTGTAAAGTACAGTGTTGTTGTATGACACTTTATAAATGATTGTATTAATGCTGGCTTTAACTCCGGCCATCGGTATTCAACAGGTGTTGGAAAACTAAGGAATGGATTGGATTGCAGAGCACTACAGTGACTATATTTGGCTCCCTCTGGTGGACATAAATAATGAATAATAATAGTGCTTGGCATTTATATAGCGCCCTTCTCACACTCAAAGCACTTTACAATGATGAGGGGGAAACTCACCTCTACCACCACCAATGTGTAGCACCCACCTGGGTGATGCAACGGCAGCCATTTTGCATCAGTATGCTCACCACACATCAGCTGAGGTGGAGAGGGAGAGAACGATTTTTAGCCAAGTAAACTGGGGGATGATTAGGTAGCAGATTGAATGAGCCTGGGTTGGGAGTTTATCCAGGACACCGTGGAAACCTTACTCTTTACGATAAGTGTCATGGGATCTTTAATAACCACAGTGAGTCAGAACTTGTTTAACGAGACGGCATCTCCTACAGCACAGTGTCCCAGACTGGCATAAACCCACCCTACCCCACCCGCCCTACACCCTATCCACCCTACGAGGCAAATTTTGTCCTACCATGGCTTCCGTAGCCATCCTCAAAGCTCCAATCTGTGACTTTGGGGCCAGGTGAGGGCAATCCTTAGGTTGTATTCAAAGGTAAGACAAATACCTGTAACAGACAGATTAGGACAAACTATTTTGTGGTTAGATTGAATCAACTGCACTCATTTCTACTAGTCTTGACAAATACATTTTTTTAATGAATTAAGAAAAAAAGAAGAAGATGTTTTAACTCTGTTAAGTTGGTATAATTCAATATACAACAGGTGTGACTGTAGCTATACACATGGCAATAATAATACAGTTCTTTAGAGCTATGTACTGTGTGGATAGTATAATCTTACTACTAAAGCCACTGAATAAGGACAGAACACAGCCTTTTATCACTGACACCAGTACAGATTTCCCACTGGTTTTACTAACCGACAGTGATAAATATCTTTAAAATGATGAATTATTTAACATCTGCCACAGACAGTCTTAAACTGTGGACATTAATAATGAAACACCACTAAAATTATACGTTTCTTTAATTATGTTTTTTAAGTGTAAGCATTCTCCCACACTTAAAAGCATAAGCACTTTAAGCCAGATGAACAATATGATTAATCAAACATAACATAATTTATGAAATTTCAGCCATGCCCACAACTCCAGCAACACAATTACATAGGGCAAGATAAAGCTGTTCTGAATTTTGTGAGACCAGAATAAACTAAAACGCAAATCATAATTTTGGGGATTCCTACATAACACTTATATGCCATGTGTTATATGCCATGGTTTGTATTAGGGGCAAAGTACCCATGGTAAATATGAATAGAATATGCCCCACAGGTTGTTGGTTTAATTCCCAGGCGGGTCACTGCTGTTGTATGCTTCAGCACACCACTTAACCTGAACTGCTTCAGTAAATATCCAGCTGTGGAAAGGGATGAGTGTGGATAAAAGGGCCTGTTAAATGCCTCTGCTGTAATATCATGTACACACACGGCAGGAGAAGGTGGTGATGTGTTAAATGATTCGCCCTGGGAAAGTTCGAGAATAAGCATGTGGTACAAATCCAACAGGCCTTCTTTACAGACCTCCAAATCGTCCAAATACATGAACTTTCAACAGAAATATGCATGGACATTACCATAACCGTTAAATGTGTGGTCAGGAATGGTGGGACTAATACCATAACCGTTAAACCCATCGTCACAGAATGCGGGATTCTTCTCTCACTTTGATTGTGCAATAACGTAAACATTTGGATGCTTCCATACAAGTAATTAATGAAATTCAGGGTCCACAAACAAACCCACATATACAACGTATTGAGTGTGATTGACAGTGACACAGAGAGTGTGAGTTTTGTAAAATGTGCGTGAGATCCACCCGGTAGAGCCCATAATGTTGAGTGAGGTTTTCCTTTATCTTCCAAGTTCAGAAGTGCACGTTTGTTTGGAGATACAGGACCTTGCAATTCAAATACTTTGCCAAGAGAATTTACCCCAGATTATACTGTGTGGGCCAATGCCTGAATTATACAATTTCAGTCAGACAGCTTGACTCCTAGTGCTCCACGGACAATTACAGCATGGCCTCAATTTTGTGGAAAAGTTCAATAAAGGATAACCACTCAATTAATGTAGTATTACATTTCAAGCATTTGTGGAGAGCTTTTCCATGCTGTATTGCACATATTATGGCAGCCCGCATCACCACAAGTAATTAACTTCTATCTCAGTATACACGTCTCCCCTTATTACAAAGTAGCTCTGCTGGGATTCGTCCCAAGAACTACCCTCCGTGTTTGTTGTTGTAAATTCAAGTCAGCTTGCATCTACACGTCTCACTGAACTCTCCAACCCAGAAATGCAACAAAAACAAAATCTTACTTCGATCTCCTCGAAATGCAGCAATGATAACAATTTTTCTAAATGTCACTTTAGTTCATCTTTAGAGATCTGCTGCCATCTGGTGGCTAGTTGAGAAACTGTAAATAGACTGCCAAACAATACCAGAGGCGAAAGAACATGATTTTTAAAAAATTTCATTCACTTTCCCATGCTAACAAAAGGGCATTTGAACAAACATTTAAACACATTACCTTTAAAGCTTGGTGTCTTTTAAAAAGGGGGCACATTATTTCAGTCAAGTACTAAAATTGAACATGATTTTTTTAAAACTCAATATCCAGGTCCTGAGCAATCATCAACCATCGCAATCCCACCACCATGTTTCCCATTTCCAATGTCAGGGGGTACTTCAGCAGTGCTGTTCAGGCCACAGTCTATGGTTCAGGCAAAAAACTTGTCTGAAATTGAAATTGAAATTGTACCGAAAAACAAAAATGTTCGCCACGTACTTATAGTTTGAAAGGCATGCTGCGAGAGCGCAGTCAACAAGTCATTATCCATCTGTGAGCGTTGAGGGCAGAGCAACCAATCACAACGCTTGGAATGGTACGTTAGGGTCCTTTGCCCATCGACTGTAGAGGATTGTTCTGCCCAGAACTCCGGGTGGTATCCATCACCTGACCTGGTTCGCTGCATAGTCTACTTCGAGGTAGGCTAAACTGGTTTAAAGGATCGGTTCACGTTTTTCAACGCGGACCTTATTGATAGGTTGTTTCCCATCATTTATAATCGTGCATAGCACAACCTCACCTGATAGCGTTGTTTACATTTTAACTGCTGCTTCTCAGTGGGTTAAACGCGTTCCAGTGGGGTAAGTAGTTTTGCCTTCAAAAACCGTGATGAATCTCCTTCACGAAAACGGGAAATGCAGACTATGCTCAGACATGTCTGTATATGTTCTCCCGGAAAAATTGAATGAAATTAAAACTAGTGTGGACATTTACAAATGGTTGGGATGTAGGCTACTGTGGCAATTGCAAGTAGTTGTTCCAAATAAAATATGACCGTACTATTTTTCAAAACACGTTCTGAATAAACAAAGACAACCCGAAAATACACGGAGATGCGTGAGCATACTCTTGAGTTTCCCGTTTTCGAAAAGGAAACTTGTATTGGGTTTTGAAGGCCAAACTAGGCTAGGCTACTTGCCCCCAGTGCGTTGAACCCCAATGAGAAGCTTCGGTTAAAATGTAGCCAAAATTCTGGGATTGCATCTGTGGTTGGAACGAAAACCAGCATACACAGGGACCAAGGTTGGACTAGCACATAGGCTAGCAAATTTTTTATTTTAGCCAGTCCACTCAAACTTGCATTTGACGCGGTTTAGGTGACGGTTTTAATAACGTTTTCATTATTTAAATCATTGTGATATGATAATGATGAGTTATTTTCCTCCTGAAGAAATAAAGTGAATAAGGATATTCATATAATAATATGACCACATATTATTAACATCACACTCATGATGGAGGAGAGAGGAGTGAGGCAGGCTGCTGCAGCTTAACTGAGCCTCTGAGCCACAGCAGCTAGCAGTAATGGAGACAGTAGAGAGAGGAGTGAGACAGGCTGCTGCAGCTTAACTGAGCCTCTGAGCCACAGCAGCTAGCAGTAATGGAGACAGTAGAGAGAGGCAGTGAAATGAGTCCATCTCAACCATGATATACACATAAATATATGTTTTTTTAGTTTGTTGCTGAAGTATTTAAATAGAAACAGAATAATATCTAATAATACAGAATGTGACCCAGCTACATAAGGGAGGGAAATTTAGCAAATTGAGTATAAATTAAAGTTTTTTTTAAAAGATTGGTTTGTTTTGCAGTATTGTTAGGTTGTTTGGAGTGCTTTTGTTTATAATTTTTTAATGGCAGATTAATACTGTACTCAAAAGGCACTAGAAATGAGCATTTAACTGCTGTTTTTCAAAAAAGTTTCTCCCCTAGCACTGAAGTGTCCCCCACAGATGCCAAACCCTTGGCCCCTTTGATTCAATTTTAAAAAAAAGTATATTTGTACCATTACTGTTGCTGTCGTTCATCTGAATCATTCATTTTGGGTGCCGTCAAATAGTTTTTCCTAACCGTTAAGTCTTTTCTAACGTAAAGTCTAAATTAACCAAGATTTTTGTGTACTGTTACACTCTTACTGGGTACCCATTAAGCCCAGACTGGAGTTTTCACATATTTCATAATATTTCTTCAACTATATCTTTTTTTAAAGTGTATAAATTAAGTCATAAACCTTGAAGTGAGAGACATTTATCTTTCACTTTTAATATTCTTTTGGAATTAAATTCAATAAGCACACCACTCACATGACAGAGAACCCTGTCATGTGATGGTTTTGGGCTGCTTTGATTGGTCAGGACTCCACCCTCTATTCCACACTGTATCAAAGCATTCTGGGGCAGAATACATTGCACGGTTGAAAGTCTATTGACCTGCGCTGAACGGTCTCGATATGAAAGAAGGGCAGAGTTGAAACAATTCCATAAGGAACAGTGGGTTGGGAATTACTCCTAGGCAACGAAAGACTGCTTGACACTTACGAGCATTAAACCTATTGATTCTTTAAAATGGCCCAAATTTTGTGTGCCAACCAGTGAGAACCATAGAACCATAGAACTCCAGACCTGAGTGCAAACACCCCTTTGCTTCCATAATTAAAGGGATTAAAAAACATGGATGACTGCGATACAAGGCCCATGTTTTTCACCCTATGGAAATCCTGTTGGATTTAAAGGTTATCACTCAAAAGCATAAAGCGTGAAAGTGCTATTTTTCTTCATGAAATTTTTTTTACATTTATTTTTGTCACGCACATTTCAACCGGATCTTCTCATGAATGTTTTCCCTGACTCTGGAGCCGGTCAGATAACTACCGAAATATCACTCTGGCTTACACTTCAACTCAGTCTCTGAAATCTGCATATTTTTCTGCAGCAATTTCCTTAGTGCACATCTTTGGATGTAGTTATATTACTGTACTGAGCTCCCTGACCCCACACGTTCAGCTCTGTACTGAGCTCCCTGACCCCACACGTTCAGCTCTGTACTGAGCTCCCTGACCCCACACGTTCAGCTCTGTTGAACTAGTCTCCTGCATTGTTTTGTGTAGGCAGAGAATGGTCAATGAAAACAATGACTTTGGATGAAGAACTTCATTGCATATAAATCAGATAGAAAAACCTCCGATCCACCTTCCTGAAAAAGAGTAACACGCTTCACAAGCTGTGTCCCTGAAAACAACAACTACGACAATATAAACCCCCCCCCCCCCCCCCCAGAAAAAAAACAAACAAATAAATATCAGCACGGTGATGGAATCTTTAAAGTGTTCAAAGTCAAGTAAAATCTAATAAAAATAAAAAAAGGACTGGGATTTGGCAGCGGGGATTCAAGTTCTCTCAGGACGCCAGGATTCCTGGGCGTAGGAAGTCTGTGCCGTAGCGGCGTGTGATAGGGGCGGGGCCTCGGGGCGGCTGGGCGTGGCATTTCTTCCCCTTGGCGTCTTTCTCCGAGCGGCTGGGCGGGGCGTGCCCGGCGTTCTCTGTCCTCCGAGCTCGGGTTTGGGCGTGGCCCGGGGCGTCGGGGTCCGGCGGGTGCGCTCGCAGCAGCCTCTCGCTCTTCTTGGGGATTCGGAAGCTGCCCCAGTTCTTGCCGTTCCCGGCAGCCGTTCCGGACGGGCTGCAGCCAGCCCTCCTCAGAGAGCCGTTGCACCTGGGCGCCGTATCCAGGGAGAGGCGCGGGTTTGGGGCCGCCGCTCCGGGGGACAGCTGGGGGACCCCTGGCCCGACCACGCCCCTCTTCTCCGCCTGCTTATTCGCCGGCACCTCGGGCGTGCTCAGTTTGGTCTTGGGCGGGGCCCTCTCCCGGAGACCGTTCCGCCTCTCCTCCCCCCGAAGACCGCCCCGCCTCCTCAGGCACTCTGGCCCCGCCCTCGTCACAGACCCTTCCCCTGTCCTAGGCCCCGCCTCCCTGTGATTGACGGGTTTGGTCACGGTCGGCAGTGCTCTCCTGCCCTCCGGCCTGCAGCTGGCGGGAGCCCTGACGTTAGCGACGGTATGGGACGGTTTCTGCGGCTCGCTCTGGCCGACCCCCCTCCTCCACTCATGCTTGTGTGAACCCCGGTCCGCCTGCGGCAGTTTGGGCGGAGATACGAGGGAGGAGACCCAGCTGAAGAACAGCGCATCTTCCAAACGCACCGTCGAGGTCCCTCCTGTGTCGCCCAGAGGAAAGAAAACATCGTCAATTCAATTCATTGATTTGGTATCGCGCTTTTTACAGAGACCTGTCACAGAGACCTGCACAGAGACCTGCACAGAGACCTGTCACAAAGACCTGTCACAGAGTAACAGAAAGAGAATTGGGCTGCGGTCCAATCCGTTGAATGTTCTGCCCTCGTGCACTTCCCCTCGCCACTTCCACTTGGGAGGATGTGATGCAGCACCAAAACAACGCGAGTAGACACTCGAACCGACGGGGAGGAGCAAGGGAGGGACCGCACTTGCACTCGGAAATTCACCAGAGCCAGTGACGCCAGCAGACCATTGGCAAATGAGTTTGTGCAAAACTTTCCAATAAATTGCATAAGACAGCAAGCTCCAGCCAACATCTCAATTTTTATTCTGGCAAAAGAGCAAACTAGAAAATAATTAGCAATCGATTTATTGATAGACAGCACTTTAAAATACGTCATAAGCGGGAATGGGGAATAATACACTTTATGTTACAAAATAGGGTACCTCCCAATCAAATATATTAATACGCTGCAATCAAAACGGTGGATGCATAGATTGCTTTGCAGGTGGCACAGAAGTATAAAACATAAGAGGCGAGCAACCTGTAGCCTATTAAATATGAAATCTAGGAAAATGTAGCTATTTGTAATATCGCCCATGTAAGCTTGCACTGGCTCGTTTGCTGGAAACTCGCTGATTATGTAGCTAGTTACCGTTAACTGAAATAATAATTCTAATAGCCTACTGCATCCTAGTAGCCTAGGCAATGACATGAAACTATTCCCTGGAGGTACGTTTTAAAGCGATTTTATCAAACCACTAAATCAATGTTATTTATTCAAGATTTCAGTGGTGCAATAAAAAACGTTTAAAAGATCTCTTATACTTGGGTGCCGCTTTCTCTATTTTTCAGGTTTTTCCTGGGAGATATGCAAAGGGGTTAAATTTAAACTTCCGAAACAGGAAGCTTGGGGTTACAGTAAAGCATTCTGGGCAATTTCACTGCACGAAGTCTGCGGTCTTGCGGATTCGTTCCCTCGAGCCAAATCGAGGGGTGAGGGACTAATTTCACGTACTTCACTTGCATTTCTAACGGATTGGATCGCACTCGCCCTTGGCAACGCCCAACTTCCGGTTTCTAAAGGGATTCCGAGGGGAAGTGCAGGAGGGAAGAACATTTAACGGATTTGACCGCAGCCCAGCCCTGAACCCCCAAACCAGCCCTGAACCCCCAAACAGCAAACGAGGTAAAAACTGCCCGATGGGAAGAAATCTCAGGAGGAACCTGGCTAGAGAGGGGGAGCCCATCCTTCGCTGGCCGGCCCGGTTTAACTAAAGCTGGAATGGATGGTAACAAAATGTAATGAGGGATCTATCACAGCAATTGATCAAATGGGTTACGCAGGTTAAAGTCTTGAGATATTAAACTAGCTGGTAAGTAGGTCTAACACAGCAAATAAATAATCTAACTCTGGATCTCCTGTGCACTCTTCACATGCTGCATAGACTATATATAACGACTCATTTGCACAGCGCCTGTTGAAACGACACCAGACTGCGCCCCCCACAGACTGCGCCCCCCACAGGCGGACGGGCAGGTCTGGCAGACTCACCAGACTGCGCCCCCCACAGACTGCGCCCCCCACAGGCGGACGGGCAGGTTTTGTCGCTCAGACTCACCGGACTGGCAGTCCTCCTCGAGGAGCCGCACGTGGTGGTGGAAGATCTGCTCGTGCACACGGCACACGGAACGCTTCATCTTCTCACGTCGTGTCACCATGTAGGTCAGGTTCCGCACCTGGGGGGAACGACCAATCGCGCGTCAGGGAAGCTTCCACACCGACAGCGGGAAAGAGGCACCACACCTGACCGCGATGTCATTCGTAACACAGGAAAATACAGGCAGGGCGCCCTCTACTGGAGGTGAGGGGGTGGAAGTGTTATACTAATTACATGCTGGGGTCTGTTTGGAGTTGATAGGCATGTGTGGAAAAGTGCCATCTGCCAGACAAACATGTTCAGAAACGTCCACATAATGTGTTATTAATTCCTGTTATTAATTCATGGGGTCGCTGAGTTCTTTGACCCGTTTTCTCTAACTGGCTCAAAGCAGCTGATACTGGCCATGAAAAAACCCCCCCAAAAAAATGACAATGTAGCAATGCAGCCATGTGAAGCACAAGGGTGTTCCATCACAGACTCCGTTACCAGGGCGACCAAGGGTCACTGTGGAGACCAGAGTCGGGCTCAGTTCCATTTTCACTTCGGTCCATTGACAAAATTAATTGAATGAAATTAATTTGCGGTTAAATTAATTGAAACTGAATTCATGAGTTGAAACGGTAAGTGACCCCCCAGCCCTGGAGGAGACGGGCGTTTGGGTTGTGAGTGGGGGGTTAAAGGGGGAGGTGTCTTACCCTCTCTAGGTCCTGCCTCAGGTGAGTAAAAAGCTTGAGCCTCCGGAGCAGCACGTCCTGCTCGCGCTTGGCCAGGTCGTCCTCCTCGTCCCTCCGGGGGGTGAGGAGGGGCCGGCTGAAGTTGGCCCGCCTCTTCAGCTTCCAGTACTGGAACAGGAAGTCCACTGTCTCCTCGGGCAGCTGGAGCTGGCAGGACACCTCCGCCACCGTCACCAGCTTGAAGAACTCGTCGCTGAGCTGCTGCAGCTTCAGCTTGCGTTGGCTGAGCTCCTGCGCCTCCCGCAGGCCGACGCCGGGTACTGCGGGCGAGGGCGGGGCCGGGGAGCGACGCGGCGGGCTGTCCTGGGCCCCCTCGTCTCCGTCTCCGCCCCTCGACCTCCCCTCCTCCTCCTCCTCCTCCTCCTGCTTCTCCCCGGGCCGTGACCCGATGTCCTCCCGTACCGTGTGCTTGGGGCAGAAGGCCTTGAACTTGACCTCGTCCGCCTCGGTGAGGATGGTGTTCATCTCCAGGTTGCGGTGGAGTCCGCAGGTGACGTGAAACGCCGTCCGGCAGTTCTTGGCCGAGCACTGAGAGGAAACAGAGTCGGGGAAACTCACGGGACTCGCACCGCTAATCGCTTTCTGCGGCTACAACACAAGGATGCCTTCTGCAAGTCTGGGTTAGGGTTAGGCCTAGACTCAGAAAGAGGTGGCCGTACAGTGCCTGCATGCTGGAGATATCACAATGTGAGAAAGAGATATCACAAATGGTAAAAAGAGTGCCAAGAAACTAAATATGTTTCGAAATACTAATGTAATGTAATGTACCTGGATGCAGGCTCTAATGTAATGTAATGTACCTGGATGCAGACTCTAATGTAATGTAATGTACCTGGATGCAGGCTCTAATGTAATGTAATGTACCTGGATGCAGACTCTAATGTAATGTAATGTAATGTACCTGGATGCAGGCTCTAATGTAATGTAATGTAATGTAATGTACCTGGATGCAGGCTCTAATGTAATGTAATGTACCTGGATGCAGGCTCTAATGTAATGTAATGTACCTGGATGCAGGCTCTAATGTAATGTAATGTACCTGGATGCAGACTCTAATGTAATGTAATGTAATGTACCTGGATGCAGGCTCCAATCTTCTCCTTACACAGGCAGCACAGCAAGGCCCAGCGGTTACTGGGGATGTGAGAAATGTTCATTATGGGCTCCATCTTCTCAGGGTTTCCGATGCTCACCTGTACACCAGTCACAAAGAGATCAGTCTATATCGTTCACCTACACCAGTCACACAGAGAGATCAGCCTATGATGTTCACCTACACCAGTCACACACAGAGATCAGCCTATGGTGTTCACCTACACCAGTCACACAGAGATATCAGCCTATGGTGTTCACCTACACCAGTCACACAGAGAGATCAGCCTATGACGTTCACCTACACCAGTCACACAGATAAATCAGCCTATGGTGTTCACCTACATCAGTCACACAGAGAGATCAGCCTATGGTGTTCACCTACACCAGTCACACAGAGATCAGCCTATGGTGTTCACCTACACCAGTCACACAGAGATCAGCCTATGGTGTTCACCTACACCAGTCACACAGAGATCAGCCTATGGTGTTCACCTACACCAGTCACACAGAGATCAGCTTATGGTGTACACCTACACCAGTGAAATACAGAGAGATCAGCCTATGGCGTTCACCTACACCAGTCACATACAGAGAGATCAGCCTTTAGGCTACCAGTCACATACAGAGAAACTCAAAGTGTCTCAGAGGAGGAGAGCTGATCTAGGATCAGTTTTGCATTTGAGCTCATAGTGAATAAGGCTAGCATATGGACAGCTAAATCAGCACCTGAGAGTCTGTCCTGCAGAAGGGTGAGTGTGCATGTGTGTGTGAGTTTGTTCGGGCGTGCATGTGTACGTGTGTGTGTGTGTGTGTGAACGCGTGAGTGTGTTCGGGCATGTATGTGTGTGTGCGGCAGAATTGTTTAACGTGTCTCACCTCAGGGATCCACAAGGCGCAGCTGACGTGGACCCACTTGGTGGCGCTACGCGTGGGCTTCATGGCGCCGCCGTGCTTGGGGCAGAGCAGGCACTTGGGCACCACGCCCAGGGCACAGATCCGGCACAACCAGCTGCCTTCCGGCACCTTCAGTATACCGTAACATGCCTGGAAGTACACCATAACACATAACCCTACACCTTCAGTATACCGTAACATGCCTGGAAGTACACCATAACACATAACCCTGCATCTTCAGTATACTGTAACATGCCTGGAAGTACACCATAACACATAACCCTGCACCTTCAGTATACCGTAACATGCCTGGAAGTACACCATAACACATAACCCTACACCTTCAGTATACCGTAACATGCCTGGAAGTACACCATAACACATAACCCTGCATCTTCAGTATACTGTAACATGCCTGGAAGTACACCATAACACATAACCCTGCATCTTCAGTATACTGTAATACACCTAAACATGTACCATAACCCAACACCGTCAGTGTACCGTAATACACCTAAACGTACACCATAACACATAACCCTGCATCTTCAGTATACTGTAATACACCTAAACATGTACCATAACCCAACACCGTCAGTGTACTGTAATACACCTAAACGTACACCATAACACATAACCCTACACCTTCAGTATACCGTAACATGCCTGGAAGTACACCATAACACATAACCCTGCACCTTCAGTATACTGTAATACACCTAAACATATACCATAACCCTACACCGTCATTGTACCGTAATACACCTAAACGTACACCATAACACATAACCCTACACCTTCAGAATACCGTAATATGCCTGAAAGCATACCATAACACATAGCCCATTACACCATAATACCCCTAAAAATACACCATAGATTTAGCTCTGCATCATCGGTATACCGTAATACACCTAAATTACACCCTAACATTTCACTCTACTTCATCAGTATACTGTAATACACCATAACATTTACAAAGCAAAAAAACTAAATTACTAAGCAATTAAGATAGGTGTGTGCAAAGAAATAAAACCAACCAATCAGGAGAGAGGAGGCGGGTTACCTGGTGAACGCAGATGTTGCACTTGTCGCAGAAGACCATCTCGTTGCCGTCCTCGCCGTGGGGCGACTGGCAGACGTCGCACACCACGTCCTCGTCATACTCGATCCCCAGCCCCTCCTCCGTCTCCATGGCGTGGTTCATGTTGTCGTAGCAACGGCGCTCAAACTCCTCCAGGACTCTCTCCATGGTGATCTCGTCCAGCATCTGCATCCCTGTGGAGCCCAAAAACACGCGCGTCAGAGGTACAGCCGTTTACACGCGTGTCAGTGCGTCAGAGATACAGCCGTTTACACGTGTGTCAGAGATACAGCTGTTTACACGCGTGTCAGTGCGTGAGAGATAGACATTTACACGCGTGTCAGAGCGTCAGAGATACAGCCGTTTACACGCTTGTCAGAGATACAGCGTTTACACGCGTGTCAGAGATACCGCCGTTTACACGCGTGTCAGAGATACCGCCGTTTACACGCGTGTCAGAGATACCACCGTTTACACAGTGAACGGTCTTAGGGAGCTGCAGGGTTTGCTTTTTATTGTTTCTCAGCACCTGTGCATGTAATGTGCTCAATATGTCAATTAAAGCAGCTGGCTACGCAGTGTGGCCCTCCAGGACCAGGATCGAGGGCCCAAAGGTCAGGGGTCACCCCAGATGCTCACCCATCTCGCGGAACTCCTCGTTGACGAGCTCCAGCCAGGCCACGTCCACCTCGTTCAAGTCGTAGCGGCACATGCTGTCCGCCAGGGTGCAGATGTCCACGTAGCCCAGAACCGGCGGCTCGCTACCCGGCAAGCGTATCAGCTTCTTGGGCTTGGTGAACGTGACGGCCTTACCCCTCTCCGCCAGGGTCCTGTGGGCACGCACACACGCGCACACACACGCGCGCGCACACACACACACACACGCACACGCGCGCACACACACACACACGCGCGCACACACGCACGCGCACACGCACGCACACGCGCGCGCACACACACACACACACACGCGCACACACACACACGCACACGCGCACACGTCATCCGCCATTCCCGCGAGAAACTACTTCACCAGAAAATCACAGTGTGATCTTTTTGCAATATGATTGCAGCATAAATGTAAACGCTGTAGGAGAAGGCGCAGGGGGTGCCTACCGGACGACAGGCTGAGGGATGGACTGGGGGCTGACGGGCACCTGGACGCCCTTCTCCCACTCCTGCCTCCAGGGATCAGCTAACACGTAGTACTCCTCTGGGCCCAGTGGCGCCGAGTCGTGCAGCTTCATAGCAGTGATGAGGTCTGTCCGGAACACCTGGAACAGCAGCACATCGTTCTGTACAGCTCCCCCTGCCGATTCACACCGCTCAGCTCCCCCTGCCGATTCACACCCTTCAGCTCCCCCTGCCAAATCACACCCTTCAGCTCTATCTACCGATTCATACCGCTCAGCTCCCCCTGCCGATTCACACCCTTCAGCTCCCCTGCCAAATCACACCCTTCAGCTCTATCTACCGATTCACACCGCTCAGCTCCCCCTGCCGATTCACACCCTTCAGCTCCCCCTGCCAAATCACACCCTTCAGCTCTATCTACCGATTCACACCGCTCAGCTCCCCCTGTCGATTCACACCCTTCAGCTCCCCCTGCCAAATCACACCCTTCAGCTCTATCTACCGATTCACACCTCTCAGCTCCCCCTGCCGATTCACACCCTACAGCTCCCCCTGCCGATTCACACCCTTCAGCTCCCCCTGCCGATTCACACCCTTCAGCTCCCCCTGCCGATTCACACCCTTCAGCTCCCCCTGCCGATTCACACCCTTCAGCTCCCCCTGCCAAATCACACCCTTCAGCTCTATCTACCGATTCACACCGCTCAGCTCCCCCTGCCGACTCACACCCTACAGCTCCCCCTGCCGATTCACACCCTTCAGCTCCCCCTGCCGATTCACACCCTACAGCTCCCCCTGCCGATTCACACCCTACAGCTCCCCCTGCCGATTCACACCATTCAGCTCCCCCTGCCGATTCACACCCGATAGGTCCCCCTGCCGATTCACACCCTTCAGCTCCCCCTGCCGATTCACACCCTTCAGCTCCCCCTGCCGATTCACACCCTTCAGCTCTATCTACCGATTCACACCGCTCAGCTCCCCCTGCCGACTCACACCCTACAGCTCCACCTGCCGATTCACACCCTTCAGCTCCCCCTGCCGATTCACACCCTTCAGCTCCCCCTGCCGATTCACACCCTACAGCTCCCCCTGCCGATTCACACCATTCAGCTCCCCCTGCCGATTCACACCCGATAGGTCCCCCTGCCGATTCACACCCTTCAGCTCTCCCTGCCGATTCACACCCTTCAGCTCCCCCTGCCGATTCACACCCTTCAGCTCCCCCTGCCGATTCACACCCTTCAGCTCCCCCTGCCGATTCACACCCTACAGCTCCCCCTGCCGATTCACACCCTTCAGCTCCCCCTGCCGATTCACACCCTTCAGCTCCCCCTGCCGATTCACACCCTTCAGCTCCCCCTGCTGATTCACACCCTTCAGCTCCCCCTGCTGATTCACACCCTTCAGCTCCCCCTGCCGATTCACACCCTTCAGCTCCCCCTGCTGATTCACACCCTTCAGCTCCCCCTGCTGATTCACACCCTTCAGCTCCCCCTGCCGATTCACACCCTTCAGCTCCCCCTGCTGATTCACACCCTTCAGCTCCCCCTGCTGATTCACACCCTTCAGCTCCCCCTGCCGATTCACACCCTTCAGCTCCCCCTGCTGATTCACACCCTTCAGCTCCCCCTGCTGATTCACACCCTTCAGCTCCCCCTCATGCTCGCTGGTCTCTCCGCACTCACACTCGCTGGTCTTTTTTTTAGGACGGAGAGTTTGGGTGCGACTGTAAGAGACTCCGCCCTAAACCATAAGGGTGTAGGTGTGTCTGTAAGAGACTCCGCCCTAAACCATAAGGGTGTAGGTGTGTCTGTAAGAGACTCCGCCCTAAACCATAAGGGTGTAGGTGTGTCTGTATGAGACTCCGCCCTAAACCATAAGGGTGTAGGTGTGTCTGTAAGAGACTCCGCCCTAAACCATAAGGGTGTAGGTGTGTCTGTAAGAGACTCCGCCCTAAACCATAAGGGTGTAGGTGCAGGACTCACCTCTGAAGGCTTCCTCCCCTCTGGCCGAGACCAGGAGCTTCCTCTGAGGGGGGACTTGGAACGCTGAGAGCAGGAGGTAGCGTTACCTGAGGACGAACAGCCACGCAGGTGAGCCCCGCCCCTTTCATACATCAACAACCCCTGCAGCTGCAAGAAGTGCAGATGCAACCACAGACTGCACTGCTGTACGTTTAAATTTAACCATCAGGGAGGGAGTACCCCCACCCCTCCCTCCTCACCCCTCCGCTCCTTCATCATAGTATTATAGTGGGTGCACTCGTTTTGGGCGTGTTCTGCACTCGTTTCGCACAAAAACGGCCGCCGGGGGTAGCCGCTTTGCCCGCTAGAAACACCTTTAAGGTGAAAGTTGGCCGAAGCACTTGTGAATGACGTCAAACGGCCAACGAGTGGTTCGTAGTGAGCCATGCTGGTTTTTCGATCTTTTGATTTGCCTATGGTGCACTCTGCCGATTAGGGCGCCCGTTTATACTCGATTCCAGCAGCGGGCTGCTCCCTCGCCCGCCACATGACGCGGTCAAAACGAGTCCACCCAGTGTTATCCGTCAGCGTTATACTGGGAGAGCGGTGGTTAAAGGGACTGGGTTTGTGTGTTGACACTGAAACGACACCCAGTGTAATGACAAGAGGACCAAACTGGCGCGGCTTCGAAAAAACAGCCCCCGGAGAGTCGAGACCAAATAGCGGGACGGTCGGACGGACGAGACGAGCGCTTTGCTCACTTCCATCGTCGGAGTCTTCGCTGCTGCTTGGGTGGCGGCTCCTCTTCATCATGTGTCAGCGTGGAGACGTGGCACTTTGCTCTGTGTGGCACTGTACAGAGAATCGACCAGTCAAAACCCATCCACGCCAAACGACCCTTCTGGCACATTGAACTGACCCTATTCTTTTAAGGGATCAGGAATGAAATCGTTGAGAGACTGCAGAGATCACTGATCTTTGCACTTTGTGTTAGCATCGCAAGTGGCTCTGGATTAGAGCAGTAAAGTAGTGATTACACATTTTACTTGATATCATTCCTTGCAAACATAATCCATGTTTCAGTTGTACAGCTGCTTCAGTAACTACCTAAAGATCAATATATACAATGCATTTATTGTGTACCACATAGAGCATTTAGCTGTACATAAGAAGGCCTAATGATCACAGTAATGAAACCTGAAAAATGTCAGAAGACAGTGATTCTGGGTACCCAATTAGCAAGGTTCACCATTGATTTTCCCAAGCAGAAATGTTGTAGTTGACAGAAAGGCGTTCATACTCACGTAGGAAAGATGAGTGAAGCATACAGACCAGCGCTCAGACAAGCGATTCATCGAGGGGCAGCCCGCATGTCTGCCGGCTCCCACGTTTGGTCCAATCCCAGCGCGTCCCTGAGCGTCACAAACAAGCAAAGCTTATAAGGAGGACGCTATAAACACGAAGCAAGCAATATGTTAGCAAACTAGCAACCACAGATGTAAAATCCAGGTTCAGAAAGTAAAAGCCCCCCCCCCAGTATTTTGTTCCAATCACCTGGATTTGCTAATTAGCACAATTCTTCAGCCAGGAGGTAGAACTAATTAGTGAAATCAGCTGGCTGAGTTCATGGGTGGAAGAAACACACGGCAGGACCTTTACTTTATGACCCCTGGGCTTAACACCTCTGCTAGCACAAAGAGCCTGAGAATTAGTGATGTATATGTTACATGACACTTGCACTGTTGGAATCCTCCAGCCAGTGGAGAGAAATATGTTTTTTCAGTTGTTTTAAAACTTGACTAGTTTTGCTAGACGGTACAAAAGACTGCATGAAGTGCCGAGTTTCCTGCGTGATTCTTGTTCTGAATACTGTGTTGTGTTCAACTATAATGCAGCCAAATATTTTCTGTGGATATACGGTATGTATGCATGTATCTATGGATGCATGTATCACTGTTATCAGTTCTAAAACTAGTTAAAAAGCTGTAGGGAAACTACCACGTGCACTCAATAACATATTATATAACCGAAACTTAAGTATACACATTTGCTACCTTTTAGTGGTTCTAAATATGTGAACTTAAAATAATGAAAAAAAGTCTTAGTAAAACTGTAATGCTAATGGGGTTAACGTTATTAGGCTGTAAGGGTACAATGATCGTGCTCCTAAAAGTATGGAGTCGTACACGCAAACACTGCTGAAACTTCAACACTGTAGTTAATTATTGTGTATTACTATCATCCGGCACACTGCTAAGCCAATAAGCTCGCTCGCCAGGTAAAGCCACGCGACACACATGCTTACGTAGGTTCTGCATGTGTTTACTAGCACAAGCTAGCAAGCTAGCCATAAGCTAGTGAATGTGGGACCTTCTGTAGCACACACGAAAGGGATAGTCATGTGATGACAAGTATAACGGCGCTAAGTTATTGTATGAAAACTATTTTTTAAAATAGGCTGCTAAATGGTAATCCCATTTTCAAATGATTTGCTTTACCCGGTCAAGTCGAAAAACGAGGTTTAATATTTGCATATCGTTATAACAAATGTATTAACTTCCCGACAGTTTAAAAAATGGTCTGTAGTCTGCTGATAAAGTTAGCTACTGAGCTAGCTAACTTCTGCTAAATGACGCTAGCAAACTAACGTTACAGTAGACAGCCACAGCCAAAATATACATATGAATATATAATAACGTTGAGATTATTTAACGCTACCAAATCGGTGCATCTATGCTAACGACACAGTATTTCATTAATTATACAAAATATTATACATATAATACAATTCGAATTTAAATGTTCAAACACAGCAAGTGGTGTAGACCCCCGAACTTAATCTTTTGGCGCCATTTTAATGACGTAGTTGCTAAATTTCCACCAGACAGCGACCTTGGTATTAAATAAACCCGATTTTCCAAGCTAGCTAAGCCCATCCTATAATAGTCATTCTCCGATGAAGGAATGGAAGCAACGCTTTATTTAAAAGGAAAGTGGCTTCCCATCAATCAAACACAGAAAAGAGAAATGCGGCAGTACCTACACAGCAAAGTCTGGCCGTGGCGCCGGTGTTTGTACGTAGCTAAGATATGGTGCTGCTAGCTGCGAGTGTGAGTTCATGCAGCGGCAGATTGAGGCGCTCCTCCCGAACACAAACACAGAGCGCGCGTGACGTAGCCGCTCGTTTTGGAGGAAGCTGCGCTCGCGCCGGGGCCAATTCTGGGCCTCCGTTGCCACGTGACGCAGAACTTTCGTTTGAACTTCGGCTGGGCGGTGAGCTGCGCGGTCGGTTTCTTTCTGCCGTTTTGTACAATAGACATCAGTGCACTTATCTCGTATGACTCGCTCTCATACACTGCGCATCGTACAAAGTCGTGTTGTTTATAAACTATTGTTTTATTTTTAATAGTTTAAATTCGTTTTTCAGTTTGTGAATGTGCGACAGTAGACTGCCTGAGAGACAGACACTAGCAAGTGCACATGTTTAGAAGCAAACAATAATTGTTGTCCATGACTGAGGGCATTATAGTATTTAATTATTTATAGTATTTAAAGTATTGTCCATTACCTGGTTCCATGCATCTGCAGTGAGAACGTTGTAATACTTCCTGACTGAGCCCAGCACTTTTTTGTATTTTTTTTGGTCAGGTAGGAATGTAGGCTACCTTGTTTAGTGGCACAATCGACCATGTTCACCATACTCTTTATGGTCAATTTACAGTTCTCGAGTGAAAAGCTTAACACCCAATTTCCTTTCATTCCTAGCATTTAATTCCATTTAATTAGGCCAATTTTAATTGTTATGTTTTTTAGTAATAGACCAGCCCTATGCCAGGATACCCTGTATCCTAGATTTTTTTTAAAAACACAATACACTTACAACCTTATGAAATGCCAGTGTCATCAGCCACACATTATGCATTTCTTTGCATGTAACTGATACCATTTTGGCTCTGTGTTTTTTATGAATATTACATAGTAAACAGTGTGTTAAATATCTTGTTTTTATGCACTTTGTTGCAATTTGTTAAAAAATGTGCTGTATAAATATGTTTTTAAACAAATAGGTTTTAAAACAAAAGGATGAGTATCTAGTATAAGGAGCTGGAGTATTAGTAGTGGTGGTAAAGGTACTGACAGCATTACCTTAAATAAATTAATAGTTTTCCAGTACATTGCTAACCAAAAGTAAAACATGGCATAAAATATTTAGTAATTAGTCCCATGTTTCATTTGCTAGTCATAGCAGATATTTGCATATTTGACGAGACCTGGATAAGAGTGTCTGCTAAATGTCTAAAGTGCAAACAGTGACATCTTATTTGCCTGTGAAACTAGTTTCTAGGATCTGGTACAGACTCATTTTCTGCTGAGCGGGCTCATTAAATCCCATTTTATAATACCTAATAATACAGTGTATGATTGATTGCTGTTGATTGATGTGAACTTGTGCGATGTTTGAAGGTGTGTGTCGCATGTTTGTAATGTATAACCAACTTATCCATCGTATGTTCAGCGTGATAATGTTCATGCTGCCATCCTGTCAAGCTGGTAGAGGGGTCTATGGGTCATTTTTGGGGAAAATTGACCCTTTTTAACTTTGATCTCTCAGATCTTTCTGATAGTTGACGCAAATAATGTAACCTTGGAGTAGTGACCATTGTTATACTTTTGAGAAAAACACAAAACATCATGAAGAAAATTAGGGATAAAGTGTCCATTTTCACTTAATTTTGGCCTACCTACCTCTACTTTCTACCTCGGACCTTCATAGGCTCTCACTGACTGATTGTTATTGTTTTATTCCTGTTTTAATATGTTTTTATTTTTATACTTATGGTTTGTAAAGCACCCTGTGCATCCGTGCTGGGAAGGGCGCTATATAAATAAAATTTACTTACTTCAAGACCTACAGTTTGACAACCATAAATGGTAAATACAGTATCTAAGGTAAAAACAAAAGATTGGTTGGAAGAAAAACCAGGACTAGAGCTGTGCACCCCTGCTTTTAATAGTACAAGATATCTCACTCTGTAAATTGGTATGTGTATGCATTGGCTGCATAGAACAACATATGAAAAATTGAGAAAAACTTTTAAAAGTAGTTTTGAGAATTTTAGTTCTTAATTCATGCAAGTAATTAAGTAAAATTAAAGAGTAAATGTATTTAAACATGACCCATGTTGTAGAGCAGAGGTGCCCAATCTTATCTGAAAAGGGCGGTGTGGGTGCAGCACTAAAACCTGATTCTACTTATCAACGTCTTGATTGAAGAGTATGATTAGTTAGTTAGTTGAATCAGTTGTCTCAGTGCTGGGCTAAAACAAAAACCTGCACCCACACCAGCCTTTTTTGGATTAGATTGGACACACCTGTTGTAGAGCAAGTGATTACAGGGAGACCAATGATTTACGGTTGTCAAACTGTAGGTCTTGAAATTAGAGGTGGGTAGGCCAAAGATGGAGTCTTTGAAAGGGTTAATATGCCTGTACACCCTTCTCTGAATACATGATTCACGCTTAAGGCCAATTCATAGTCGCCAAAGCGTGGACCTAAATTACATCGTAGCAGACCCAAAACGGACGTACGCCTAGGCCAGTGGAGGGCCGAGAGTATGCAGGTTCATTCCAACCAATCACTACACCTGCTGATTTCACTGGTTAGCTCCCTCCCCTCTGGTTGAGGGCATGTTAATTAGTGAAATCAGCAGGTGTAGTGATTGGTTGGAATGAAAACCTGCATACTCTCGGCCCTCCACGGCACATGATTGGGCACCACTGACCTAGGCAGTCCGCACGGACCTGTCATTTCACCTACATGCGCACCATCATCTTATTCCATGAAGGACGCCATTGTTGTTTGCAATTTACATGAAAAAATTATGGGTTTAAAAAAACATTGATTTAAACACACTGTAGCAGCCTTTATGTATTTAGCAGCTCACATCCAGAAGGACTTAAGTGCATATATATAGGTTTAGCTAACACACAGCGCCTATGCTAATTCATGGTCACATCAGGCTGGTTGTAGTGAATACATAATCTTACAACAAAAAAACAGATGCCACTATAGCAGGTGCAAGGTGGAAACAGCAAATGTCATATTAGGAAGCAAATGTGTTGGGAGGTATAGTTTTAAATTTAAACATAGGTACAGCTTGTACACCTGTGTAAAATGTTCAGCATTAGGTGAGCCAAGGTGAATTTTAAGCAGGTGCATTTTCATTCTGTAGAAGACGGGGAGAAACTCTGCGGTCCGGATTGTAGTGAACTCATTCCACCACTGGGGAGCCAGGATAGATTAATTATTATTATGAACTTAATGTACGATTCATAAATTCAACTGATATGAGCCCAGCAAGGTCACACTGAGTTTTTAATATCTGAAAACGTACTCGACTGAGCAACAGCCTCTCAACCACGGGTAAAATGTGTGCGACTGAAATGATCAGAAAGCATCCACATGCCATAAGAAATATCACTCCAAACTGTTCCAAATGGGGAAAGATTCCTTTTTAATTCCTGCTTGACTAAATATAAAACCAACAAATGAGTTCATAACCAAATTGTTTATTATGCAGAAACACGTTCCTTCCTCTGTCTCTCTCTCACACACACGCGCACGCACGCACACACTCGCGCGCACACACACGTACACTCGCTCGCTCACACATTCACACACTTAAATACATAAAGGTGGAATTCAGCATAGCCCACTTTTGTTGCACATGCTTTAATAAAATGATACATATATTTACACCGTCTGCTTTTCCCAGGTTTCTGCTACCCACCACGTTACACGTTTCTCTGAAATCCCCCACACTCAAGAACTTCTACAGAAAAACAAAACTAAGAAAGAAACCAATGCAAAGCATGGGCCTTTGGCCAATACAACACAGTAGTATATGGTTTTCATCAACTACATAAATATGGCAGTAACACTGAGTATAGTTCGTAAAGTCTATGTACAAGGTTGGGACATAGGAAAGTCGCCATTGTCTGCGTGTAGACCAACAAGGGCATGCCTTCAGTCTGATTCAATCAGGAAATTTCTCTTTACAACACCGAGTAAACAGAACAATGTACACGCTCCCAAGTTTCCATAAGGTGCCACGCTCCGGTGACTAGATATTAAAAACTTGAGAATGTACACTTGATTTCACGCGGCAAAAGTCCCGTTTATTTAAGCCGCGTACTGATCGGAGTTTCGACCACATCTCAGTTCTGACGCCTGTTCTAAAACTAGCAAGATTCTAAAGACTTGTGGTACGGTTCTAAGGGCTGCAGCACAGTTGAAACCATGACCAGCGCACAGATTTAAAAAAAAAAAAAAAAAAAGCAGAAATTGAGGTTTAACATTGTGTGAGTTTTTCCTCCCTCAGTTTTTGATCTCTACAACACCAACTGTGTTAAAAACAGGGGAATAGTTTTTTTTTTTTTTTTTTTTTTTTTTTAATCTTTGTTTAAAATTATTTTTGCTCTTCATTTTAAACTGTTCAGGGTGTCGTAGAAAACAACTGAAATAAGGCACAATTAATATTCTGACTAAACTTGGGGATTACAGACTTACAGCTGACTTCTGTGGCGTGTAAACAGTCGGTGAATTAAACTAATACCTCTTCACTAGGGGCTCAAATCTCTGACATTCCCTTTTTCCCCCAATAGACAATTCAGCTTTAGTGATTCAGAGCAGCATTAAACTGCACGGGTACAATCACATGGTAACAAACTGAAACACCAGCAGTGCACACAATACTAACACAATGGTAAAATATAACCAATGGCAGACTTCCTTATTTGGATGGTCGATACCTTGCCCTCAACCACAAATCATCAGTTTTTAAAGTTTTGTTTATTTTTATTTATTTATTTATTTTCCCAACCAGTCTCATTGATGCTCAGTAAGATTGCAAAATGAAATGAAGCCAAACATACGCGAGGTGCCCATGAGAAGAACACCCCCACCACCCACGTTTAGGGCTGCCCACCCTGCTCCCTGTTACACACCCACAATGTTTCAGGACGTTGTGTGACAGTGATAGTTTGAAGAGGAAAAACAAAACAAAACGAGAGAAGAAGAAAAAAACAAAAAACATTTACACTTAAGTTGGCAGCACAAAACCAGACATTGTTGAATTATTAAAATCCAGAGAGTTCCCGCTGCGTTTGCCCGCCACCCCCCTGTGTGGGTTGGAGGAGGACGACGTATGGGGTGGGTGGGTGGGTAGGGGGGTCTGAGCAGTTTGGGGCAGCTGCAGTACCAGACAGAGGAAGAGGAGGGTTTGGGGGGGCAGAGGAGGAGTGAGAACTAGGGAGGAAGGGTGGTGTGAGGGAGTGGGGGCCAGGGCTGCGGGGTCAGGGTTGGGAGGGGGGCGGGGCCAAGGCAGGCCAGGGTTGAGATGGGGCGGGGCCAAGGCGGGCCAGGGTTGAGAGGGGGGCGGGGCCGAGGCGGTGCCGATCGCAGCGGTCTCAGGTCCGAGCTTTGGTCATGTGATCAGTTCATTCCTGCTTCATGTGATCCTTGATGTCCTCTTCATCGGTGTACTCTGAGGGCTCGTCCCCAGGCTTCAACAGTCGGCCCACGTAGTCGTACTTCTCTGCAATCAGAGACAGTGATCAGTCAGGAACACACTCAGTAATGCTCACGTAGTCGTACTTCTCTGCAATCAGAGACAGTGATCAGTCAGGAACACACTCAGTAATGCTCACACCAGGAACACACTTAGCCTAAATTAAAAAAAGGAATGGCCAGCATCTGGAACCGCAACATTTGCGGCGACTCTGTACAGCACAGGAACACTCCCTCAGGAGTGATCAACTACATAAGACCTTAAAGAAAACAACCACAGACCATTCAGCCCATCTACGCTCGTCATTGACCTACAGTCTAGAGCAGGGGTAGGCCACCGTGGTCCTGGAGTGCCGGTGCCGTTTCTGGTTCATCTTAGCATGATCACAAGAGTTTGAGGGATGATTTGCATGTACTCCCATGTGTTAGTGTATTAAATTGCCACTGCATTGGACAGCTTAGTAGGTGTCAGACAAAGCTGTAAAATTTGGACCATATTATTGAGGTGAGTGGAGGGGTCCATTGACACAGCGTGGTAGACTTACAGGGCCTGCTTGAGTTAAACTAAGGAACACTGCACGGTGGAACACCTACAGTAATGTTCCTGCAGCACCATCTAGTGGTGTTATGTAGTCAGAATGTAATATAATATGTAGACATTATTATTATTTAGACCAGTATTTCTTATACATGTAAATGAAAAATAAACAGTAAGACCTTTTTAACCAAGCAAGGGCATTGGCAAGTACTATCTGTAGTATAAAGAACTGGGCTTGTTAGCTGCAGGTCGCATGTCTGCGTGTTTCACCGCAGGTCGCATGTCTGCGTGTTTACTAGTAGGGGCACTGTGGCTGTACCCTTGAGCAAAGTGCTTAATCCGAATATATTCAGTAAAATATCCAGGTGTATAAATTAATACCATGTAAAAATGAAAGCTGCATTTCTATCTGGATAAGAGCATCTGCTAAATTCTGAAAGGTAATGCTATCTGATACTCAAGTCTTCATTTTAAAAGCTATTATACAAGTTAGAGTCCCAAGTTATCCTCCAAACATAATCCTCCAACCCTTGATACTGCTGCCCAGCGTTAATTTAGCAGGCAAAGCATTCAAATATCTTACAAACTAGACGCCAATGAGAACAATGTGGGAAGACGTACGATAAGCATATGAACTCGATAATAAAAAAGAGATTATGGATCCTTTATAATGGACTCCCGGGCACACAGTCACACAGACCATCGTTACTTATCAGCATTGCCTTGTTTGTAGTGGCAGCTGTCTGCAGACGCTTTAAATAAGATTAAGGTTTAATTTAGGCCAAAGTGATAAGTGCCTACTTATGGTATTTACCCAGTTAATTGCCCCTGCGTGAACGGCAGGTTTCCCCCCCCAGTCGAAACGGGCCTCCGTATAGACAGGACACCCCATTCATCTCCAGAAATATGAAAGCCTTTAATCATAAAGGAAGTAATCTTTTTCAAATCTCAAATTTGTATTACTCAAAATGGCAGGGGAAATTTTTTTGTTGCCATTAGCCTTGCTCTGACAGGCGATATCATAAGTGCATGGAAAAACATGCTCTGCACAGGACACAGGCGATGTTAGCGGCTCACGCTATTAGCGCGGCAGTGGAAAGCATTAATCGCAGGAGACTGTTGATATTAGAAGCTCTCTCTGAGTATGGTGGAGCATCTTCTGCGTGGAGGATACTCTGTCAGGCAGCCGCCACGGCTTGCCTGCTCGGGATTGGTTAATTTCAGTCCAAAGCGCCAATGGCAATGGCATTGGTAAAACCAGATCCACTGCCCTGCCTGCTCTTCCTTCCCGCCGGTTACCGTCACTGCCCTCTGCTGTCCGTTCTGAGAAATGCAGCTTGCATGGTCATAAACTATTAACTGACCCGATTAATGTGTGTGTGTGTGTGTGTGTGTGTGTGTGTGTGTGTGTAGGGCAAATAAATAAACTTCTATAAAAGTGTACTGAAAAGCGTTGTTGCCTATCGATTTGTATTTTTTGGTAAAATGCAAAAACACAAACAAAAACAAACTAGAAGGAGCAGGCTCATTCACTACCGCAGCCGTGAGGTTTTAGGTTTTATGAAAATAATTAAAAGTAGTGTTGTTCTTTGGTGGCGTTTTTATATTCTTTACATTTACACATGGAAATGGTGAATGTAAATTTCCCTAAAATGGGATGATAATGCAGGGCTTCACCAGCTGAAACTCTATAATGTTTTTCTACAGTAGACTATATTATGCAACTCTCTGAAGTCTCTCGCAGATACAGAATATCATCTCATTCTGAGCAAGTCCCCCCTTAAGAATGCAAAGACTTGGCTTTTATCCAACTCGCTGTAGTGTCTGGATGACTGGAGTGCCATTTCTGGAGTGTCTGGATGACTGGAGTGCCATTTCTGTCGTGCCTGGATGACTGTAGTGTCCTGATGACTGTAGTTCCCTTTCTGTAGTGTCTGGATGACTGTAGTGCCTGGATGACTGCAGTGGCCTTTCTGTAGTGCCTGGATGACTGCAGTGGCCTTTCTGTAGTGCCTGGATGACTGCAGTGGCCTTTCTGTAGTGCCTGGATGACTGCAGTGGCCTTTCTGTAGTGCCTGGATGACTGTAGTGCCCTTTCTGTAGTGCCTGGATGACTGTAGTGCCCTTTCTGTAGTGTCTGGATGACTGTAGTGTCCTTTCTGTAGTGCCTGGATGACTGTAGTGCCCTTTCTGTAGTGCCTGGATGACTGTAGTGCCCTTTCTGTAGTGCCTGGATGACTGTAGTGCCCTTTCTGTAGTGTCTGGATGACTGCAGTGGCCTTTCTGCAGTGTCTGGATGAGTGTACTGCCCTTTCTGTAGTGTCTGGATGACTGTACTGCCCTTTCTGTAGTGTCTGGATGACTGCTGTGGCCTTTCTGTAGTGCCTGGATGACTGTAGTGCCCTTTCTGTAGTGTCTGGATGACTGTAGTGCCCTTTCTGTAGTGTCTGGATGACTGTAGTGCCCTTTCTGTAGTGTCTGGATGACTGTAGTGCCCTTTCTGTAGTGTCTGGATGGCTGTAGTGTCCTTTCTGTAGTGCCTGGATGACTGTAGTGCCCTTTCTGTAGTGTCTGGATGACTGTAGTGCCCTTTCTGTAGTGCCTGGATGACTGTAGTGCCCTTTCTGTAGTGTCTGGATGACTGTAGTGCCCTTTCTGTAGTGTCTGGATGACTGTAGTGCCCTTTCTGTAGTGTCTGGATGGCTGTAGTGTCCTTTCTGTAGTGCCTGGATGACTGTAGTGCCCTTTCTGTAGTGTCTGGATGACTGCAGTGGCCTTTCTGTAGTGTCTGGATGACTGTAGTTTCCTTATCCGTCTAAATGTAGGTGTGAGAGCCTGGGGCTTTTCAGAATGTAAACATGCAGACGACAAACACAGCAATCTACTGAGCGTTTCACAGAGAGGCCATTTATGTCCTCCACGTTCTGTAGTTCTTCAAAGGCCTAGCCGCGTCGCTCGGCTAATAAGCACATGTGATTTTCAGTGGCGCATCTCTGTCAACAGCACAGCAAGAAGGTAATGTGCTGCAAGCGCTAAAGGTAAATACCCGTGTTCCCTGCAATAACATTTTACGACAGACGGCCACTGCAGCCCACTGTGCAATAACTAAGGACAGACCATCTTCAGGACCATGCAGTCAAAAAAAAACTATTTATCCATTAAAAACAAGAGCATATTAAATTAATAAAGACAGATAATTTTGGAGTTAACTTATCTTGGTAAACCTAAAAATGTTAACAGGATACATACTTTATCCTGCCAAGTTACCTCATTAAACATTTGCATTTGCTGATAATTACTTGTCACAAGTTGAAAGGTTTGGGATATAATATACACTATAAAATATATAAGTTGTGGTGATTTTTCATATTTGTAGTATTATTTTGTCCGTGCGGCAGTGAAAACGCAGTGTCCGTGTGGCGGTAAAAGCTGTTGGACACCGAGGATCAGGGTTTGCACCCTGGTCCTGCCACATCCGAGTATGGAGGTGCCTTGAGGGAGCCGCTCCCGGGGTGGGGGAGAATCGTTGCGCAGAAGCGGCCCTGGGCGAGTTGGAATCGCGGTCAGGAGCTTGAGGAGTCGCACCCTGAAGAGGATGTGGCACCCTCCTTCTTACTGCCGACGGGGTTGTGTAGCGGCAAATTCTCAAGTGGTTGCTCCACAGGGAATTGAATAGCATAGGGTACAATTTGCTACCAAATTGGGAGAAAACGGGGAAAAATCTGAAAAAAATTTATTAAAAAAAAAAAAAGTTTTTTTTTTTAAAGGGTAAAACATAAAAAGCCATCTCAGGGTTCCTGAGGACGATCCAGGTGTAGCAAAGGATGATGTCATACTTACCTGAACAGCAGGAGCAGGAACCTGGGAACTATTTATAAGATAAAACTGACGGTGAAGTCCTTACCCATAAACTGCATCTCCCATTCTCGCACGCTCTCCATCTGTACAGCATTCAGATCGGACAGGTCGTCGTATTCATCCCGTAGTGCATCTTTTTCTAGGCAAAAGGTGGCCAGGCCCCTCGACGCATCCCTGCCAGCGAAAATCCCATACGGCCCGTCTACAGACAGAGAGGAGAGACGTTTGTTAGGGAGGACGGAGTGCTCGACGCTCCGAAAAAGGGGATGGCGGAAATGGCGCTCCGGTGGTGGGACGGCTTGAGCCCGCCCACAGGCCTCATTCAGTCTACTCTGAGCGAGCGAGCGCTCATATACACAATCCTGTGCATCACACACGCACGCACGCACACACACCACACACACCACACACACCACACACACACACACACACACACACACACACACACACACACACACACACACCACACACACCACACACACCACACACACCACACACACACCCCACACACACACACACACACACACACACACACACACACACACACACACACACACACACACACACACACACACACACACACACACACACACACACACAGTTTCTCTTAAACTAGGGGTGGGGACCCAAAATGGGTCGTGGGAGTGTACGAGGTGGGTCCCAGAATTAGTCTGTAGTCCACCAGGCTATGCTAGTATGTGCATTTGACAGGTCCCTGAAAGGTACTAAATTTCTAATTTGGATCCCAACGTTAAAAGGTTTGAGAACCAGTGCTCTACACTGACAACTGTGAGGCAATGTCAGAGAAGAGACGTGATAAGGAACTCATGAACTACAGTACATGTGCTATATGTGCCCTCAGGCTTAGTAAAGCAATAAAAATAAGTGTATGTCTGTGACTTTTCAGTCACACATTTTGTGTCAGCTTGGTCTGAAGTTTGCATAAGAATTATGTTCTTGTCAGGTAAACTTTTGATGCGTGATATCATTCAGCATATGCTCAGATCACACAACTCTGCATAAACACCTTTGATAAAGGAGGCCCCTGGTGGGTATACTAAGAAGCAGGATTACAGAGTTAGTCGGATAACTGCTCCGAGTAAAACCCGGAACCCTCCCAATTCTGGAACATGGACTGAAGTAATTACTCAGTGCAGTTACCCAGCTAATATTCAGTAATCCTGCTTTGTGATACAGGCCCCAGGTCTAACTAGGAGCAGGTTTGTGTAATGGGTGGAAGGGTGACAGGGGGAGTGACAATTGCATGCCTACCAAACAGAAACACACTAAACAAGTAGTAATCCAGTCAATTTTTAAGCACAAACTCAAGGTGTGTGGACTACGGAGAGTCATATGACACAGTGAGGCTTTACAAATCCAAAACTGGGCAAAGCTAGCATGCACAGTGACTGGACCAATCAGAATGCTCTGCTCTGGGGAGTACCCCTTTTCAATTGTTCAAACAAGTCTGTGATTTACAGCTCGCTGTACCCATAACAACGGTCATGATTCATAAACTCTCAATTCTATAAAATATGTGACCAGGCCTGTTGGCCCGTGCAGCTGGAAGATTTGGGTTTGGGTGTGCCCACCGGCATCACAGTGATACCAACGGCTGCAACTTCGTTCCCTCAAGTGTGTACGGGCAGCATATTTCACCTGAAACATGATCAAGGAGTAGCTCAGCTGACTGCATCATGTTTATTATAGCAACAGAATAGAATCCTGTAAAACCTGCATTTGATGGCAACAACTAATGACTGTTGATACGTTGCTAGAAAGTAAAATGGTGAATGTCATTCACTGGTCAGTTAAGATGCCACAGATCAATGACGTGCATTTGATCCAAAATCAAAGCTCACATCCACAACTTGGCCATGTGCATAAATGCAGAAATCTGTCAGTAAAGGGCATTGGGATCTCTTGCCAGCAGGTTCATATGATTAAGCTCAAAACAATTGCAGTTTCACAGTCTAATGACATTAGAATCTCTTGCTAAAGCAGGTTCTTACAAATAAATATGTGAGAGTATCTTGCCTTGCTAACCCTTTGAAGAGTAGTTTTTTTGAAAAGAGAAAATGTTTCTAAATTCCAAGTCAGTGTTCTAGAACTCCATTGCTCTCAATTGCCACTATTGCTCGTTACATCAGCATTAGAATGTTCAGTTAAGAACATTCTAATCGCATATTTGTGATCTTACACCTTCAATTCAATTAAATTTTATTTGTATAGCGCTTTTTACAGAGAACTGTCACAAAGACGCTGCACAGAGAAACAGAAGGAAAATTGAGCAAAAAAATCAGGCCTGAACCCCCAACCAGCAAAACGAGGTAAAAAAACTCCCCGGTGGGAAGAGAAAAACACTCAAGTGCCGAGAAAAAATTCCCCAATGGGAAGAAATCTCGGAAGGAACCTGGCTAGAGAGGGGGTGCCCATCCTTCGCTGGCCGGCCCGGTGTAAACTAAGGGTGGAATAGATGGTAATAGACTGTAATGAGGGATCTAATAAAACTAGCTGGTAAGTAGAAAGTCCAAAGAAAAAGATTGTAAAATGTTCAATTCAAAGGGGCGGGGTGGTGCATCTGGGACTCCGGTTGCGTCAAGGCAGGGGCATAAACCAGGGGAGGGACAGGACTGGAGCAGTCTGCAAACTCAGGGCGAGGGGCGGGACTAGAGCAATCTGCAAACTCAGGGGAGGGGCAGGACTGGAGCGGTCAGCAGATCAGGGCGAGGGGGGACGGGCCGGAGTAATCTGCAGCTCAGGGTGAGGGAGGAAAATAAGTTAGCCTTAACTATAGGATTGACTAAAGAGGTATGTTTTTAGCCTACACTTAAAGACAGAAAGTGTGTCTGAAGCCCAAACATACGTACATAGGAAGATTCTTCCATAAGAGAAGGCTCTGCCACCCATTGTAATTTTAGATATAGTAGGAATTTTCAAATATCCAGCACTTTGAGAGCGAAGTAATCTAGGAGGACAGTAAGGAATGAGTAAGTCACTAAGATATTCTGGAGCCAAACCATTTAAAGCTTTAAACGCTTAAAGTAAAATATTGCAGTCAATTCTGAATTTGACAGGCAGCCAATGAAGAGTTTTGAGCACCGGGCTGATATGCTCCCATTTCTTGGTTCTAGTAAGAACCCTAGCAGCTGCATTCTGTACAAGTTGGAGACGATTCAGGGCTGAACCAGTGCAACCAGACAATAAAGCATTACAGTAATCTAGTCGAGTGGTTACAAAAGCATTAACCGTTTTTTCAGCATCCTCCAAGGACAACACCTTCCTTAATGTAGATATATTCCTCAGGTGGAAGAAGGCCATTCTTGTGATATTGTCAATATGGGGCTGAAAGGAGAGATCTGAGTCAATAATTACACCAAGGTTTTTAACAACTTTGTTGGCAGAGACAGAGAAGCAATCTAAATTTCAGGAAAACTGAGAATATATCGAAGAGATTTGGGACCTAATACTAATATCTCAGTCTTATCTGAGTTCAATAAGAGGACATTTTGGGTCATCCAGGCCTTTACATCTTTAAGACAGGTCTCTAGTTTAGACAACTGGTAAACTTCACATGGCTTAACTGATATATAAAGTTGTGTGTCATCTGCGCAGCAGTGGTAGTTAATGTCTGCTTATAATATTCCCAAGAGGGAGCATGTACAGAGAAAAGAGCAAAGGATCCAAAACAGATCCTTGTGGTACTCCAAAGTTCACCCTAGAAAATTCAGAGGGCTGATTGTTTACCCTAACAAACTGGGATCTATCATAGAGATAAGATTTAAACCACATAAGAGCATGCCTGGTGAGACCAACTAAATTTTCTAGCCTGCGGAGGAGAATATGATGGTCCATAGTATCAAAGGCAGTGCTCAGGTCAAGTAAAACAAGAATAGAAATACAGCCACAATCCAGAGAGGAACAAATCATGCATTACTAGGACCAGGGCAGTCTCAGTGCTATGGTGCTTCCTAAACCCAGATTGAAACCTCTCATACATGTTATTAGTATGTAAAAATGAAGAAAACTGTTGCGCTACACATTTCTCAAGGATCTTTGATAAAAATGGGAGGTTTGAAATGGGTCTATAATTAGCCAGGACAGTGGGATCCAAATTTGGTTTCTTAAGTAGTGGCTTGATTTCTGCCTTAAAGGGTTAGAGCAGGTTCCTCCTCGCTTATCCCAGCTGTGTTTTTCACAGCAAAAGCAGCTTTTTGTGGCAGGTAAAAGGTGAATTCTTGTCACTGCTCTCACCTTTGAACTTTCACCCCTTGTTGATGTGTGTATTTTTCTAAAGAACACTTGAGTATTGACTGCAAGCTGCTAACTATTTGACAGCACTAATATATTTGACATTTCATCAAATAGGATTTTCAATTTCCTGGCACTTTTAGGGGGGACTTAAATAATAAGGCTGGGCCTTGCAGTGACTATTGTTAATTTCTTTATTTTTATTTACGATAATTTTTCTCAGAGTTATTACTTTCTCTTATTCAGTTAAAAGAACCTATAGATGTACACCCATTCCTTATGTGACTGATTTTTTTCATACAATACTTCCTATTAATGTTAAAATGTGTAACCTCTTAGGCAGTCTGTTCCTGGAGATCCTGAGTTTATGGCTGTTCTCGTTGCACCAAATACCATGGACTAATTAGCTTCATACAACAACGCTGGTTTAACCGCATATTAGACCAACGTAGTCTTCAGCTGTAATTTGAGCCAGCTCTAAAGCAGGGGTGTCCAATCATATCCGCAAAGGGCCGGTGTGGGTGCAGGTTTTTGCTTTAGCCCAAAGACTCCTGATTCAACTAATTGAATACTAATCATGGTCTTCAATCAAGACCTTGATAAGTAGAATCGGGGGTATTTCACAAAGCAGGATTACTGAGTTAGCTGGACAACTGCACTGAGTATAATCCGCAACAGCTCTTTTTACTTCAGTCCATGTCCCAGATTGGGGAGTGTTCCGGGTTTTATTCAGCGCAGTTATCCAGCTAACTCAGTAATCCTGCTTCTCTTACTCAGTGCAGTTATCCAGCTAACTCAGTAATCCTGCTTCTCTTACTAAGTACAGTTATCCAGCTAACTCAGTAATCCTGCTTTGTGAAATACTCCCCTGGTGTCTTAGTGCTGGGCTAAAACAAAAACCTGCACTCTCGCCGGCCCCGTTCGGATAAGATTGGACACCCCGTCTCTACTCACAGCAGACGATGGGCCACGTAAAAATAAAACACAAATGGCCATTTATATATTCACACATCCACATGTGTGTCAATCAGACGAGCGGTCTCTTTGGCAGCCTATCAAGCGGGCATACGCCCTGGAAATGTTAAGCCTTACATAGCAACAGACGGATCAAGTATGCGATTTAAATACGTCTACATACCATTTACTAGAGGTAGGCAACGAGGGCCGTATCCGTTTCTGGTTTATCTTGCCAACTTCTGGCCTTAACTACTTAATTAGCCATAACATTTACACCATCTGACATGTCAGCAACATTTCATGATAAGCATTTTCATGATAACATTTCATGACAGCCGAAGACTGTTCTTGTGTCCCTAAATTAAATGTTTTATGGTGATCTATCTACGAGTGAACCAGTGTTGGTGTACACAACCAATTGGCTCATTTAGCCAGGGGTAATTGGTGAAAACAAAAACCTGCATACACACTGGCCCTCCAGGACCAGAATTGCTCACCCCTGAACTAGATAAACGTAAAACTGCCACCCTGTAGACTCCTGACAGTTTAAAAAGACGCATTCCTTTAAATTTACACCAATATCCACAACAAAATTTGACTTTCAAACAATTCCACATATTGGATAATAGCATACTTCTCTGAAATGGATCTCATCCTACCTAGACCTCCAGGAGTGCTTTCAAATTTTACTCATGCATAACAAGTTCAGTATTTCAAATATGTACTTCACCACGGCCAAGAATTTCCATCTCTGGGCCTTTAATGACAGTTTCCTTCCCAGCATGCAAAGGGACTGTAATTTACCTCCAAGCTAAAGGAGATCAAGTCAAGCGATAACACCTGCACTATGTCTACAATGCGTCATTCCACCTAAAGTACGCAGCATTGCTTTCTTAGTGAAACTGATTGACATGTCAGGAAGATGTGAAAATGATTGACGGTTCAGGAAAATGAAATTACTTCATGTTCCCGACTTGGGCAACGAAGCAAGTTCTGATCGGGCGATTCTACCCTGAGAAATGAGTTTGGTTTTCATGGCGATAAGAGCGCACAGGAAATAACTGGCAGTCCACACCAGAGGCGGGGCTGTGGGAACGAGTCTGGCTCCATATGTTGGTCTTCAAAGGCAAATTCCCTTCACAGCACCTGGAGTAAACATGCCCCCGGTGAACTCTGACAAAGGTTTCCCCCCCCAAAGGTTTCCCCCCCCAAAGGTCCCCCCCCCCCAAAGGTCCCCCCCCCCAAAGGTTTCCCCCACATTCTCATGCGATATTTCACTGAACTTTCCCAGTGAGGGGTAAGGAATCTAATACCACACTGCAGAGGCTCAAATTTAACCGTCTGTTCTACAGGAAACAGACCCCTCCCCACCTTCTGCCTGTAAAGACACACTCGCCATCAACAAGACCTACAGAGTTCCTATAACCAAGACCCTGCAGACTGCACCCGTTTCTACGACCTTTATATATTCCCCCCGTCCACCCAGGGGTAGTCTGTTCGGGTTCTGGTTAAATGCTGGATTTGTTTTTATGCCTTTATGCCCAGGGGCCTGCAGGAAACCAGCCAACAGAAGTGTGTTGCTCCTGTAGCGCTGAAATTCAAGTTAAGAGAACAATAGCAGTGTCCTACCTGAGAATCGAACCTGCAACCCCCAGTTCCCAAACCGTTATGCTGCACTGCCTCAAAACTGAGAGGAAAAATAAATAAATACAAATAAAAGATGTGGGAGAGGAAACTCGTGTGGTGGGGGGGGGGGGGGGGGGGCCAAAATTAGAAAAGGACACATTCCGTCAAAAGTCGACAGACACCCTCGCTATATATAGCATAGCGAAACCTGAGATGCTGCTTTTGAAAGTACTGGGACGGATCCTCTCGGCTGAGAACATGGACAGACAGAAAGAACGACGTAACCCATTGTGGCTGCGCCAGCTGACGCATGATATTACACCCCTGCATTTAGCAGACCCTCTTACCCACAGCAACTTGCAGTCTGCTCATGTGATCTTAGGCTCCTACAATAGTTCAGCGGACAGCTGTCGGAGGAGTACGAGAATGCCACGCGATCCACTCCGCTGGCCTCCACGCCTGTAGCTACACACTGTCACAGAAACACAGTGAGAAATGATAAAATAAATCTTTGTCTGCATCGTTCTTCACACAAGTCTTCCTCACACACTTACCCCCCCCCCTCCTGCTGTGCATCAGGATTTGTTTTTTTTCACCATTATATGCTTGTGTCACTTTCCTTTCAATCTGCACAGCAATCTGGCCTGTATAATCTGTCATCAACGTCATCAATCCTAATTTTAGTCTTCAGATTCTGAGCCGACTCTGACCCGGACGATTCAGAGCCACTCCTGTCGCTACGCGCCAGCGCTATGCAGTTAAAGGAAGTTAATATTTTCCAGATACCATCTGCACTACGTTGTTATTAAGCTGCTGAAATGTCATTTGTGGATCTGCAAGAGCAAGATTTATCGTTGCCATCAACGTTTTTTAAACTGCATCTAGTGAGGCCAAAGGGTTGATCTACAAAATCGAATATGATGGGCCAAACGATTGCAGCGACTTAGAAGATGCTCTTATCCGAAGTGACGTACAATGTAGGATAAACCAACATGTGATCAGCAATCGTGGTAGATCTGGCTAACAGCATTCTCAGAGCAGCAAATAAACATGTGACATCGCCAATGCAAATTAACTGCGCTAACCAAGAACCAAAACACGCAGATTACCGTTTTCTATTTAAGTTTTACATAACTTACCCATTAACGAGTAGAATTTTAGGGTATTTTGGTTTGTTTGTTCAACTGAAGAACAGAAACATCAGTTGAGGGATTTCTTACTTCCATTTTCAGTCCAGGCCACAGACAAAATCACTGAACATCACGTATGAAATGAGAACCATGGGAGTTTTTACCATGGGAATGTTCCTTTTCCTTTTAAGATGTATGATCTGCATTTGCTCAGGTGTGGTTGTGGCCCTGACCCGTTTAAAACCTCAGCAAACAACCCTGCTGACCACATTTGGTCTGAAACCAAGCTAAACACGGTAAAATAAACAATTACAAAGCATGTTGTGGAAAGCTCTGCCACAAAGATTCAGAAAGGATGATATTTCTCTGACAATTTATCTATGACATTTATGCACACATTCTTCTGTTAACAAATCCAGGAAATCCAATACAAAAGACTTCAGACTCCATAGATCCCATTTTATCAAACACCTTTTGTCATGTGGCTCATAAAAGCATATTTAGGCTTTATGGATTTGTCTAGCCATCAGCAGGTTATGGGGCAAAGGTCTCTGATAGATTATCATTTACCCTTGACTTTAGCCCCTCCCCCTACCTATATTTATCTCCAACTCAACCATCCAGTCCGGTGTCTGCTGCGACACACTTATTTGAACTTCCCTGGGTTTTTTTTGGCTTTGTAAACTCTTCACGATCACTGAACATATATGAACTCATTTTATGGACTGAGGAAGAATGCACCAGAGCATTTGTAACACAGACACACAAAATGCAGCGGTTTAATGTACAAAAAAAAATCGAAACCCGTCACTATGACACAAGCATGGCTCAGCTTGAGAACAACCAGGTGTGAAAGAAAGCAACACTATTTCAGCTACAGCCATAAATATGGGGCCAAATTTCCCTGGGCCACGTAGCTGGCCAGCTTTTGGAGTACCCTCTTGATTTACAAACACTAAAATGATGAATATACACCACTTTGTTCTCCAAATCAGCTGAATAAAACATTTGATCTCGTTGACGGCTTCATGTGGTAAAGATCTTTGAATGCAGGAAAAGCCGTAGAGGTGCAAGTTGCTTGACCTGCATGCCTAATCCTGAAAGAATAAAAAAAACCTTTAGAATCAGATGGTGTTGGGCCTGGGGGACAAATTGCATCACTGCGCAGTCACTGGCCCAGAAGACAACTGCCTAGCAGCTGCAGGCAGTTCAGTCTTGATCTGTCAAGAGTTGCACGAGAGTTGGGGAATGCCTTGCCGATTGAATCCATCCCCCCATGATCTGGTGAAGGACTCAATCCCACGACATTGTGCAACTATTAAGCATGTTGCAGAACTGGCTCACCAGTGCATGCCTGTTGCATTAGACTACAAAAGCCTGGCAATGTACTGACAGCAGGTGGATATGATTTTTTCCTGTCCACCAAAAGCATCTATAGATATTTCAGTGTCTGACAGTCAGTGAGCATTCTGCAGATCACCACAACAACTCTGCAATGAAGAGACAAAGCTCAACTTAGTAGTTGTTAGCATGTACTTCAGACCTCCAAAATATGTATTAAACGCCCATATAAACATACTTTTCTTTCAGACAAAATTCTTAAATGCACTGTGACATGCCTACAATCCAAAAAGGTTTATTTAACACATGCACACTGTCATTACAAGTTGCATGCATATGTGCGATAGTTCATACTGTAATCAAATAATTAAATTACAGTTTTAATGTGTTTGCACACAGTTTAACACCACGCTAGGCGTCTGTTGTGGAAAATTGCGCGATTTGCACAAGGACCATCAACGGACAACTGAAAACTCTTGAAAGACGCTCGTCGTTATGGTTGGCTAATAATGGCAATGTTTAATTTGTGGTTAGAACATATGGGTGTAGATCTGAAAACAGAGGATGCCAAACATAACTTTGTGCATACATGTCACGTGATCGCCCCAAGTCGCAGGCAATGGACGCGCTCAAGTACAACGCGCGCGCCCACTGCTAGCTACGCTAATGCTGTACAACAATGCAACTAACTGTATGATAGCATGCTACCTTATGCTACATTATCAAACGCGCACAGAGCTCATGGACTGAAGCTGGCCAGTGTATACCAACCTTCGCAAACAAAAAACGTGGCAGGCTGTTCGCAAAATGTGTAACCCATTGTTTGTTGATTAGAACAAAGGCAACTCACGTAGGTTAACATCATTACCTCTCGCGCTACTGTTAGGCGAAAATACAGGAAGAGATTTTGGTAAGGTACACAAATTGTGATTAGCCAGTTGTGAGCTGAACGCAATTAATTGTAATCAAATAAGAACTATCGCTTTCTAGCACCAGCTACGTGTCTAGTTGACTTAAAAATATTGATTCAGGTTTTGGCACATTGCACTGCAGGTGAAAGGACACCAACTTACTGCACTTGCAAATACCTAGCACAAACCAATGCAACATTTATTCACTCATGATATCAGTGATATCTCAAACAGCTATGATGGCTTGATAGAGGTTAAAATACATGCAATTGTAGCTGGCTAGCAGCAGACAGACAATATGGACCTAACGTTAGCTTATTGTTAGTAACTTCGTAATGCCAGATAACGTTAGCTATCCCAGTTTATCCCGGATAGCTAGGTTAAGTTACAGTGATTCATAACACAAGTTAATGTTAAGTTACCTAGATAGGCTGGCTTTATACGGACGATAAACAAGCTTAACTAACAGCTTCGAATTATTTCAGGCAGTGCAAGGTAGCTAACTGTTAATATAACAAGATAACTTCGTAAATCTAACGAACATTGTGTGCATTATAGTTCAAATTATTGTAAAGTTAGCAAGCAAACAAGAACAATGAAAGATAGCCAACTAACCATTTAGCTAAGTGAAGCTAAGGTTAAAATCGGTTTTGTTTATTCCATCTCGAGTGAAGTCACTCTAGCAAACAATCTTAACACCTTGCTATTTTGTACACGTAGCTACCTCATAGCCAGTTGAGATCAAACTGGTGTTAGCCAGCTAACGTTAGTCAAGTTAGCGATTTGGTTTGCGTGTCACTAGCTTGGTATACGGATCAATCTCATGATCGGTGTGATCTTACCGCGTCCGTAGAACTTTTTGCCACTGGTCACATCGAAGACTTTCATATTAACAGCCATCAAGATCCGTGGGTTTTGAACACCATCGTATTCCCCCAGTTGCTCCAAAGTGAAATCACGTCTTCTCATCTTAGGCAGGGACGAGGCCTCGTTTCCCTGGGCCGCGTCCGCGCCGATCCGTCTTCCCCATCGCCGGTAGATCCCATAGCAGAGAGCCAGCACTAGGATTAAAACACTGAGATTCAGCAACATCCCGTTTAGACCGAGACCCGATTCAGGTTCCTCTGTTGTCCCCTGCCCGTTACTAGCGTCACCTACTCCACTCCTTCCATCCCCATCGTCCGCCATACTGCACGTTAGCGCCTACCCATCCTCCTCACCCGCCCACTTACATCTAAATCAAATTTGATTGGCCTGCGTCACTGTTTCATCTTGGGAGTTGTAGTCCATCCACAGACTCCACCCCAACTGTATTCAGAAACTGTTCGGTGCCCCACCCCTATATTTTAACATGTTAAGTGGTAATTTTGCTATAGTGGTTGCATAACGTGGTTGCTTACTAATTATAATCGCTATCCACAATTTTACGATCTGCATTTTTATTTGGTAGTACATCCCAGTTCACAGTTGTCAAACTTGTACTGAAAACATCTATTTTTTGAAGTAGACACCAACAAATAGTGTTATATTTGACCATACATGATGTTAAATAATTAAAAACGGTTCTAAAACTAAGTATATATGCTTCCGGGAATATTTATCTCCCGTAATACTTTTTGATGTTTTATTTTTAAAGTACGTAGTCCAATTAGTTGAAATTATTGATTTATTCTGTCAGTCATATATATGCTTCCTGGAACAGGGGTCTGTTTACAAAAAGAGGAAAATGGAGATGAATCAGAGTTGCATAAATGTGGTATCATTCAGAAGCCCTGGGCATGCAGTACAGGTGACATCAGTGCTGTGAGTGTGTAGCATGGCAACCCTGGAAGGAGTTCAATATAAACCAATCTTTACGAAAGATAAAGACAAAAGTAGGCAGAAATTAGGAGACTGTCATAATGCCTTAACAAAGCCAGCTGTCAGTCATAATGTGCATCCTCACAGGTACGTTAGAAATGTAATAACGTTCAACAGGCAATTGATAGGTGTGCTCTAGTACATCTATTTTTTTTAAAATTCAGATGAGTAACCTAAAGATAATATAAGCACACCAGACTGATAAAATAGTCAACGTCCTGGATGGAGGAATGAGGTCCACTCTACCCCTGGTGGACTTGATACCCCAAAGAATCAAAGTGTATCACATGTTCTTGCCTTATACTGCACATAAGCAGTTACCAATATTTACTATTTAGTGAATACATTTTCATGATGAGCTTTGCGGAAATATCATTGACTTATTTAATCATTTCCAAAGGCTAATTTATTTACAATAAATATTTATTTTATTTAAAAAATAAAGCTTCACGTATCAGCTGTTCCTCTTAGTTTTATGACAGGCAGACAAATGCAACCAAGTAACTTTATAGGCTGGTAATGGAATAAGTACAATTTAAGAAGTGCATTCAGAAGGACGCTAAAATTGGCCAAATTAAGGTTAAAATCCCAGGATTATTTTCATATTGTCTTTTGTATTCAACAAAAGATTTAGAGTATTTTCAAGATTATCATTAAATAACAACCAACAGAATCTCCCCAAATAGGATTATACTATCTCGGAATTTTGGACTAGAATTTCTGTTTTCCTAATTGAATATTAAATATGTTCTGTGTAAGAAACATATGTCTTTTTCGTAAAATGACATTTCAAAAAGACTAGGCTATAATTTGGTCTAGAATTCTATGTTGTAGTTCTTTGTCTAAAAAAATTGAACAACCGACGTGCTCAGAGCACGCCCAACTAGCTAACTCAAAGTGAAGCCTAGAGATTGGTCGATTTCCAAATGACGTACGCTGACGTTGCTCAGAGAGTAACGGGCGGATACTTTCAAAATGGAGGAAGAGCAAAAATGTTGGAGCGGAATAAAAACACAACAACAAATGACGTTTCAAAGGCTATTTGCGAGTTGTAAGAGACTCTTACAGCTGAAATAAATATATTAAGTTTATTTATTAATTGGATTTAAACTCAAACAAGCAAGATGAGTACTTCAATTGGAAATAAAATCGAGGTAAGTTAAAGATGGCTAACTTAGCTACTCGTTAACGTTAGCTACTTAGCTAGTCTACCACCCAAAACGCCAAGACCAGCTTGATAAATTATCGACACTGAGCGAACATGATACTCATACTCGATATCTACCTACCTGTTGTTATTATAATGTTTTACCAAAGTATGTGCTAGGTTCTACGTTACCTAGCGTAACTTAGTAGAATGGGTAGCTAATGATCGCTAACGTTATTATATTATCATAGCAACAGTGCAGATGGCCCTGCAAAGCTCTCTGGGGGGCATCCATGTTGTCAAGCAAACTTGAAATAACTGCTAGTGCTTGCTCTTAGTAATACTGGATTCGTACTAAATACTAACGCTGCTCAACGAATATTACAATTAGCTGGCTAGTCAGTATGTTAACTTACATCAGTAGACTATACACTAACTTGCAATATGGTGTTAACGTTGGCTAAGTATGTTTTCATTCAACGGGATTTGCTAGCAAAACTAACCTTTTTCTAACGTTAATTAGACAACGCTACCTTAGCTAACAAACGATTATTATGGGAGAATCTGAACAGGGTGACAGTTTGCTAGTTAGCTAGCTGACTACGTTAACTCAGAGCAGCCAATTGCCCAGTTATGTTAAACAAGAATACTGAGCAAACATATTTTGTCATGCAGCGAACTAACGTTAACTATCATAGAACAGCCCCCAAATGAGCTAGCCTGAGCTATCCAGCTGTGTTTTGTCAGGACCACATCAAGTTAGGATGTTGGCTTTGATATTCGTTTCTGTTGCTAGGAGACGGATATAGCGACCTCGTTGCCAGGGACTTTTAATTGGTGAACGTTTTTGACAGCGGGAACAAACCCGCAAAATGAACGTTACCTGACAGGATCAGATGTCAACAGTCTGGTCTGTTCAACTGACTGGGTTTATCAGAACAACAGAAAGTGTATTGCAGAGACAAGCTTTGTGTAAAATGGTCGGGCGAGTTTTTCATTATTTTTTCAAAAACCTGAGGAGCAAATGCAAAGTAGCCGACGATGAAGATAAAGTATTTGCTGAAACGCAGGAACTCAGGATCGAGGTAACGTTTTGTTAGCTAAATCCGGAGGTGGAAAGGCCAGGGGTCATAAAGTAAAAGTCCTGCCATGTGTTTCTTCCACCCATGAACTCAGCCAGCTGATTTCACTAATTAGTTCTACCTCCTGGCTGAAGAATTGTGCAAATTAGCAAATCCAGGTGATTGTAACAAAATACTGGGGGGGGGCTTTTACTTTCTGAACCTGGATTTTACACCTCTGGCTAAATCACACAATAAATGGACATCGGCTGTAAATGTAAATAATATCCAGCTCTTTTATCTGTTCATCTGTTGCATACTTTCAGGTATTTTGGCAATTTCTCGTTTGGTTGGATGGAAGCTTGGTATTTTTACAGCAATATTTCTTTCGCAGGATTTCAAGGTTCTTACGTTGCTTGGAAGGGGCTCGTTTGCTTGTGTGTACAAAGCAAAATCTACCAACACGGGTTTGGAGGTGGCAATCAAAACGGTAAGCCAAGTCTTACTTTGTGTCGTTTTCCTGCAAGTCGAAGAATCGCTGCAGTTAATGTTGCCTTTTACACTTTTCTTGATTATGAATTGAATAGTTATTTTTTTAAATGGTGCCATTGTAAAAGTTAAATCATGGCGTAGGGACAATGATGATGGAGATTGTAATTGTACAGTGACTGTAATGATGCTCTGCACCTGTAGATTGATAAAAAGGCAATGCACAAGGCTGGCATGGTCCAGCGGGTCAGTAACGAGGTGGAGATCCAGTGTCGGCTCAAGCACCCGTCGATATTGGAGGTGAGTATGAATTGGGCAGACTTGTGCTTATGAGAGATGGTGAACCGCACCAGATCATCATGATTACAAGGATGGAACAAAACAGTCGAAGCAATCTGCTGAGTGTTTGACACTGACATTAGTGATAATATAGTACTCAGTGCATTCCATTTCCTTATGCTGAACGGCAAAATATTTGCAATGTGATAGATGCTCGCATGAAATCTGTTTTTATCAATTTCTATAAATCCAAGCTGTGAAGTGCACTTACAATGTAGATGTCACTGCTTGTGTGTGTGTGTGTGTGTGTGTGTGTGTGTGTGTGTGTGTGTGTGTGTGTGTGTGTGTGTGTGTGTGTGTGTGTGTGTGTGTGTGTGTGTGTGTGTGTGTGTGTGTGTGTGTGTGTGTGTGATATTCATGTAAAACCTTTCTGACATCTATTTTTATCCATTTTCTTTTAAAGACGGAGAAACATTTATCTTAAAGTAATTAGTTTGGTAGGAGATGGAGATGTATCCATTTCCCCCCTTGTGTTCGGAGTGTAAAGCAAAGCTGGGAGATTGGTCATTTATGAATCCTCTTTTCTTGTAGCTCTATAATTACTTTGAAGACAGTAACTATGTGTACCTGGTCCTGGAGATGTGTCACAATGGAGAGATGAGCCAATGCCTGAAGGACAGGAAGAAGCCCTTCACAGAGGACGAAGGTATGCACCATAAGGGATGTCAGTATGCACCATAAGGGATGTCAGTATGCACCATAAGGTATGTCAGTATGCACCATAAGGGATGTCAGTATGTCAGTATGCACCATAAGGGATGTCAGTATATCAGTATGCACCATAAGGGATGTCAGTATGCACCATAAGGGATGTCAGTATGTCAGTATGCACCATAAGGGATGTCAGTATGCACCATAAGGGATGTCAGTGTGCACCATAAGGGATGTCAGTATGTCAGTATGCACCGTAAGGGATGTCAGTATGCACCATAAGGGATGTCAGTATGCACCATAAGGGATGTCAGTATGTCAGTATGCACCATAAGGGATGTGAGTATGTCAGTATGCACCATAAGGGATGTCAGTATGCACCATAAGGGATGTCAGTATGCACCATAAGGGATGTGAGTATGTCAGTATGCACCATAAGGGATGTCAGTATGCACCATAAGGGATGTGAGTATGTCAGTATGCACCATAAGGGATGTCAGTATGTCAGTATGGGTGTTGTAATGGGGGAGCTCTGTTATTCATGTTATAATCAGGAAGTCTTGTTGGTGTGTTATAGGGTGCTACTCCATGACTGATGTGTTATAATAGGGAGCCCAGGATTGTTGCTCTTCTAATAGGCAGCCACCGTTATTGGTGCATATCAGGTTATCTCTTCATCACGGCTCAGTCTCAAGTAGAACGGTGTTGGTTTCAGCGTACGTGTTTCCATGGAGATGAGGCTTTGCCTCGGCGGTTGTGTCTTGCGGAGGTTGAGTTATTTCTGCCTGTGTTTTGTGTTTTGTTAGCACGGCACTTCATGCACCAGATAGTGAAAGGCATGCTGTACCTGCACACGCACGGCATAATGCACCGCGACCTGACGCTGTCCAACCTGCTGCTGACCAACAGCATGAACATTAAGATCGCAGACTTTGGGCTGGCCACCCAGCTGAAGCTACCCACCGAGAAACACTTCACCATGTGCGGCACGCCCAACTACATCTCGCCCGAGGTGGCCACGCACAGCGCCCATGGCCTGGAGTCGGACGTGTGGGCCCTGGGCTGCATGTTCTACGCCTTCCTGACGGGCCGGCCGCCGTTCGACACCGCCACGGTGAAGAGCACCCTCAGCAGGGTGGTCCTGGGCGAGTACGAGATGCCCGCGCACGCGTCCCGCCACGCCCAGGACCTCATCCACCAGCTGCTCCGCCGTAACCCGGCCGACAGGCCCAGCCTGGCCGCCGTGCTCGACCACCCGTTCATGACCAACCGCGGCGGAGGGGGCGGGGCCAGGGACGGCGGCGGCGTGACGGTGGAGGGGTCCATGGACAGCGGGATCGCCACCATCGCCACCGTCTCCAGCAGCGGCGGTGGCGGCAGCCGGCTCTACAGGAAGGCCCGGCACGTAGTGGGCCCCGCCCTGCCCAGCCGGCTGGCCCCCGTCCCGGCCGAGCCCCGGGGGCCCTGCGACTCCGGGTGCGAGGGTCGGGACGAGCGCTGGCCCCGAACCAACAGCCTGCCCCGGGGGCGCCGCGGGAGGCCGTCCCAGAGAGGAGGCGAGGAGGAGAGGCCCCACTCACGATACCTGAGGAAGGCGCACTCCTCGGTCTCGCCCGACTCCTCCGCCGCGCCGCCCCAGGACGGCCTACAGGGGGCGATAGAGAGGTGTCGCTCTGTGGAGGTGCTGACTGATTCAGGGAGGCAGGCTTTTCTGCCGGCCCACAGCTACAGGGACCAGGTCTCCCCACCGCTCAGCAAAACCACACAGTAAGACAATATGCTGATGTTTGTGCTGTAGCGTTTAATCAGCCGTGCGCTTTACATGTCTTCTGATTTTAGCACCTGTGTAATGGGGCTGGTTCTTACAGGGACAGTCCAGCTCAAACACTTTTCTCAAGGGTTTAACAACCTGCTAAACAAACCTAACATCCTCCGTTCTGTTCTTCAGTTATAAATGACTTGACTGAAATACGGAGTGCCATAAATGTGAAACAGAGTTATAGTTGTGTAATATTCTTTCTGTTTTAGCTCCGGATCTTCCCTCCCGACACACCCGTCGATGCAGTTCAGCAAACAGATGCCGGATCCAGAGGCTGTTTCACGCTGGTTTAGTAAAGAAGGTGAACTGTCCTTATGGCCTCAACTATGCATTTATTAAACCTGACCATGTGAAAGACAGACCCAGCATTGGTCCCTGTTTTCTGTGTTGTTGTTCTGTGAAAGGGTTAAGGAGGTTTCATTGAGAGGAAATTTCTGATTAAGATAGGATTGTGATGCGTTTGTAACATTCTGATTGTAACCAGGCTCTGATTAGGACATTCTAATTATAACGAGGTTCTGATTATAGCATTCTGATTCTAACGAGGTTCTGATTATAGCATTCTGATTCTAACGAGGTTCTGATTATAGCATTCTGATTCTAACGAGGCTCATTCCCTTCAGGGCCGACGAAAGGACTCACGGACATGAGCGGCCATAGCAACAGTGGCAGTTTCCATGGCGGCAGGGAGCCCCTGGCAACGCAGAACTCTTGGGGTGACATGCAAAGAAGCGGGGGTGTGGACCCCCCCCACAGCGTCCCTCAAACCATCTCCAGGGCCTACAAGGAGAATGCAGGAGGAGCCATCGACAGCCACGCCCCTTTTACTGAACACCGTCTCCCACCTTCTAAAGACCAGCCGCGAGACGCCCCAGAGAAACGGCCCTTTAAGAACACACTCGCCGCTCTGTGCGCTGTTCGCCTCAAACCTATCAGACAGAAGACTAAAAACGCTGTGGTGAGAACGGCTTTTAGGAAGATGTAAAGCACTATATACAACACGCTGGGCACTCAAGAGATATAATCCAGTATATACAACACGCTGGGCACTCGAGATATAATCCAGTATATACAACACGCTGGGCACTCAAGAGATATAATCCAGTATATACAACACGCTGGGCACTCAAGAGATATAATCCAGTATATACAACACGCTGGGCACTCAATAGATATAATCCAGTATATACAACACACTGGGCACTCAATAGATATAATCCAGTATATACAACACGCTGGGCACTCAATAGATATAATCCAGTATATACAACACGCTGGGCACTCAATAGATATAATCCAGTATATACCACACACAGTGGACCTCTGCTTTATGTTCAGGTGAGCATTCTGGAGACAGGAGACGTGTGTATGGAGATGCTGAAAGGCCATGGTTCTCAGGAGCGTGTAAAAGAGGTCCTCAGGATATCATGTGATGGGTCTATGGTGAGTACAAAGAAGGCCATACATTTCTGCACTTTAATCTCTGTCATTTCAGTGGCTATTCTGTGTGTGATTTCAGTACATTATCACTTAATTCCGTCATTTTATAATGTTAACATTATTCTGGGCCATTCATTTGTGGGTTCTAATTTCTCCTCTGTTTGCAGATCACCATCTATCAGCCTAATGAGGGCATGGGCTTCCCACTACAGGAGCGTCCGCCCACGCCTCCTCAAGACCTCTTCATCTGCAGTCGCCAGGATTTACCAGGTAAACGCTAATGGCAACCGCAACAAGCACGGTACATGGCAACACCAATCACAATGCCTGACTACATTTGTACCTGTCTGTTCCCTGCAGAGAAATACTGGAAGAAGTACCATTATGCCACAAAGTTTGTGCAGCTGGTTAAATCAAAGACCCCAAAGGTTACCCTTTATACGAAGCATGGCAAGTGTGTTCTGATGGAAAACTCACCCGACGCTGACCTGGAAGTGACTTTCTACGATGGTGAGAAATGCAGCACAACTCTACATACCAAAGTCTACAGCTTGATGTGCTGTGTGTTATACAGCTGCTTAAAATGTCTGCTTATAACTCTACATACCAAAGTCTACAGCTTAATGTGCTGTGTGTTATACAGCTGCTTAAAATGTCTGCTTATAACTCTGCATACCAAAGTCTACAGCTTAATGTGCTGTGTGTTATACAGCTGCTTAAAATGTCTGCTTATAACTCTACAAACCAATGTCTACAGCGTAATGTGCTGTGTGTTATACAGCTGCTTAAAATGTCTGCTTATAACTCTACAAACCAATGTCTACAGCGTAATGTGCTGTGTGTTATACAGCTGCTTAAAATGTCTGCTTATAACTCTACATACCAATGTCTACAGCGTAATGTGCTGTGTGTTATACAGCTGCTTAAAATGTCTGCTTATAACTCTGCATACCAAAGTCTACAGCTTAATGTGCTGTGTGTTATACAGCTGCTTAAAATGTCTGCTTATAACTCTACATACCAATGTCTACAGCGTAATGTGCTGTGTGTTATACAGCTGCTTAAAATGGCTGCTTAATAGATATTTCCAGTACTCGGTTAACATGGGGGGGAAAAAGGGAAAAAAATGTAATGGTGTTCAGTTACAGGTCTCTCCAGTGGCAGTGTACAGTCACGGCTTGTTTGAATAGTTGCCTTTAAACTCTCCTCCTCGTGCTGTCGCCCATGTGAGGGGGGAATTGAGCAGAGTGGTGTTATAGCCAGCAGGCTGTGGGGTGTTTGTACATGATATGTACACAATGCAGCACATACCTACAGTCTTACAGACTTACAGTACTTATTCACAGTTCAGAAATACACCAATTATATGTTGTTCTGGCCTGAATTATTTACTGGAATGAAACGTCAGTAATTTCCCCAATTTGGGGAACATTGTGCACTGAATTGAATGCATAATACAGCAAACTGTTAAAGACTGGACAAAATGTGGAATCTGTCAGTTAATTTAATAGAGAATTGTATGGTAAAGTTTGGATAGCCATACAGACGTGGTGTGTGCTTTGGGATTGCTTAAACTGAAATGGAAACCCAGCAGCTCTCATTGGATGATAAGTCAGGTCCCCAGCTGATAGGACTTCGTTATCACCCGTTGCTATGCTGCAGGTGCAAAGACTCACAAGACGGCGGAGCTGGTGCGTGTGGTGGAGAGTTCAGGGAAGTCCTACACAGTGAAGGGAGAGGTGGGATTAAACGGCCTCAGCCCAACCAGCAGGGGCTACATGGAGCTCACAGATGAGGTAAGCCTTCTGGACTGTACCATTACAACACGGGGGGGGGGGGGGGGCTGCACGGAGCTCACAGACGAGGTAAGCCTTCTGGACTATACCATTACAACAAGAGGGGGAGGGCCTGCATGGAGCTCACAGATGAGGTAAGCCTTCTGGGCTATACCATTACAACACGGGGGGGGGCTACATACGTCAGAAGCACGCATTGTATCTCAAACAGGCTACACAACAGAGCTCTGAAGCAACGGTGCACAAACTGATATGCAAACCAAACTTGGCTCTCCTGTACACGAATGTGTAGGCTACTTTACAATGCAATCAGGCCTATATAAAGTGGTAGTTGCCAATGTTAATGCTATACTTTATTTGTAAAAATAAATGCTAAAAAATAAAAAATAATTTAACGCATTTTTTACTGTTCACATTTGACTTTCATATGATCGTGTAAAAGCCTACTTTACCAGGAGATGGCACTGATTCACCAAAAAGCTGATAACAGTGGCAGCCGTTTGTGTTACAAAGTTAGCTAGGTTATTACTTGTATATTGCTCTTACAACAACATAATATTAACGGCTTTAGCTAATCATCGCAATCCAGTCCTTTTGTGCTTTTGTCATACAGTCTATATTAAAATATTAACTACATGTGTTCTAAGTTTTCCACTGGGAAATGGATAAAGTAGGCTAGCTACATCCCAGCAAAAAGAGATGCACTGACGATGAGTGTAACATTAATAACAAATGTTTGGTTTCATCCTACGGTTTTCTGTCTTAGAGCTTTGAGCACTTATTCCCCCATTATGCTTAATTGATAAAGCCTTAAATTCTGTTAATTTCACTATTTGATTTTTGTGATGAATTGCCTGCTAATTTCTGTAACTTTTCCGCCTTCATTTAGCTTTTAGGTAGCCTATTAAAACATGGCTATTGTCAGCAGTTGAACAATTAGTTGTTAATTAATTTGGTCGCGAAAGGTATGGATTGATATCCCTGGGCCATCGCTAAAAATACTACCTTGTGCACCCCTGCTCTGAAGGACAGAACGCTGCTTAGTTATACAAACATGTTTAAAATGAGGTAAAAAAATTCAGCTATTGTAAGACATATTTCTCGCCTCATTTTCATTCGTAGAAAGATTGCAGTCTCATTTATTGATTAAATGAGATAGCTTACAACTAGACTAGGCTACACTTTTAGTTATGTCCCTATGGTGCCGTCTCATCACGAAATGGGATATCCAAGCCCGTTCTCGTCAATGTTGCCAGAAGCCTGAATTAATTCCCCTCCCAAAAAGAATTCTGAAAACCCTGACTCCCATACAATTTTCTCACAATTTATCCCCCATTCCTCCTCTTAAAATCCACCATTGACTGCTTTTAAATGACACCATTTAAAAAAAAATCCCCTACATTTAGGGGTTAATCCCCCAGTCTGGCAACTCTGTGTTGGGAGAGGGTGCATCCGATGCTCCCTCGCGTTCTTGAAACAGAACTTGGCCGTTAAATATTATGTCACACAAGTTCACAAGTCCAGACAAGTACAGACATTGAGAAACACTCGATGTAAGCCTTTTTGGACTGTACCATTACAACACTACAACACACATTACTATGTCATATTACTAAGAGGAGGCTTACCTTTTAGCATTTAGTAGATACTCTTCAGGAAGGCTGTAAAAAAACAGGTGAAGGCCTCGAAAATAGATCAAGTTACAGCAAGAAATGAAAGTGCATCTTAAATCTGCTGATTACAACACAGGGATGGACATTTACAGGAGTTTTCATACTTGGTCTGAAAAGGGAGGAATCGTAAAACCAGACAAAACATTTTGAACCAAATTAAGGTTCTTGAACCAACCAAACCAACCGCTGAGCAAGTTTAAACCACCGCAGCCCCAGTGGCAGAAAGGTGTTGTGAAAGCCGCTCTGCCTCGTGAAGAGGACTTTTGAGCGGCTCCTCTACAGTGTGTGTAAATGAACGCTGTCGTCGTTCTCCAGGGCCACCGCATGTGTCTGTCTATCGAAGCCGCCATCGCCACTGAGGAGCAGCGGACGGCCAGCTCCACCCCGTTCTTCCCCATCACCATCGGCAGGTGAGACGGCCCAAAGGACTCTCAGGATAAGTGCAGCCAGGCTGTCGCTGTGGACTGCTCTTATAACGGCGCCATTCAGTGATTATGCGTGCCACTATGCGTTCCATAAGCATGTTTAACTGGTCAACCGCTGTCCTTGTGTGGAGATGTGTGTCCAGTAACAGCTGCATGTGTGAATCCGCGCTGTGTGTCTGTGAATCCGCTCTGCGTGTGTGATTCCTCTGCGTGTGTGAATCCACTCTGCTCTGAGGTGAATCGCGCTCCGCTCTGAGGTGAATCACACTCTGCTCTGAGGTGAATCACACTCCGCTCTGAGATGAATCGCACGCCGCTCTGAGGTGAATCGCACTCCGCTCTGAGGTGAATCACACTCCGCTCTGAGGTGAATCGCACTCTGCTCTGAGATGAATCGCACGCCGCTCTGAGGTGAATCGCACTCTGCTCTGAGGTGAATCACACTCTGCTCTGAGGTGAATCACACTCCGCTCTGAGGTGAATCACACTCTGCTCTGAGGTGAATCGCACGCCGCTCTGAGGTGAATCGCACGCCGCTCTGAGGTGAATCGCACTCCGCTCTGAGGTGAATCGCACTCTGCTCTGAGGTGAATCACACTCTGCTCTGAGGTGAATCACGCTCTGCTCTGAGGTGAATCGCACTCTGCTCTGAGGTGAATCGCACTCTGCTCTGAGGTGAATCACGCTCTGCTCTGAGGTGAATCACGCTCTGCTCTGAGGTGAATCACACCCCGGATCACTCTGAATCACGCCCCGGACCCCTGTTCTTTTCCCTCAGGAGGCCGCCCAAAGCAGACTCCCCCTGCCTGTCCTCCCAGAATGCACCGGGGTGGAAGCCCCCTGCTGTTTCTGACGTAGCGCAGGTCTGCCTGTCCCCCCCCACCCAGCCACCCTACATCACTCCCTCGGTAAGACCACCGCCTGCACCAAATACCCCCAACCTCACACTAAAATACCCCCACCCTCGCACCAAATACCCCCCACCCTCGCACCAAATACCCCCCCCACCCTCACACTAAATACCCCCCACCCTCACACTAAATACCCCCACCCTTGCATTCCCCCACTTACAAGCACCTCCCTGCCCTGTACTTACCCTCAATAAGATTAAAACCTCGCTAGCCCTTACTTACTCTGCCATGGTTGCACTTACCCTTTAAGAAAATGTAGTGCTCTTTGTGTGAACAGTAGTTATTTGTCTCAAGATTAGATTTTTTTTCTTGCTAAATATGTGGCTGTGAAGCTCTCTTCATACTGAAGATCAAAGCACTTTTGTCAGTTGGTCTGGATAAGAGTGCTTGTCAATATTTGGCAAGTTTAAATTGAAACGTACGCCCTCAGTAAAGTCACGTTTCACACTGTACCCCACCCTCACCTTGAGATCTCTGTAAGATGACCCTGCCATTACGTCCCCATCAAATCACATTATGGTTGTGACCACAGTCCAACTGCATTGACAATTTAAGTTATATTATTGGACAGCACCGGACAGCACAGTGTAGAGAGACGTGTGACAAAGGTCGCGTGGCCGGATTAGACCCACCGTCGTCACGGCTCGCAACGCGTGTTATGGACGG